>VXBZ01011704.1:0-59560 GCA_013399135.1 Heliornis fulica | reverse complement strand
TGGTGGCTCTGTGCTGGACTCTTTCAAGGAGTTCTGTGTCCTTCCTGAACTGAGGGGCCCAGAACTGGACACAATACTCCAGGTACGGTCTCACCAGGGCAGAGTAGAGTGAAAGACCTCTCTTGACCTACTGACCACCCCCCTTCTAATACACCCCAGGATGCCATTCTTGGCCAATGGTTATGTATGAAAGTACAAATAAAATTTGTCACTTGCTGTATGCAGCTGTAAAATACTGAATGATCTTATTAAACCAAATCTTATCCTATTGGTACATATGTCTTCTCTGCATGCTACTAAGGGCTGTCTTCATATAGAATCTTGAGGTACCCTCATGCTTTTACAGTCAGGCCACTGGATTAGAAGTTAAGGTAAAAAAAGAAAAAATAGTTGTAAGACTACTACCTGGTTTTATTTTTATGAGGAAATATTTTTAATATGTGTAATATACCTCATTCCTAGGTTAGTATTTCAGCAATAATATTAATTTTATTATTCTGTTATTTGTATTGTGTTGTGGGGTTTTTTTCCTATGTACTGAATAGCAATAAAATTCTCAGTAAGGATGATCTACATGCAGTTCATTCACTATAGTTTCCTCACACTGCCTCATCACAGGATTATTTGCAAATAGTAGATGAAAAGAATGACAGAGTGGAGGTGTTAAAAGATAGTCAGGTGTTTTATCCACCCAGTTATTCACAGGCTAATTTTGCATTCACTTGATAGAGGAACACTGAAGTTTATTCAAACTACTTGTGCTATAGAACATGGGATAAGTACATGGAGAATGATTTTCGGGTTCTCAAATATGAACCCTGTTACAACAGGTATAATTTCAGCATGATTATATCTATAGGTTTTCACCTAGAAACAGCTACAGGAGAATATCACTCTCTCCTTGAAAATAAAAATAAATGTCTATTCCTTTGGGTTTTAAGGAAGGATTGATAATATTGTTTCTTAAAAGAACTTAAAATGGAAGGCAAATTAAAGTACTCTATTTTTGTTATTACTTGAAATTGCCATTCTCAGACTTTTTTGTATTTGATTCATGGTTTGTGAAGAGTTAGGGTTTGTAATCCCAACTTTCAGAGAGACCCGGGGGACTAATTGTAGCCTATTCCTTTTAATTCTGGTTATGTGTTACGGGGTTTGTTTTTTTTTCCAGAACTAAATCAAATTCATGGTGTGGATTTAAGTAGAGAGAATTTATCCTACACTATTTGCAAGTAAAAGCATATATGTATTTCAAGACTGGTTAAAGGAAGGGTTTGTGCTGCTTCTGTCGTTTATTAATGAGGTATAGTCAGCCTGGCAGTGTAATTTCTGATGCAAGGGAGTAGTAATGCATATCAATGTTAAACACATTTTTATTGCATGAAGGGAAAAATATACTGGGTTAGCTTTAACACAGAGAGAAGACCTTTAGGTAGGAAGAATGTAACTCAGGCTTGACTTTGGACATAACTTACCAATTCTTTCATGGCGTGTCCTTTATAAAAAGACAAATAGTGGTGCCCTGAAAATACATCTTGTCTGAATGTGACAGGAATGTCTCCAGTCTTCCATAATAAAATTGGACTAGTATTGACTATCATGACTTGATGAAATTCACCGATAAAACTAGGAAAGTTTTCATCCAGATATCCTGTTCAAACTTGCTTTACCTCCAAGATGTCCTGACATATATGTGAGATAGCAAATTTCAAAAAAGAAATGGTGTTAATTCTTGTCTTATTGGAAGTAACCTTGCTATTTTAGTTTATATGATATTGTTCTAGCCCACCTCCATAGACCGTGCATACACACACCCACACAGACACATGTGAAAAGTCCACCCTGAAATTTTATTTTGACAACTCCACCAGCTAGAGAGCATTAGGGTTGAATGAAATTAAACTGGAAGTAGGATAACGGTAAATGTAAGTGCAATATCTCAGTATAGCTCAGTTTGGTATTTGGTGTTGACAAAACAAATGTAATACACATGATTTTCATATGTCTCAGTCATTCTTGATGGCTGATTCTTACTCTTTACTGAATGCAAACTTAATTTCCATAGCTGCCTACAATTATGTATATCCAGATTTATCCAGACATACTTGGAATACATTCTCAGAGTTCTCTTTTAAAATTTTCTTCCTTCAAAATAGAAGGAAGAACTGAAAACAAGAATGTCATAGACAGATGCTAAAATGCTGTTCTTAGTATCTTGGAAAATTGACCAAATGTTGTGATACTGAAGAAGAAAAGTAAAAAATAAAGTAAATGATGAGGCTGAAACTGAATGCCTATTTTGCTTGCATGTGACCAAAGACACTAGTCTGATTTTCCTTCTTTGTGTATTTCTACTATGAATGGAGCTTTTTTCATTCTATCTGCCCACATAATCATCATTCTGCCATTAACTATTATTGCATGGTTAGTTTGTAATAACTACTATTTGTCTTTACATATGACCCAGTGACACTCTGCAGAGTTATCTATGAGAACATTCAACGGTGTCTTGGCTTGCTTTCCTGAGCATACATACTCATCTGTGAAAAACAGTGACAGTTGGGATGTTTTTGATGAATGTGTTGGTGTTTATATGCAAGCTATGTTCTAAATAAGGAGAGTATGAAAAATTATTCTCATTATTTGACAGTTGTTCTGAAGATTTGATCATATTTTATTTGAAGTTTCAATACAAACGTTACTCAGCTGTTTCTTTGGCAACCAGTTGGATTTTTTATTTTGAATTCTTCCACTTGCTGAGAAATAATGCATTAGGTAGTATCTGTATTAAGAAAACACTTGGACATCAAGGTAATATTTTAAGATAGATTAACTGAAAAATAGAAATAATAAAAACACTTACCTTTAGTTTCTTTAAAGAAACTTTAAATAAATTATATGAAGATACTGTCCCAACTGCTTTGAAAACAATTTCTAACAGCAGTGAAGTAATTGCCTAAGATAAATTCTGTCTTTGGATGACTGTTTTACCACACATCAGTTTTCTAACATTTTGTGAATCAATTGCAAGTCCTGTCTTGAAAGAGTAAAACAGAAAAAAATAAAACAAGATATGGAACAGTCTTATTTAGGAACAGACTGACTGCCTGGCCCTTAGATTCTCAATTAGTAGCTGACATTTTTGTAATATACCTTTAAGTCTCCATGGAATGACAAAATGCCTACCCTGTATCTTCATGTTTCACATGACAAAATATATCCCAGTAAATATAGGACTTTTCACTGTGGACTCTCACTATTGAGTTTCCAATGCTGTCTCCTGTAGTCTGAATATTCCACTAATCCTGTCAGGCCTGCTGTTAAGCATCAAACCACAAAGGTGTTATAAACAAATTAAACACAAAAAGAAACTGCACCCACTGCTGGTCCTTTCTTTCAGGTTTTGAGATTTCAGTGCCTTTATGGATTGTAAAAAGAATTTATGCCGCCTTCTTCATCTCAACACACAGGAGCATAAAAATGACCCAGAGGTACTGTGGAAGAGTGAGAAAAAACAAAAACAGGAAAAAGGGGCATATTCTTGGAATTTTTACATATAAAACTATACTTAATATGTAGACAGCTATATCACTTGAATCACATCATCAATAAGGATTTTCTGTAATAATTAGATAATTTGGACTTAAAATGTTAGCTTAATAGTAACTGGACTACGAATACTTGATTATTTTGTTACGCCATTAAAACATTAATTAGACTAACAGTAAAATCTTGGTTTCATATATAAGATGAGCTCCATTTTTTCCCCTAACAGTCTTTTGATGATAACATGGTTTCTTACTAACGATTCCTTATTGCAGAGCTTTTCCTGAAACAAGGGCTAATTTCTTTCTTTAAAATCTTATGTGACAGACACTTATTTTTTTGTCAAATGCTTCAATGCTTAGTGGTACCTACCCTGAATTTGATTTCCCTTCCTGTCACAGCTCATAGCAGACTTCTAGCACAACTCTTCTTCTTGTGACTATTTAATTCCTCCCTCAGCACAGCAGCTGGGTTCTTGACATGCAGAGAAAAAGGATAGGGGCAATAATGGGAACCATGAGCATTGAAAAGAAGTAAAATTATTAAAAAGCAAGGTTTATATTTAATGAATAGAATCCCATGGAGGTTTATTCATGTTATAAATTGTTATGCTTGTATTAAATCATAGTTTTTGGAGGGTGACTAGTACTGAAACTATTGTATTTAATTAATCTGTAAGAAAGTCTTTACTTCATATAAAACTACTATTAAAAATAAGTGGTCACAATAGATCACAGTAGGACTAGGGCATTTCAGACTCAAGAACATTATGGCATATTTTCACTTGTATGGACAGATGTAGGGAACACCAAGCTGATAGCATGGTCAGAACTGAGGAATGAAGCACATCATGTGGAATTTGAAAGGAGAAAGGATTCATTTGAGAAGGAGATGCATTTCTAGGAGTTGTCTGGAAAATTGCAAAACTGGTTGGGGGACATGATCTGTATGAATATAAATATGAATGAAGCAGTTGATATCTATGTTTTCAAGGTAGGCAAAATTTATGGTGAGAGAGACATTGAATGCCACTGAACTGTCAGGAAAGATATAAATAGTAGCGAATAAATTATTGGTGTATTAGCCTTTCAACATGTCTGAAACAGAAGTTTGGGGATTTGGGGGCTTTATGGTTTGTATGTACCTGTAGTAGCTATGTTTCCTTTTTTGGATGCAAAAATCTACTTGAATAGAGTATTTTTGTAACACATCTTTTTACATGACTTAAAGGTTGTAGAGCATCCATATATCATCGAAAGATATATATAAAAAAAAATCGTGCAACTAATCACAAAGGGCTTAATGAAGTTTGTACATCTGTTTTTTTTAAGAATCTGATATTGTCTCATTAAAAAGTGTCAAAGTATCTTATTAATTTAGTTTTAGTAGAATTATGATTTTTATGTCATTCTTGTCCACATATCTGTCCTGTTGTCACTAAGCCTACTTAGTAATTTGTAATTTGAGTGACTGTCCTGCTCTGTCCTATTCTAATCTACCCCAACTTCCTAGGATTTGACTGTACTATATTTTTAAAACATAGGGATTTTGGCAGTTTTTGGTTATTAGGGGGAAAAACATTGCCAGTTTCTCAAAAAAGAAAAAAAAAATTATGATTGGACTTTTTGTCTTTCAATGTGCAGTGTTGGATTCATCCTTTTTTACATGTCTATATCATAAGTATTTAGTGATTAAAGTTCCTTTGGCCAGCACCTACACCGAGGAAAAGGATAAGAACAGGACAAGAATATGATGATAATACCTCCAGGTGTCATTACAGTAATCCTTGGTTTAGGGATTTCCTGATGCAGATTTCTATTTTTATTCTTGCTAGCTTTAGAGAATGTTCTTGATATGAATCAGTGGAAATGTTGGGGGGTTTTGTGTACCTGTTTAGGATTTGTATAGGCAGTGCTCTGTGGCAAATATTCCACTGCTTACATTGTTTGCAGAAATATTTTGTTCTGAACCATACACCTGTTAATCACATTGTATGGCCCTGGTTTTTATATACACTATGAAAAATGAATTTTCGTACATATTGAAGAGTGAAAAGCATATATTTGTGTATAAGTGCTTTTAGAATCTGGAAACACATGCAAAGTAAAGTTCTAGTTGCAATTAAATGAAACTCTTGTGCACACTTGCAAGATAAGCATATAGGATAAAGAAACATATAAGGATAAAGAATAATGGTAACTTATTACTCTGTCCCTGGATTTTCCAAATCTCTTGTGCTGCTACAATTTTCTGCTGAATAGATGTTATATGCACAGTTAAGAAAGACAAATAAAAGACTGATGACTTGATATATCCATTTATAAAAATGATGGATCAGAGAGATTTCCACTGGATAAGGTTAATTTTGCAGATACTTAGCAGGCAAATTCACATTCTCCCACAACCTGGACAGCTGACAATTTATGAGTTCCTTAGAAATGAAGCATATATTACTTTTGCAATAGTGTAAAATAGCTAATTTTTAGATTTATGAAATCTAATATGCCAAAATCCTCAGGTGACATGAGTCAGTAAAGTTGTGCTTGTTTATATGAGCTGAAAATGAGACATCATGTCTCAAATTCTGTTTCATTGTAAGTTTTGGAATAATTGGTATATAGATTTGTGAATAACATGCTTCTCAAAATATGCATACTTTGGTCAGTGTTTGGTAATAGGGATAGTTTGAGTGATGAGTGTTTAATTGAACTGGGAACATATTTTTTGTGACCATTATTAATAGATGCAATTCGCTGAATTTACATTTCTCTCTATTAAAGCTTCAGAAGGCTACTGACTTATACTGTGATTCTTTTTCACCCTATTCTTTATTGCAACCTCTCAGACACATATTTGAGGTAGGAATACTATTTTTAATGAGTAAATTCATAAAACCACACAATGGAATTCTTACTTAACACAGGCAAAAATTTGAGTTAGAATATGTGGGCAATTAGCTAAGCCACTGTTTGAGTACTTTTTCTTCCAATAAATTTGACTTTAGAATGTGTGATTTCACAAGCCTGAGTGAAAAGATGACAGATATTTGTAGTTCTTAATTAGTTGTAAACCGTGTTAATGATACTTTAAAAGTCCAGGTTTAAAAATAATTACATTATAACAGTCCCTCTGTACTGCTATCATTTGTGAACACGATGTTCAAATAGGAGAGTTTCTGAAATGCTATTTAAAATGTGATGATCACTTATACTTATGCACTTGTGTATTGTATTTTAAGGAGCTTTTTTATTACTATATTTCAGCGCAGTTTTAGGGAAATAGCAGTTCCTTCAGTATGTTATAATTAGTGAGATTTAGCATGACACCATTTCAAAAGTGGTTCAAAAGAAGAAAAACATGCAATATTATGTGATTGGAGAAGGATGTGCTATGCACTGCAGTACAAACTGATTACAATAGTTTATTATGAGTGATTCAAAGACTTACCTTCTAAATCAAATAATAAAAACAGTAAAATCATTGCTATATATTATGCTTATTGAAATAACATATTTGCTTCATACCTGTGAAGTTCCACTAGGCCAGTGGAAGAAGAAAATATCCAAAGCATTCTCAAATGAGTAATTCCAAATTAAATACAGTTACAGTTGAACTACAATAAATATCCTGTTAATTTATATTAATGTATTCATTAACATTCTCTTTGCTGGTAAATATGAAATAAAGCTAAAACGTCTTTGTTAACATGAAGTGTAGCGAAGATGACCAACAGTAAACCTATTTGTAAGGGTTCAAGTAGTGTTGATGTAAGACTGTCAACACAATTAAGGTTGTGATATAAGAAATGCTTGTAGGATGTTGAGGTCAGTCCAGCTGTGTCTTCAGCGTGTTGTGTGTTGCTACATGTGTTCATTGCTCCTTCACAGAAGTTCTTAGGTTTTGCTGGGGCTTACAGCAGAAATGGATAGGAAATAGGAAAAGGATGGGTCCCTGCAGGTGTGATAGACTGCCAAGACTCATGTTTTAGAGTTAAATCCATTGAGGGCTGATGACTTCCAGATAGAACTCTAAATAATTTATTTGTCCTATGCTAGTCTTTCATCCAGGGGGAAATTTTGTGACCTGAAATGTAAAAACACATCATGGCTCATGCACTTGCAGAGAAGCAACTAATTTAGGGTAAGTTTCTAACTCCATCTCCTTAGAATGGATGGAAATCACATTTATTTTCATCATTCATTTTTATGTTGACCGCAAAGATTGTAATCTTGTGAGGTGGTGACTTAGATTGTCAAGCTTACTGTCAATGAGCAGCTGACGAGACTGATGATTGTCTTACATGAATCACTTTGAGTCCTTTGAAGCATCAGCATATGATTAAATGAAATCATTACTGGAGAGTTAAGCATAACTATACTTTCATTTTTGCAGTGAGTGGTTTTGCAAACCTTACCTAAAACGTACTTCAGAATGGCAGTAAATGAAAAATTAATTTGAGGAGGACAGCAGATATTTCTAAAATTTTTCATCTGTACTAAACTAAATTCTAAAGACTAGCACTCTTCCCTCCCCCAAAAGAAGAACAAGAGATTAATTTCTTAAAATTATTGCTATATTTAGCATCTCATTACATCACCAACATGCACATTTCTGTGATTTAGATTTAATACAAATATTTCAAAATATCATATCTGAAAAATTCTCTCCATTTGTATTACAGGCCTATTCAATAAAATATATACCTTTGGTATAATATGTTTTATTGCATATAGCAAACTGTTTTCATTATCATCAAAAATATATTTTAGCACTTGTGAATTACAGGGGACTTCAGTTCCTCAGATAACCCACAATATTTGATACAGTATCTTGAACCGGCTCATAAATATGTGGATATGGTAAACAGGTACATTTTTTGTTGGAAATGGCAAGTGAAAGATCTTTGAGAATTCTAAATTTACTAATGATTAAGCTACTTAAACTATATGCTACTTTATTAGATGCATCATAAGACATTATTTTCATTGAAAATATGCTTTAAATAAGGCAAGTTTTTTTAAGAATTTAAATAGTGTTTTTTCCTACACAAAGGATTTATTTTCTTATAAGGTGGTCATGCCTCCCTTGCTATTCTGAAATCACTACACACAAAGCAATAAAATTACAGAGCTAAGCATCCTCCAAGGATGAAATCACAGTGAAGAAAGCTGTGATATACTTTATGCTGTTAATCATATTATAACATATCACATCATATAATGATACCACAATAGAATAGGTCTGGTTATTTACACAGTGGTTCTGATTGGCATATGTAAACAAAGATGAGTCAAGCACCTCGGCAATGCATTGACTTGCTGGGTCATTTCCAGGGTTTCACAATGTTGTTCCTTAGTTCCATTGTCAACTTGACATGAGGCACCTATTTTTTAAGGTAAGAAACTGGTCAGTTGACGAAGTGTCAGTGGGATTTTCAAGTAAATATGAATCTGTTCATTTTAGTTCATTATTAAGTCAAGGGTACACTAATCTGGGATCCAAGAATGATGAGATGCTGTTAGATTATATGCAGTGTAACGAATTACGTGACATAGAGTGATTGCTGATTTCTAAGACATATAAGCTCAAGAAAATCTCCAGTACAGTAAGTAATAATTCAAATGAACTGCTTAGGAAATGTCCACATTTTAATATAGATTAACAGAAGTCTGATGGCTATTCAGAAACTCTTAGTCCAGTTGAAATGATTGGAATTCACTTGGAAAAACTCAAGTGTACTTGAATATCAGCGTAGGTATGAACACTTGAGCATTAAAAGGTATGACAGTTGGAGCGTCTTTCCAGAAGTAAACGCTCCTTCTTTTTAAGGTCAATTTGAAGGTGAATCCTATTTTTGTGAATTGCTTTTCTCCACAGGAGGACTTCATTATAAAGAGATTCACCGTGGCAGGAGACAGTCTGTTTAGCTACTCTTCCCTACTTCACAGCATGCTTCCCCTCACTCAAGAGGTGCCTGCTGTCTGCACAAAGTCTCTGTAGCAGGCTCTGTCCTGAGTCACGTGTTCCTCCTTGTACCAGAGTTTTAAGTAGCATCTTCTCTTTGCTATTATTTAAAGGTGTCTAATTGTTCTAGGTTATTACACTCTGTTCATCATTGTGGTGAACACCTAACTGTTATTTTGAAAAGCAGATTACAAAATAACCGATAGTTGCAGGAATTCTCAGGAGATCAAGTTGAGAAAGATGTTGAATGCTCATCCTGTAAATATTTCTCATTTCCCAGAATTTCATGAGTTTAAGATTCTACTAACCAGAAAAAGTGGTCATCCTCACCCACCATTCCTCTTCTTTAATCTTCTCATAGAGTTTTAGAACTTCTGTACTGTACACAAGTGAGAAATACCAGTCCTTCCTCACTTATGTTTCCAAGAGGTGTTCCCCAGAAACTCCTCTGGGACACTCCCCAATTTTGTGAATTACTGTCTATTCAGAAAGAATGGTGGCTTCTATTTCTCTTCCCAACCCTCCTACACCTTTTTTTCATGCCTGAAAGGCTTGAGATGATGAATCATGACTCTTTTCTTGCTGTTTATTCTCCTTCCCTTGTAGCTTTGAAGATAATCAGTTGGGTATATTTCTCCTCCTAAATGCTATTTTTAAACTGATGTCAATTGAGAACACCATTCCTAGGAGGGCAGGTGGGGTTTAATTTCAAAAAAAATGAATAATCATGTTCATATTAGGAGCATAGTAATATAGGTAGAGGAACTTATCTAATATCCAAATGAATTTTCAATTCCCACTTCATATTTCCTAATACATTTCATAATGGTCTGATTTCCTCTTTTAAAAGAGGTTTTCAGAGGACCATAACCAAGACAGAAGAAAGAGGGGAAAAGAAGAAAAGCAGGCAGAAAAGTTTTAGTAATGGTTGTGTGATGTTTTCTTTAATTGAGCCAGGCAATGTGGATACTTGTGTCTCATATGTTTCTAGTTGTTTGTCTCCATTTAAGGAAAAAAAAAAGTATCCATGCATAATTTTGCAATTCCCCCAAGGATATATTTGTGTTATTATATGAGAGATATACCATTGTATAATAGGATCTGTATGTCAAGGCTCTGTAACTTGAGTTCCCAAATACCATGCAAAGAATTTGATCAAAGTGCTTTCAGTGTAGAAGAGATAATTCGCTATAGTATTTAACAATAGGTATAATAAAACATATACTTTATTTGGATGCTGTTGAGTGACAATAATAAGATTCCCATTTTCAGACAGAGTCCACCTTCACTTGATTGTTGTTGGTAATCAATGGAGAAGGTTTACTTTTCATCCTGTCTCCTGCATCATTAGAACTGTCCTGGAAAAAAACTTTTGCTGTACAAAAGGTGACAATAATTCTCTTGTACTCTCTTCTGAAGTTCTGGTTCAGGAGTCCGTAGATGATAGCATTAAGGCAGCTGTTGAAATACGCCATGTAATAACTGGATACAAACAACCACTCTGGAATCCTAGGGATTACAGTCTCTGGGTTGACAGCCACAGCAAGGCCTATGAAGTTCAAAGGAGCCCAGCAGACTGCAAACAGTACAAATACCACAAACATAGTTACAAAGTTTCTGAAGTCATGTGGTTTCAGCCTGGGGTTGTTATCTGGTTTAACCCTTCGCCTTACCTGAATAACGAGAATCCATATTCTCAGGTAACAAAAAGTAACTATGGCTATAGGAAGCAGGAAATGGAAAAACACAACTGCTATTGTATACGCTGAGCTCACAGACTGTGCAAATGTACACGAGTAAATCCTTGGGTCGTATTGTAGCGATCCCACAAAGAGGTTCGGCACGATAGCGACAAATGTTAGGGCCCAGATAATAACAACATAGCACAATGAATTCTTGTCGCTGTACAGCTTGTCATACTTGAGGCTGTGACAGATATAGCAGTACCGATTGATAGCGATGCCTGTAATGTTGAAGATTGATCCAATGACACTTAGGCCCATCAAGAAGCCACTGATCTGGCAGTGAAGGTATCCCAGATTCCATCCGTTGTGAAACACAGATGTAAGGACCAGTGGATATGGGTAGATTGCTACAACCAAGTCAGCAACTGCCAGGCTTACAACAAACACATTTCCTGTAAAATAAATATAAAAAGGCAAGTATTAGATTTTCTTTTGCTCTATTCTGTCACTTCTGTTCTCAATTATCTCTATATTAATGACCAGCCTTGGTGGAATGCTTTAAATGTAATTAATTTCTACTTTCTAGACCAAAGTTCATTGTCACATGTCAGAAATAAGAGTCTAATTTTTAATCTAAAAAGGAAGTATCTTAAAAATGCACCTTTTAAGAGAAGACTCTCTTCTAGTTTAATTACCATGGCCTAGTATTTTTATAATCTCATTTATTTGGATTCTTCCAATTGCACAGGCTCCAAATTTCTATCAAATTAAAATATTCATAACTTTGAACCTTGCTTCGGTTTCAAATAGTCTGTCTTGAAAAATCAGCAGAAATAATGTGTCTATTAATAAATTTGAAAACATTTACATTCCATATTTAACTTAATTCCTTTTCCTTACATTATGCCTTAACTTTTCCAGTCCCAAAATGAAAATCTTTTTTTCCCATTTGTACTCAAAACTCTTCTGTGTGACTTTTACATTGACTCTTTTTTAATCTGCTGGCTAACACTTGACTAAACTATTGCACTTCATACTTTGGGAAGTAGCATCCTAGGAATTTTAAGTAGAACTTTCTAAGAGCCTAGCTGAACACTAACTTAGTTGTCCTTCCTAAACTGAGACATGTACTTTTCAGTACAAGGAGTGGTGCTGGGCAGTAACAGAGACAGATCCCAGAGGCTAGTGATGTCAGTATTTTCTCTGTCTCCCACCTGGAAAATTAACCAATGATGCATTCTAATGGTTCACTCTTTCATTAGAACAGAGATATATTATTTTAGATTGTATTAATTCTTGATAGAATCCGTATCTGTTCTCCAAAGACAACAGAACCCGTCATAACTGCATGCTTTGAATTAATCTTATCAACATAAACTATATTTTTTTTTTTAGTGGCTTAAATGATAACTCAATGCCTCCCAGTCAATCTAGTTTCTACAGAGAAGGTCACGAGATACATAAATGTAGCTTTTATTAGTTTTTTAAATATAAGTACTACAGGGATCAGTCTAGTTACTTATGTCCGTATTTACAGAAAGTTATAAAGGTGTATTCATATATACTTGTATGTATAATGCCTGTGCATCCATGTATACGTACATATATGTGTGTTTGAGATTATATTTTGGACTTCCAAGATTATTTACTGAAGATGAAATATGATCTCCTAATTCAACCTTTAAGAAAATATATTTCTAGTTTTAAGTGCTGTAGAATTTCATTATTAATCCAAAGTGGGTTTGGTGGATTGTGTTATGCATTTATTTTGAGCAGTATCCATGGAGTAATAAGGAAATTTAGCTGATATAATTCTGAAAACAACTTTTCTTTTTTTTTTAATACCCTATCTAAAACATCTCTAAGTGCATATTATTTCAATAATCTTATGCTGTAAATGGCCAGGTATAAATATTACATCTGCAAACACCTACTGAGAAAAATATAGAAATGATTTGGTTCAGGATGCTACTTATTCTTATTTGTTTAAATTTTGATACTTGCATGAAGTACCATATTTGATATTTATACTAAGCTGGGAAAAATAGCCTCAGTTAAAAAATTGCTACACCATTTTCATAGATTTTATATCTCGTTTTACAGATAGCTTTCTCTTGATGGTGGCTGTAGTTGTTTCTTCTTTTGCCTGGGAATTCACTGCCAGACTGAAATAAGCTTATCCTGAAGGCTTTGGCAGAATTCCAGATTATTTCAGCACAAGCAGAAAAGCTCCTTTAAGCAGAAGAAAACAAGGGAAAAAAAAAACCATTGCTCTCAGAATTTACCCTTGACATAGTGGCAAGTGAAATCAGAATGGATAAAGGGACTATATGAAACTCAGAGCTCTGTGTTTATTTTATGAATCAGGAGGTGAAATGTGAATGAAAATTTGCTATTGGCAGTTTTTTTCCCCACCTGGAATATTGCAGGTTTGATGAAATGGCACCATAAAACCAGATGGGACAAAGAACCGGGACAAAAATGTGATCATTATAAGAATTATTATTACCTTTGCTAATAAATTTGCTTAGCTAGAGACTGCCTATCCCAAGATTCTTTCTCTGCAATACACCAGAACCTCTGCTGGTGCTCTCCATTAACATTATTTACCATTATTTACACACTTGAGCCAAAAAGTTCAGCTGTAAGAGAAAACTAGAAGTGTACAGGGGTTTGCCGTTTGTTCAAAGAAAACACGAGGTACCCTTATACTTTTCTGTGAATAATTTTAGCAATGCTGTGCTTTGGAACCTGAGTCTAGGAAGAGTGTGTGCTCTGTCTCTCAATCAGCCAAATTTCAGACTTGTACAAACTGGTGTGCCATGGTTGTCCCAGCTTATCTTTCAGTCGGCTTCTGTAAAGCAACGAACTGAGAAAGACTTGGAAATACAAGCTGCTTCATATGGAAATTGGAGGCTAGCAGGATACCCTGTGAGCCTGTCTTATTTAAAAACAAGCTTGAGCTTGGAAACCATGTTCCAGGCTGCCAGCTCACAGTTAGTGTGTCAGCTGGATGACCACAGCATTGTGCTAGAAGCTGAATGGAAAACAGATACCTGCTTCCAGAAAGGACTTTTAAACCGCCTTTCAGTAAGGGTTATCTTCAAACTTGAGTTCAGATACACTTTTCTTGTAAGCACAGAGACTTTAAGATAGAATAGAAAATTCAGGTTAAAAATTATTTGGGATCAGTATGTTTGTGCTATATTATGAGGTCCAGTGTTTCAGACTCTGAATTCAGATCTGAAATTATGTTGAGCTTTCCCATGTTGTATAATATAAGATTCAAAAATATAATCCCAGATTTAGGCACCCATTATTAATGGAAAATATTGATATTCTATGAAATTCTCATATACTTAATAGTATATTGTGAAATTAAGCTCGTTTGTGGAGCACTTGGTATTGTAGACATGAGTACCATAAAGATAAAGGAAAAAATGAATTTTCATGTTCAGAGTTGTTTGAACAGAATGATATAAACACAGCCTAAAGTTCCGTATTGAACCCTTTAAAAAGGCACAAAACCAAAATCTTTAATAAATCATCCTTAAACATAAACTGTTCATTCTCTTTAGAGAATGAGATCATGTTGCTGTGAAAAAAATGTGATTTATGTAACTAATGTCTGGATGATGCACTCAGCCACATGCTGTGACTTGGTTGGTCTTGTGTGAAGCCAGGAGTTGGACTTGATGTTCCTTATGGGTCCCTTCCAACTCAGGATAGTCAATGATTCTAAAGAATGAATTATTGTGTTTTAACACCAGTCGGCTGAACTGGGAAGGTGAAGGTTGAATTTTCTGACTTTGACAGAAGTCAAATAAATATGACTAAGTTAAGAAGATGATGTGCTGTGAACATATGTGGGAAGAAAGATAATTTTCTGGTAACCAGCTTTAGCGGGCTTTGCTTTCAAAGGCAGATTAAAGCAACATTCCATTTTCACTTCTCTTTCTGAAAAAGATGCTCACAAAATACACTGCAAAGTCAGACCTACATGCTCAATAAAAAACTGCTTTAAAGCAACAGAAAACAAGTGCTCTAGTGCTCTCCAGGACAAGTTGACTTTTACAAGAGTAAATCTTTACGGGATTAATTGTCATGATGTCAAAAATTAATATAGGAACTTAAGACACTACTTTGTATGATGAAGTTGTATATGTTATGCAAATATAAATAGCAACTTGTGTCTGCACAGTTACTTAGTCTAAGCATTGCCAAGTGCCTCCTATAGACTGGAGGGCTGAGCACTTTGCCACCAGATCAGAAAGAACATTTTTTCTACAGTGTTAGGAGATGTGGTCTACAGAGCTCTTCCCTCAAGTGCTGAGATTATGAAGACTTGGGNNGTAAAAAAAGAGGAACAACTTATCTATGGAAAAATGGAAGAGTGTTTTAAATGATTAAGGAGTCCAGCTAGAATTTTTTGTTATTAAAGAAATCTGAATAAATTTTAGAGAATATCTCCTTTTGTTGGCAACATTGCTAAGAAGACTGTTTCTTCTCTTTTTTTCCCCCCAAGATATTTCTGTACCATCTAGTATTGGTGCCATGTCACTGTTTCTGCTCACCAATGTGAAATTACTTCCTATACAAATAATGCATTGGCTTCCTAATCTTTCCAGTCACCATTGTGTTTCATCATGTTGCTACATTTTGAAGTATGTAACATAACATTAGGTTTCTTGCTTACACATTAGTGCTTACACGTTTGGTGCTTCAGGAAGCACCAAAATTTAGCTAAGAGGGATACAGAGAAAATGCTGTTGGGAGATGCTTTTGCTTTTAGGTAAGACTAAACAGTACACACAGCTATCACTGAAGTCACATGTGAAGCTTTTATTTCAGTGGCTGTTGACTCAGACCTCACATCTTTACTTGTTAAGGATATCTTCAAGGAATGAGGATTTTGTAAACATTTGCAATGTTCTACCAGTTACAAGATCAACCTTCATTTTAAACTACCAGGTCCATGCCATTCTTATCTACTGTTTTTTTATTGGCAGATATTTCCAGATAAACTAGCTATCATTTCTGATTGATTGTTTCATAACTAAGCTTAATTAAAAGGATGCTTTCCTGTAAATTTAGAACCAGTTTTCTAGCACTTGTAATATATTAAAATATAATATTGCCAAGATTATGTTATTGCCAAGATTATAAGTTTTATGTTTCTATACATTTAATGGTGCCAAAGCTTTATTTATATTTAAAGCATTAATTTCTTACTATTTTTATTTCCCTACTCTTTTCTTGTTCTTTTTAGTTACATCTTAAAGTACAAATACTTCTGCTCATTTTCAAAGAGAATTTTTTAGCAAATAGTTTTTTTAGGATTTTGAAACATTTCCTATTAATCCAGCCCTTTCTGAGAATCTGGGGTTTTATGCTGCTAGCTGTAAACAAAACCAAGTTTAGGTGCACACCTATGAATGCCTGCAGCAAGAACTAGAAAATTTAAATGTGGTGCATATAACTGAACACAGGATCATATCAACACATCTAGCAAAAGTGACAGCACTGAGAGATAGCTGCCAAAATACTTGGTTTAGAAAACTGTTAAGTCCCCTTCACAGCTGAATGGTAGAAGCAAATAAATGTCTGGCTGTAGAATGTCAGTCATCACACGAAACAAGACAGTGGTCTTGTACGTGAAGAAAGTAAAATTAGAAGGCTAAGTACTATATGCAATAGAATAGGTTTATTTTTGTCACCAAGAGCTGAATTTCTTCCTGGGAAAGACATTTTGTTAGGCATACCTGTTGGTCATGCCTGTCCTCTTGTGGCTGCTTCCATGCACAAAAGGGTGCCTGGATGACCTGTGAGCACTAGATTTGTTCCATATTCCTGGAATATTTTTGCCCTGAGTATTGTTCCATTAGCATCAGTATTTCACTTTTAAAACATCATAAACATCTAAAAAATCAGGAGTGAAAGCTAGTTTTGTGAGTGTCTAATCAAATTTAATTACATATCCTTGTTAATGTACCTAGAGACAGAGTTTAACTTTGTGGGCTCAGAAACTTCTCCCTGGGATTGTAACCAGCCACAAAATTTCTAGAAAAGGGAAGATCTGTCCATAATATTTCTGGGGTAAATTTAATATTGGGAAGTTGCTGTACCTGGCAGCACAGTTTGGAATTCCACAAAGGCCACATACAATAAAAATTGTTAAATAAAATATCTGTAAGATCAATGGCCACTGTTTCTTAGGCAAAATCCTAAAGCCAAGTAAGGTTACCTAGACCAGCAAGCATCCAGATAGTCCCAGCTTCACTGAAGAAAAATCTGAAAGGTTTAAGAAACTACAGTCCTTGCAGCTCAACATCAAAATGGCACAAAACAGCTGAGCAGAAATGTAGGAATAAATATTACATAAGCTCCAGTTACTCCTGGGAGCATCATTCACTTTAGAGATCATAATATCAACTCCCTTAGATCTGAAAAGCCTATTTTTAAACTAAAGGCACTATTTATAAACCTGGCCTGAATCAAGAAGTCCACGTGCGCATTAAATTTGAATAGCGTGATGGGCCTGTGGGTTTTGCTTCTCATTAGCAAATTAACCCTGATGCTGCAGGTGGTGATGCAGGGAAATTTGAATGGTTTAAAGTCCACAATGAACCTTTTGGCTTTAAGCAGATACAGGAAAACCTTTCTCTTTCCTGTTAAGCTGAAAAAAAACCCCTGTATTATTTAGTGGTTTTTGGAACTCCTCATTCAAATGCACACCCCTGTCACACAATAGGATATTCAGATCCTCTATCATCTAGTTGGGGTGCTAATGAAACCAGATGTGTAATTACAGACATGACAATTGCCTACAGCTGTAACGATGTCAGACAGGTCGCTTGTTAGCACTGAGGAGAGTGTATTAAATATTTACGGTTGGAACTCATTTGTAATCTCACTAAGGTAGAGGTTCTGAGTGTCACAGACAAGTTCAGATACCTCAAGGACCTGAGTAACCTCACTTTTTAACTACAGTTGCTAGAAACTCAGGGTCCTGACTCATACAGGTTCAGACAGCTCGAGAACTGTGAAACAGTATATTGTGAGATATGGAAGAACAGATTTGTCAAAGACCATGTTATCAGAATAATTCATATTGTAATGCTTTATTCTACTGTGCTGCAAGTTGAAGAAAATTTATATAATCAGCACAGCATAAATGGAAGATCATATTGATGTACTCTGAAAAGAAAATGTTACATTGTATTTAAATTATGATAATTATCTTACAGAAACTTCCAGTGAGGCTGCAGCAACAATTGCCTATGCCATCTTCTGGCCCAGAAAATTGGATGCATGAAAGAGTAATTGGCAGAAAATGGCAGTGAGGAATTACATAATACTCAGAATAACTGAATGGAGGATTCCAGTGTTAGGCCCAAGTTAAAAGTAGCAAACAGTACATAGATGTGATTGAGCAGTTTTGCAGATATGCCAAATGACATATAGTTTTCTGTGACTTTATCAGCCACCATCTTTTTCTGCGGTCCCATGGCACATGTATGAGCGAGACAGCTACCGCTCTCCTTCTTACAGTCTAAAAATATTTGCCAGTGCTATTCTTGGTGGCTCAGTCATGAGAAGAAAGTGATGTGAGTTTTACTGTCAGGCAGAGAAAGGAGTTGAATCCATATGCTGGCTGAGTGCTACAGACTTGGGGATGTGCCTTGCCTCTGGCAGTTCTGTATGACATGTCAGGACTGCTTTGAAAATGTCTCTTGTATTGGACCCTTCACATGATAGGAGTAGTTTGTACTAGGTAGTAGATTTAGTGAGTGTATGGATATGAATATCTCAGTACTTGCAAGACTGAGGTATTTCTGGGTATGCCAAAAAGGGTAGTGCTACCCATTGGATGAATTTATGTGACAGGAATTATAAAGCACCTAGCTAAAGCAGCAGTGAAGAAAATGCCTAGAATACCATTGCACATTTAGGCACCTAATGTAGAAGTAGATAGGAGTTTACTGACAATCTTTTGTGGACCTAAATTTTAAAATCTAGAGTTGGTCAAGGTTTGAGTAATTTTTAAGGATTTTTAAGAAGTGGAGTTTTAAAAATTAATTACTTGAAATTAATTACTTGAAATTAATTACTTGAGCCACAAGTAAACCTCAAGATACGCTCATCTTTCTGTTACATTATGCACTGCCATGAAGCATTTTTCTCTGAGACTGTATAGCAAGTTCATATCCAAGATACTTTGCTTTAGAAAAGGCAGCAAATCGAACATGACTTCTTTTATGAAAACCTCTAAAATTTTAGCAGAGTAATATCTAGCTAATGCATTTTTATTTTGGTAGCAAGATTGTATTAAACTGGCATTGTCATACAATTTTGTAGTTTTATAATATTTAAAAGATGAGAGTGACTGTTGTTAAATAAGTAGCCCTGAAACTGAAGTGAACGATTCAGTTTGTCAAATACTTCATTGACAAATTTCTGGTAGACATTGATAAAATAAATGTTCAATAGCTGTTTGACAAGTTTGAAGTGTCCTATGCATACCTCCCTATACTCAGATTTAATATTGCTACAGTTGTGTGCCCATTTGGTGTGTAAACATGGTGGGGGTTGGTGTCAGTTCCATGGGTGTTTTTCACCAAAATTCGAGGTCATGAAAATTGATCCAGTCAGATGTAATTCTGTTTAACTCATTCTTAACTCAGGTTTAGTTTGTCCACCCAGCCAAGGGTGAATTATGACATAACATAAAATAGCAAGAAGGCTTGTAATGACATTGAGGTGAATCAACAAACGCTGCTGTCTTGCCAGTGGAAGTTAGAAACCAGGTCAGGCAGATGTAGTGGTGGATGTCTCGAGTTCTGTGACCCTGGTTTTGGCTCTGGTATCTGCCTGGACTATTCTTTCTACAGTTCACTGGGCTGCTATGTTTTCAAGGTCAGGACATTGATTCCCTTTGAACATCATCCCCTTTTACCACGATGACAATATTTCAGAGACTGAATAGATTTGCCTGAGAAACCCATCCACTTTTACAGAAGGGAATTATATTACCACTTCTGATTTGATCTTTTCTATCTCTAATTTCTATGATTCATTTGGAAGGAAAATAAAATCCTGCGTAACAGCCTGTTTTCCAACAAGGTATTGCCTAGATGTTTCAGAACACTGAGGTTGTCATCACAGTTCAGCAAGCTGTATGAAACTGATTAGAATAACAACACTGCTGATGTCAGAGGATCACGCCACTGAACTGCATCACAGCAGAATCAGCATAAGGGTGCTTTTCCCCCCATCGACTGTATTTGCATTAGGGACTGGAAATAAATGGAAGGGCAAATATGGTACTATCACAGTAATATCCCATCTCAGATAAACAGATCTAATAATATAGTTCAGAGACTAAAAAAAAAAAGTGAAAATGCAGAGGTATGCTTGGGAATTATAATTTTGTATTTGTACAAAATCTCATAGATCAGTCAGAATTGGTGCTAGAAAATGTGACAATACAGCTTATTCCCTTCCACTTCAAATATGCATTTTGAGAAAAAAAGTTGGAGAAAACTCTAGAGAGAAGTTGCAAAAACATAATGGATTATCAGACTTCCATATTGTATATAATTTTGCAAACACAAAATTCCTTTCCTAAAGCTCCTTGAAAGTCAGTTTCATGTAACGGGATTTTGAGTCTGAATTTGTATATAGAACTGTTCCTGGAATTAAAAAAAAATAGTTTAAAAACCTCTTATGAATGCAAAAAAAAATCTGGGTTTTTTTCAGTTATGATGTGTAACAGTATAGGTGGTCATTTAGCCAATTCCACATTTAACTATGGAGCCCACACTAGACAACAAAGCTAATGTAAAGTGCTCTCAAAACAATCTTCCCAGTTCTTTCTGCTAAAATCAGCAATGGTCAAACACCTTCCAGGGAACTGAAAAATAGCCCTTTAGAAAATATCACTTATCTATAATTAAGCATGTGTATTTACTCTCCCTTCCTCTATTCACTCACTATTTCTCTATTACTTTCCTTATTTCTATTTATTGTGTCACCATATGTCTTTTCTCTCCTTACCACCTTGCAGACTAGAATTTCCTGCATCCCTTTCATTTCTTCATTTTCTCTATTTTTTTTTTACAGCAAAAATCCAGAAGTTGAATGGTTCCAGACCACAGAGGGGTGAGTGAAATGCTTTCAAGTATCATGGGGAATTCACTAGAATATGTGCTATTTTTGTTGCATTGATAGTGGGTTTTGTTGTTTAAAATAACTGATGATGTCAAGAACCATCAAATAACTGATGGTATCGTGCTTTTCTGTAGCATGAGAAACTGGAAACCAGGAGGACAGAGAAGTGGAACTTGTATATTCATGGCAGCAAGACCAAGTATCTTAATAAATAACAAGAAACACAAATTAAAACCTAAATTGTTTACACTAAGTACCAAGAAAATTCAAAATATGACAAAGCAACAATTTTGGTTCAGAAGTTTTAAAAAATATTTCGGTGTGAGAAATCTATTCAGGCTTGCTCCAGCAAGCAATTAAAAGTATAGCTTTAACAATGTAAGTGTGTCAAAAGCTTAGAGGCATTAGTATATTTCCCCCCTTTGCATTATTTAAAACAACATGGGTTTAGATATATGATACAGGATAGATTTTTAAGAAATTAAGGACGTAGCTAGTTTATTCATTCTTGCCCTGATTCATATAGGTTAAGGTTAGGGTTAGTATCACATCTTGGCATGTATATGATAACTGACTCAGAAACTGTTTGCTTATATTAGATATGTATTTAAAAATATATTTTTGTCAATGAAACCTAAGCCTGATGTTGAGATCTCGTGTTAAAGGAGAAGGAATGAAGACAATACACCTTAAGAAAAATTGTATTTTAGTTTATATCACAAAGTTGGGGGAAAGTTTAAATTTCTCTGCACCTAAAGTTACCCCACCAAAGTCTAATTTCTAATGCCCTAACAGAACTAAAACAGATTTGGAGAAAAAAGTTTCTCAGTTTTCTAATGTTACCCCCCATTAAGACTTAAATCCCAACTAAACAACTTATGGATGTAAGCTGGAGCAGGGAAGGTTTAGGTTAGATCAGGGAGAAGTCCTTTACGGGATGAGTGGTGAGAGGCTGGAACGGGCTGCCCAGAGAGGTGGTGGGTGCCCCAAACCTGGAGGTGTTCAAGGCCAGGTTGGATGGGACCATGGACAACCTTGTCTAGATGCAGGCCTGGAGGTTGGTGAACGTGCCTGTGGTGGGGTGGGGGAAACTTGATGATCCTTGGGGTCCCAGACCAGTCTGGAATTCTGTGACTAAGTCCTGACTAGCGAGTGATAGAACTGGAGGAAATGGCATGAAACTGTGACGGGGAGATTTAGGTAGGATACTGTGAAGAAGTTCTTTACTGGGAGGGTGGATGGGCACTGGAACAGATTCCCCAGGGAAGTGGCCACAGCACCCAGTTTGACTAAGTTCAGGAAACATCTGGACTTTTCAGTCCCATGCTCTGAGTTGGCTGGTCCTGTGTGGAGCCAGAAGTTGGTCTTGATGAACCTTCTGGGTCCCTTCCGACTCGGGAGATTCTGTGATTCTATGAATAATCTATTTTTTTACATCAGACTGAATCATAAACTTACACAGATGTTGGCTCTAGTTTGACCAGGCTCTACAAGTTACAATGGGAAGGGGAATTCATTTATTGCCTGTTGCTTTAATTTTTCTTCCTGCATGATGGGATTTTTCACACAGCACTGATTAAATTTTTCAGGCAATAAATATTTGAGAGAAACTAGTAAAAGAAATAGTCAGACATGATTGCCCTTTGACATCACAGCTTACCTAAGTGAGGTCAAACTTTTAAAGGACTTTCCTTCTCTTTAGTGAATACTGACATAAAACTCCATATTTTTTCAGTATCCTCTTGCTTAGTTAATTAGAAAATAAATTACTTTTATATTTAATGCTTATTAGAAATGAAATATGGTGTGGATTTGTGCCTTTTATCTTAACAGAATTAAATGAAGTTCTTTGCTAAGAAGTCACTTACATGTAATTTGGAATGCTGATGAATTTGCAAACTTAGAAGTAGGCTTTTGACTTGAAACAATTGTCTAAAACAATGATTTAGCTAACTCCACTGGCTTCAGAAAAGTTAAAATCATGTAAGTGAGCAAATAAGTGGCTCTGTGGAGTAAATATATCTCATAATTTTATTACTGATTATTACTCTCCATAATGTTTTCATTACTTGCTGGTTCTTCTGGGATTTTCTTTCATGAAAAGTGGCATAGAATTTTGCAGAAATAATTGATTTTTCCATCATTTAAGTCTCTGCTGTCTGTTTACCAACAAATGTAGTCCAGGGACAATGAGGCTACAGTACTAGCCAACAGGAAAGAAATATATACATGCTGTTGCCTTTCAGTACTGTCATACATCTTCAGAACTTAGCACTCAGGGTTCTTACTTAACCTGTAGGACCAGAAAAATCTTTGCAGTACAATTAAATAAATTTCTGAAACCAATATTTGCTGTAAAAAGTATTGGATTTTGTATTATAGTAATTTCAGTAGGGTAACATTTAAAACCTGTGTTATGATATCTCATCTGAATATTTGTACCTACTGATATTTCTTATGACTCAGAAATATCCTAACTGATCACCTTGAGAATCCAAACACAGTTTGCAAAATCAAATTCAATACCTCTAGTGTAAAAATGGGAACCCTTTCTGTTTGAAAATAAAATATATTTAGAAAACTATAACACCAAAGTAATTTTACTCCCATAACATGTATTATCTTAGCTGTCAGAGCTCTTTACATTTTTACTTTTTCATGTCATTATTTTTTCTTATGTTCCTTTCTATCTTTATTTAAATGTTAGAATCTTACAAAAATAAAACCCAAAAAATAAAACAACCTACAAACTTTTAGGCAAGTTGAAAAGCTAACTATAGACAGCTAAAGATAGTATCCTTTTAAATATTCAGTAAAAATTTTCCCTGTTCTCCCTCTGAACCTTACTCCCGAGTTCTTCATCTTTTTTTAGGTACAGGTTTTTAATGTGCCAAAATACTTCATTATTTAACAAAAATTAACAAACCAGAAGTCAACACTTCTACTTGGTAAGCTAAAAATAAGGAAGGTACTCAATGAAAAGTAGGATAATAATCTAAATTAATATTTATTTTAAAAAAATCCCTGTGCTGAATGGATGCCAGAAAGAAGAGGTTCTCTACAATCAGTGTTTGTCAAAGTGTATTTATACTGTGTTGCAAAAGCTGCCATCAATTTTATTATGAAAAGGATAGAGTAGCATGCAAGTGGTGAGGCAGCCTCAGCTTCAGGTAGCACTGAACAGTCCCTTTGCTTTTCTTTACTTTGGTCTATTAGGGAAAAATCACCTCATTTTTTACATATTATCCTTGTAAAATGCTTTACAGGTGACTGAATGCAAAAAAAAAAGAAGGAAAATATTGTCTTCCTGAAACATCTGTACTTAGTTCTGTAGGTGAAAAGATTCCTTCAGAAGTTCTGAAAGTGAAGGATGGCCTGAGCTCCTCTGAGAGCCACTTAGCTGTTTCCATGTATGAGCACAAAAATGTCTGCTTAGTGGATTAATGTATTTTGTAAAGCAACAGCAGAAAGGTTTCCCCACAAGATCTGAAAATTCTTCACTCTTTCAAAGAATATGAAAACCCTGGCTAACAGCTGTCATTTGAGTGGAGTAAAACTGGTCGATCCGTGATGCAGAAAGAACTATTTTGGTAACACATAAAAAAACTCCTTCAAGCTCTTGTATTGAAATTGTGTCAGCTGCAATCTCTGATGGGTAATAGTAGTAGTTGTGTTATTATATTCACTTTCTGATAGACATGAATTCATATTTTAGGAAAGTCCAAGCAGATTTTTTCTTATGAATTCTAGTATCTGGGATAGGATATTGTCGTTTCTTTTTAGGTACATTTTATTAACAGGGACAAACCTGCTGTATATTTGGTGTGGCAGGATGTTGAGGTGGTCAGAGCTTTAAAATAAATCCATTAACCTCCTTACAGTGAGCTTGATGAAAACAACCATTTAAGAGAAAGAGGAATGAAATTAAACCATTTTTCCCTGCCTTTTTTGTACTTTCAGGGCATATCTTTTCTTCCAGGATATGTCGGTCAAATTGAAGACTTTGATGTTCTCCTGTGCTCCTCTTCTCCCCATTTCTTGGGTGTGATCTTTCTTCTGCTCTTCTCTACCACCTCAGTCCCTGTTGCAGCTGCAAGCTCTCCTCCTCTTGGTAGATTCCAGTACCTGGTCTTCCTTTTGGCTAATGCTTGCTTTTATTGACCCTGCTCAGCTGCTTCTAAGGGAAAGAATCATCTTCCCTTTCTTTTGTGGGAACAGCCTCATCCAGATAAGCCTTTACCAACAGAATGTAGCACACAGAGTGAGAAAAAAAGGAAGCACATACCTTTATTTTGGCTTAATAGAGAGAACAGTAGTCAAACTTTTTATCTTCAAGACAGTTCCTGAAAATTTCTCTTTTTAGTCTGCATGTAATTGCCAACCTATGCCAAGCTTCTAAGTCAAACAAACGAACAAACATATCCAACCTTTTGCTTTAAGGATAAAAAGAAACTTAGTTAAATGAGAGTTTCAGTAGATTTATAGAAGTCAGTAGATGCGAGCAGCAGGAGTGGGTTTGGTAATGCTTACAAATATCTACCTCAGCTTAGGCACCAAACTTTTAATTGGATGATTAATTGTCTGAACATCTGGCCAACTGGAAGACAATATCACTAACAAGCAAGAATTGCTCAGAATAAGGACTTGTTCCACACTGCTGAACCAGTAGGGACTGGTTCAGCAGTGTGGAACAAGTGTAGAATATAGGGGGTAAAATAGATGGTAAAAGTGACACAATGGTAAAACTCCTTCATAGGGTGAGATACTGAGACAAATGAAAAGAAACCCCAAACCAACCACTGGAAAAGAATGATATTCCTAGTGTGGGGAGAAAAGATTTTACCACAGATGTTCTTCTGGACTTCATACATAAAATTTAAATTACAGGTGTTACAGGACAAGTAGTATGGCATTGTTCCTTAGTTACAGTTCCCTTTTAGTAAATCCTGACCTCTAGGACATGGTAGTCTTGCTGCAAGATCTATTTGGAAAGGAAAGAAGAGAGCAGTTGGGAGGCTCGTTGCTCAGGATCTTTAGACAGGCTCAGTGGAGGTTCAGCTCTTATAAATCGAGAAGCCAGTGTGAAGATAGGAATCAGATGTTATCTTCTTACTATTTCTATCAAGGAGAGAATTTGATTGTGTTTCATGGACAAAGGACACAGCAGAGTCCAAAATTTTTTTTTTGTGCCAATCTGCAGTGCTTGGCTTGATCTCTTTAATATGTTCTAGGGAATAATTGTAGCTTCATTTTCCATGACAGACACTTAATTTTCTTTGCAGCAAGGTAAGAAGGAAAAACAAACAAACAAAAAAACCCCAACCAAACAAACCAAACAACCCCAACCAAACAGATTGGAAATAGTCTTAGCAATATTATGGAAAAAAGCATGGACTGCTATGCATTTGTGGTTCCATAAGTAGGAGAGATTATTTGAAATCACTGCTGCCTTGTTTTCATAATGCAAATTGAAACTTTGACGTAAACTTTATTATAGTTATACAAGATTTAAGATTTAAAAATCATGCTGTACACAAGTTCAAGTTACAAATCAACCTCACAGCAACTTTAGTTAGTTGTACAAATATAGAGCATTTGGGCTAAGGTTTATAGTATTAAATGAGTGCATTAGTATTTTTAATGTGATAGGCCTACTGTTCATCCATAAAATGATTCACTGAGAACACCAGTTAATATACTATAATCTTTTAGTGTTCCCTACAGCACCTTACTCAATGAGACTACTGTTCTTCAAAAAAATTGAAATGTAGATGAATCCCAATCCCCAAAAATGCCAATGACAGAAGCCTAGTGAAATTCTCAACCCACCATAAATTCATCTTTTATTTCATATTTCTCACACTCTTCTGCAGACAATCAAACCCTCCAAGGAAGACACCTGCAATTTTCCATTAGCACTAATTGCTGCATTTTATTACTTCAGTCACTTCATCCCAAGAAAAAATAACTAGACTGTAGTTATTTCAAAGCAATGCTTTTCTAGAAGAAAATTCTAACAATAGAATTAAAATAATAATAATTAAGCATTAAAGAATTAAATGTTAATAATAAAAATATTAGCTATAGTCAACTGCTCCATTTTTTTACATCAAATTCATAACGTATAGTGTGATTAAAAATGAAATAATGGGGTTTGAATAGCTCTATTTTTTAATTTCAACGTAATATCTTGATATATTTCAGTATACTGACTCATCGTGACGAAGTCTCCTAGATTAATAAATCAGGCATAAGCTGTTTCCTAGTAAAGTTAACTATCCTGCAAATGGAATTCATTTATTTGCACTCAAGTATGTTTAAGAGTGAATAAAAGCACCCCAACAGATTTACTCATACAAAGTACTAAACAATCCTTTGAAGCAAATTCAAAGGTAAAAACCCAGACACCTCAACTGTTTGGTTTTCCTGGCAAAGCCTATACAAAAAAAAAAACAGTAATTTTTACAGAGCAGAAATCTTTCCTTGTTTAAGTTGAACTTTGTATGCAGTATGCAACTGAAAATCCATGTGGAAAAAACCTCACACAGAACACAAGGGAAAGAGATGAAGGACCTGTCCCTCACTCTGGAAGATGTTTCAGAAAAACTGCTGATTATTTTAAGTGCCTTTTAGACACTCTATACTGTTTGCTGATGGATGGTGCTTTGCCTTGCTGTAATGTAGAGGTCACTGCTTGCTGTAGAACTTCACCTAGTTTTAGAGTTCATTTTCTGAACAAAGGTATTTTCATACCTCATATATCTCATTGTTAATAGGCTGGATTGAGAGGTTAATTTAGAAAACCTAACATTTAGTACAGACAACTTTGTGTCTTACACATTTTGCTAAAAGGTCAGAAAATCAAATCTTCCATTTTCAAAAAAATAAATGGTGGCATTCATAAGGACAGAACTGTAACTAATTCTGAGTTTCCAGTAATCTTTAGAGAGCTGCAGCACTGTCATGTCCAGCCTGACCCGAGCCAGCAGAAAATACTGAAGCTGTATAACCTCTACACAGTATATTAATGGATTGATTACAAAATGATAGTGGGTATTTTATCACTCTGCTTCCTTCTCTGTTCTTTGCTTGCTTCTTCCCTGCTTCTTCCCTCAGTTTGAGAAACAAGTAGTGAAAAAACACGTTAGCTCCAGAAGACGAGCTCATCTTCCAGAGTACAGATGCTCCAAAACCAAAAGTAATGAGGCATTTGGAGATACTTTAATCACACTACAACCAAATCTTCCTACCATTCTCTCTCTCACTGATAAATGGCTGGTAGATGACATAAGGGGAAATAGTCTCCGAATAAAAATGTTTCATATTCCCTAACCTAATATATGTGAAAGGATATCAAGTGTCTGTCACTCAGCTTATTGTCCTGAAGTTTTTATGTCATGTAGTTGAGAAAAACTAGGTGCCTTTGCCAATGGCATGTGTCAAGCTGAAGTAAATTTGACTGTATTTCTTATAGAGCTGCTGGAAATCTTCAGAAACTATAATATAAATATCCCGTATTAGTAATCTTGACATTGTAAACACATAGCAATGTCTTATGGAGGTTGTACTAGAATTACTACAAAAATAATTATAATTAAATATTTGAAAGAGTAAAGAAATCCATATGTTCTTAAGAAGAATTTACCATTATACATATTTCCAGACTTTCTGGCATTGTCTTATTATAACTGGCAAATACTTTATATTTCATTTAATGTTGGTGCCATCACCAAAGTTAACAAATCTGTCAAGCCTGAAATGTTCTCTTGTAAAATTAATCGTTCTGTGAATGGAATTATTTGCTCTCTTTTTAAGAATGAATACAGTAACACAGCAGGCTCCCTAGTCTGAGTGAACCTTCCAATTATAACTGTATTCCTATGGCACAGACCAGCCATAAAAGAAAACAAAAAGTGAAAGAACCAGTGTTCATGCCAATGTCCATTCACGTTACCACCTCTAAAGAGGGCTCCATGTTTGACAGGAACTGTAACTTCAGTGATCACTGCAGGAAAGGTAAAGCTATTGGATATTGCTTCTCACATTTAAAGCCACATACATTTGACAATGTGTCCTCTCCGAGGCTTAAAATCAGTCATTTTACTCTCACGGACTTTAAAAATACAGACAGATGTGCTATAATTTTATGATATTGAAATCTATCCTTTATTTCAGCATAATAATTAGGTAAAAATAGAAAATCTCACTATATATGATGCTCACAACCTTGGCAAGTTTAACTTTTATTTAATACATAAAAGTTTAAATGTCAAACAGTTAGTATGAACATTTTTAAATCCATGCCTGTTGCATTTTTATAAAGTCAAGAGAATATAAAAAATGCACTGGCACTCTGGCCTGCTTCTCACCTTTATTACTCTTTGCATGTGCAGACACTGGGTGAAAATGTTCTTTGAGTCACCTCATCTATCATTATACAAGATAAACAGATTTCTTCATCCTTGGACATTTATGAAGAACATGCACAAAGAAGATAAGCCTCAAAAATGAGGTGTGTGTAATTCTCAGTTGATAATGACATGCTACCTACTCTAATAAGTATAACCTTGGACATTACAATGTTTCACCAAAGGTACAGTTTTCTGTGCTATAACCTGAACAGGTGTTCATTTTCTGAAGCACTGAGCTTTCAGAGGTCTGCTTATTTATAATACTCACACATCTCATGCTATTGGGAGCTGCAGGAATTCAACATATATGAAATTTCTGGCCAGTGGTTTGAGCTGTGAAATAATATTTTTTATTTATTTGCTACACACATAATACTACAACATTTCAGAGGATATTGTAATTATGACAACAGTTGGAACGCTGTTTGTTAGCAACCTTTTATTTGGACTCTGATGTTACTCTGTATATATAAATTTAAATAATTTTTAAAAGAGAGAAGAATCTTGTAATTTAGGAAAAATATTTATTTTCTTAGCCATTGTTGTTAATCCATAGTATTTTTCTTGGTAGTTGACTGTGAACTGCAACAAAGAGCTATACACTGAAAATAAGTGTCACACAGAATCAGCTAAATAATCGGTGTAAGAAGATCTGCATGGAGGGAAGAGACACACAGTAGAGGCAAATTGCTCATGGTCCTCATGTCTATTATCCACAATGTGCTTAAACATTTGATATAGACAGGGATCAAGTTTGTAGGAATTTTACATAAGCTTCCAAACCATTTCCTCTAGAAAGTGTACAGATAAAGGCTTTGGTTCAGATCCAGATCCCATCTATATGCAAAATATGCATCTGGAATTAATCACATCTAAATGAGACTAAATCTTCAGGATCTTCAGTTAATTTTATTTTTTTCTGAAACAAAATGACCAAATCAGTCTGAATTTGAATATTTGACAGCAGAATTCTGCCCACTGGGGTTTTTTTCAGAGCTAGTAGTATACTACTTGTGAAGAAGTCTGCAAAGACCCAGCCAGAGCCATCATCAACAATGTGCTTTGTTTAATTCAAGTATAGCATTAATCCAGAGAATAATTTTACCATAAAGATGTTTTCTGTTGCTTCAAGAAGTTTAAATCTACATTTGTGGTATATTTTTTTAAAAATCCAAATAGCTTTCAAGTGTGAATTAAAATATAAGGGAGAACCTTATTCTAGGTACTTCTTTTTTCATGCTATAAATTATACATAGTATATACATACCTGCCAACCTCCACTCATTTCAAGTGAGACTAATAATCAGCACATTCTCAGATTCAATGCTCAAAGAAAAGTCAAGTATAAAGGAGTGGTGACATCTCTAAAAAAACCCATTTTGTTGGAAAAACACAGGTGTCCAAGTTGAAGCCATGAATCTTTTCTGAGCTAATTTTCTGTAAATTTAGCATTTTAAATGTGTATCCATAAAAAATTTTAATAAAGTAGTAACTTCATGCTCTCTGTGCTTTCTCCTCATAATGCTTGTGTCTTTGGTATAAATCCAATCCATCTTCGAAGGATCACAGTCAGGAAAGATGACTTGTGATTATGCAGAATTAAGTATCTGGATAGTTTTGTTTGCTGATAAGAAAAATTACATATTGAATACCAGTTGACTAAGTAGTCACTAGTCTGCCCTCTCATGAAAATCCCCAACAAGTTGAATTTATCTGCAAAGTACTTATTTAAAACAATAATTTAATATGGAAAACTCTTTAATAGTTTTCCAAAATGGACAAAATATGTGTACAAGCAACAACCCAGTGTACAGTAGCACTGAATTTTCACCATTATTTTTTAAACCAAGCTATTGTGAAAGCTCTCTGAAATATCTGACAGTGCCCAGTGTGCTTTCCTAAAGACCAGACAAACACACTTCCAGCACTTGTGAGGTGCAGTGAAAAGATGGCACTACATCTTCTGTAAGTACTCTCCAACCTATCATTAGCCAGAGCACAGACATCACTATGATTCTTACTCCTCTGTGGGGAACCAGTGGACACAGTCTGCAGGCAATTTAGCTGCATTTGAAATGGCCCTAACACACAATATAGACCTCAGAAAGAACCATCCAACTGTGCTAGGAGTATGCATAATGTAGGCTTTAATTTTGGACATACAGAAACAGTTGTGTAGGCTGGCTACACAACCACCACATAACGTTTGTAGAGTGGGCTTAGTAATTACTTGACAGTAGAGGCAACACTGAAAAGAAATTGCACAATAATAAATCATAGACCCTTTTTATAACTTTAGTTCAGATTTTGAAAGCTGCATGTAACATTTTGACTCACACTGTCCATAAATTTTAACTGGAATTGGCCATCCAGCATCTTGAAGACTTTAAAAATATTACCCATCAATTACTGTTTTACTCTACCAGCTGCTTGTGTTAAACTGTCCTAGCTGTTATATTAGACACTATCCTGAAGATTCTGGTTTGGAAACAAAATGGTGGTGCAAGAAAGAGTAGAGGAAAATATATTTTCCCATCTATATGAAGAAAGCAAAGTGGATTTATGGAATATTTTCATATTTTATACCCATAATATTCCTTTGATGTACAGACTGTGATAAAAACAAGATGAGTTGAAATCTATTGACAAATAATGTGCTAGCAGAAGGATCAGACTGGGGTTCTAAACATTAAGTAATCTTTTTTTTTTCTGTGTTTTAATAAGATCTTTAGATATCATAAAGCCTCAGGAAAAACACTGAAAAGACACTCCTGTCTGGATGTCCCCCTTTTCTGATGTCTGAAACTTATCAATCACATTTCAAAGAGGGTCTCTAAGACACTGCTGCAAAATTTTTACAAGTTACATGAAAAATTGTTTCTGGCTAAAAGAATAGATAGCTAATCCAAGGACCTGAATTGATGGGAACAGAAGGGACACAGCAATCAACAAAGCAACAGAGGTTGAAGTGGAATTCTTTTGAGCATACGCATGCAAAGAAAGAAGTGCCTGCAGAACAGCCTTGAGGGGAAAGCTCTCAGGCTGTACTGAGGAATTAGCACACTTGGGTACCTCTCTGAAATGTCTCCATGGCTCACATGTTTGGAGTGCAGCAGTTGAGGTTAACAGGCTTTTTAGGAAGGGCAGGCTAAGAAGGCAAGGAGGGGGAATTGCCATTTATATAACTGTAAGATCGTAAAATTGTTGTGATTGGAAAAGACCTTTAAGATCAAGTCTAACTGTTAACCTAGCACTGAAAAGGCCATCACATGTCATGTCATTATGACTCCTGTCACATGTCATATCCAGTCTCCTCTGGAGACATTCAAGACCAATCTGGACATGTTCCTGTATGATCTAATCTAGGTGATCCTGCTCAGGCAGGGGGGTTGGACTAGATGATCTTTCAAGGTCCCTTCCAACTCCTAACATTTTGTGATGTGTCTGTTGGGAGCTTATGGGTGCAGTTTACTGGGTAGATGTCATGGTCTGCTGTAGCTAGCATCTTCTACTGACCTCCTAACAAGGAAGAAAAATTTCTTCAAATTAGACAAGGCCTTCAAACAACTGGAAGAAGCCTCAGATTCACAGGTTCTGATCCTCATGGAAGCTTTCAACCACCCTGATACCTGTCAGAAGGGCGATACATCAGGGCTTAAACAATCTATGTTCCTTGAGTGCACTGAAGACAGTTTCCTGGCATAAGAATTGAGGACCCAACAAACAAAGATGCTATAGTGGACTTGAAACTTATTAATAAGGCAGAACTTTTTGAGAACTTGAGTCAGAGGCAGCTCTGGCTGAAGTAGCTATGAAATTGTTCAGTTCAGAATCCAAAGCTAAGAAATTCAACCTGGAGAAGAGAAGGCTCTGTGGAGACCTTGTTGCAGCCTTCTAATACCTAACAGGGGCCTACAAGAAAGCTGGAGAGAGACTGTTTACAAAGGCATGTAGTGATAGGACAAAGGGTAATGGCTTTGAAAGTAGAGAGGAGATTTATCTTAGATACTAGGAATAAATTCTTCACTGAGGGTAGTGAGGCATTGGCACAGGTTGCCTAGAAAAGTTGTGAATGCCTCCTCCCTGGCAGTATCCAAGACAAGGTTGGATAGGCCTTTGGGTAATCTGGTTTAGTGATGGGGTCCCTGCACATGGCAGGGCGTGAAACCAGATCATCTTTATGACCTTCCAACCCAAACTTTTCTACAGTTCTATGAATTCCATGAACTGGCAAAAAAGCAGGATCATAGCCCTGGATTTCATCCTTTTCAGAGCATATAACCTTGGAGAGAAGCGTGGTTCAGGATAGTTGGCAGATAGTCAAGGATCATCTCCTCCAAGCTCAAGAAAGGTCTGTCCCAAAAATTGGGAAATCAAGCAATGGTGCTAGATCCCTGCATGTATAAGCAAGGAGCAACATAGAAAAGTATAAAGCTAGTGGAAGAAGGGTCAGGTCACCTGGGAGCATAAAGTTCCTGTCCAGTCATGCAGGGATAGGGTTGGAAAAGCAACTGGAGTTGAATCTGGCAAAGAATGTGATTGGTGCAAAGGAAAGACTAGGGAAAACATGGGCCAGATGCTGAATGGGGTAGGGGAACTAGTGGCAAGTGAAATGCCAAAGGATTAAGTGTTCAGTGCCACCATTGGCTTTGCCAGTCTTTACTGGCTAAATCAGCCTCCAGGAAGCTCAGATCTTCAGAACAGAGGGACTGTTTGGGCTGCAGAAGAGAAGGCTCAAGGGGGGATTTGACAATGTGTATAAATACCTGATGGGAGAGAATGAAGCCGAGGAAGCTGGATGCTTCTCAGTAGTGCTTCATGATAGGACAAGAGGCAGTAGGCACAATTTTATAAACATAATAAACCCTCTGAACATAAGAAAACACTTTCTTACTATAAGAGTAGTCAATCACTGGCAGACTGTGAAGATATTCAAAACCCAACTGGGCAGTGTCCTCGACAATCTACTTGAGTTGATCCTGCTTGAGCAGAGTGTCAGACCTGATGATCTCAAGAGGGCCTTTTCGATTTAAATGATTCTGTGTATTTCTGTTACTTAACAAAAAATCACTAGGTAGTTCCTTGAAAATGAACACTCAGAAAACTGATAAGAATTGATCTTCAGTTCCTTAAATATAAGGATCTCATCTCATTTGTGAGGTCCTAAGGTGCTATAACTAGCCTCCTGATGCTGCCTTGGGAAGTGGTTGCCCTGCAAGTTCTGTTGATACAAGCATAAAGATGACATTCTAAAATCTTGGTAACCAAGTGGGCTTCTGCCATAGCTACTCAAAGGTGAGGGATTCCTGGAAAAATGAGATGGACTTTCCTAAAATATGAAGAAATATCCTTCTTGTAGAAATACCTTGTATTTAATAGAAAGAGAAATAGGTATTTCCATATAAAATATGTACGTCATGTTGCATCAGAAAAGAAAGGAACACTGTGGTAGCAACATGAAGAAACTAAAGACTAAGCCATACCTTTTATTTACACTCCTGTACTGATTCTCAGCTACCATACTCCTAATTCTCTCAGTAACATTTTGTGCCACTGAGGATTATCTGCAGTACAATGAAACAGGAGGTCTAACCCCGAGAGTTCAATTTTGTGGAATGCAGGTTAATCCAGCTTGAATTGCACTTAATCTTTGTTAGTAGATTAACAAAATATATTTTCCAGTTTCTTCTAGATTACACAGAAATGTTTGTAGAGATTAAGAATTGACATAGCTTAGAGCTCAGTAACAAAAGCTTTATTGGTTATGACTTCAACGCTGGTAAAATACTGTATTTGCAACTGACAAACTCTAGAAAATAGTAGGACACAAAAAATCAGAAGCCACAAAACAAAAAAAAATGGTTGCCCTGGATATATAGGGTCTTTCCATAGGGACCTCTCTTTGTTCCCATCTAGGTTAATGATTTCACAGCTTCTATATATAATTATGCAACTGCAGGAGAAAAATTGAGTCTTTGATTATATACAATATACATAATCATGCCTACATACATAATACAATATTATATACAGGTGCATAATGCCAAATTGTATCTGGTATAAAAATAGCACAAGAAATAAAAGGCTGTGAGAGATACCTTGGAGTATCAGAGAACTTCAAGTCCATATCAAGTTTATGATAGAAGGCTGACTATTATAAACCAAGTCAAACTCTGTTAATTTTTTTTTATTTGACCAAAACTCATAGTATAGCCAAAGCTGTTGAATAATAATTAGATAATGATGTGATAGAGCGGTACAAAATCAAGCTGTTTAACATATTCAGAAATGTCAGCGAAGTCTCATTCATCAGAGATATATTTTTCCCCCTGTTGAGCATATATTGGTCAGATAAACTGACTACTTATTTTGGAAATCATTGACTGAAACATTTCAGCCTTGCTGAGTATTCATGTTTGCTGTACTTTATGTATGAGGCTGTCCAAAATATATGAAGCGCTCCCTTTTATATAAAATTTCATTATAGATAATTACTTTTATGTTTATGTTGCCTTGTTCTAAGTAGTAACACAGTTTGATTAATAATTAAGCCTTTATTTTCTGAGATGCATTGGAATTTTATTAAAAGAACTGTCAGAATGTTGGGGGTTTGTTTCTTTTTTTTTTTTTCCCACTGAAAAGCAGAATACAGAGTATATAGTTCAAGACAAATGCTGGAGGACTTGCTTAGAGAAAGATGATTGCAAACATAAAAGAATCCTGTGTTCTCATGAATACTAAGGGATGTTTACTAGTGAAAGTGAAGTGCAATTTCTGTGAATGAACATGCACCTATAAAATGTTCATGATAATTTCATCTGTAGACAGGAATTAAATGAACCAGCTATCATTACCTGGACAAAATGTTACTGTATTTTAATGGATTTTCAGATTCTGTAAGGATTAAAAAAAATCACACTGTATTACATCTTAATACCAGCTGGCTGCTTAGTAAAAATATTATTATGAATCTCATGATCTCTCAGATCTGAGTGCTAATTCAATGTCTCAATAACATAATTATACTACAGTATAATTAATCACTTCATGCTACAACTTGAAAATCTTTTGCAAATGTTACTATAAGTGACTGCATTCTTATTTTGAGAAGTGATGCATAAAATGGAATACATTACAGTTTGGTTTGCATCTTAATGGTCTAAAAACATGGAACATTTTTCCCCTCTAGTGTCTAGTAGTGGAAATTACAACTAGTTGAATGCATTTTTAATAATTACAGTATTACTGTTAATTTATCAAAATATTTTTTGCAATTATGAGGATGTTAAAGTCCCAGTTAGACCTTATGTGTTATTTTGAAATTATTTCTTAGTGAATCATTGCTATCAGATCCAATTCTCATACTGAAATCAGGGAATGTTTTATTGTCAGTAGGCTTTATCTTCCTTATTAAAATGAGAAACAGGGGAAAAGATGTATTTTTGGAAATTTCAGATGAGATAAAGTAATTTCACACTTCTAAGTCAGAAACAATTTTACCAAATATAGATGTGAACTCATATTGAAAACGTGGCTACTTTACTTTCAGGAAAGTTCTACCCCTTTCAGATGTATCAACATCATCTACGCTACAAAACAATGGTTTCTGGGAATAACCAATATCTATTAACTTCATCCAGAGCCTGATCTGTCCCATTTGAGCTTGCCTCTATAGGATCTATAAATTTAATACAGTGGAGCCATAAATTAATATCGGCACTTACAAGAGCAACTAAATTAAAGACATTAAGAAAAGTAACTCAAAGTGACTGGTGACTGGATCTGACATATCCAAGTCCTCTAGAGTCAACAGAGAAAAGCAGGCATGTAATCTAGGAATTTACAGAGATGTTTTGCATATGTCATTTTCCTGTCTTGGTAGGGCACTTTGGAGAATAGATGGTCAGAATCATTAATTGCTACTTTGGATGTCACTATAGTGACCAGATTTTCTCATAGGCCTGAGAGTTTATTCTCTGAATACACTCTGTAAGTGGTAAATATTGCTAAAAAGAAAACAGATTAAATGATGTTTCTACTCTTCTGCACAGCACAGAATATACATACCCACAGAATTTACAATCTACTGTATAATTACAGTAAACTAAAAGCCTTTTTACATAAATAGGAGTTAGCCTGGATTATTCTGTTTCTTGTGAGATCTTACGAGAGGAGTCTACACTTGGAAGTCAGTCTGTTTTCCCCAGTCATTATTTTCGTGAAATTTATTATCCTTTTTCACTAATCTTATCTCAGCTAAATTTCTGTAACTTTTCCAAATTGGCGGTAAAATCAACTTTTGAACGTTGTTTGCCCAGTTGGGTTTTCCTTTTGGCTTATTTTTTTTTATTATTAAATGTGGTGGTTGTTTTGTTTTTGGGTTTTTTTTTTGTGCTAAAGACATTCTGACTATTAAAGAGATCAAGCTTGTACACCTGGTCTACTCTCCAGCTGACATTTCTCAGGAAAGACAAAAGGAAAACTGCTCCTGTTGATTTGTTCACAGAACAGGAGTACAAATACACCATTTCTTCCCTCTTCTCATTTTCAGATTATCAATAAACATAGTTTATTATTATTACTCTTTTCTGCTTTTAAGCAGAGGATAAGACAATATAATATATAACTGATCATCAGTAGAGAGAAAAATATTATTCATTTTAAGTAAGAAGTAGCAATATTTATTTCATATTAGTTGAGAGGAATATTGTCAAAAACAATGATTTATGTAATAATAGTGCCACCTAAACTTCTTTTATTTTCTAATTAGTTTTACAAAAAACCAAAACAATCAGTTGTATCTTTCTATCCTTTGTCCCTCCAACTTGCATGTCTAATATTAATTATTCTGGCTTCTAATATACTTGTAAGGGTGTCCTGTATTGCCATATATTTAGTTGTAAAAATGGAATTTCACATCTTCTCAATGAGATCACTCACCTTGTTATTTCTCCATTATAATTAATAGGCCTTCCTCTTCCTCCCAGTGATTCAGGCAAGCCATATGTTTATAAGTGAGTAGCTATCCCAGTAACAAAACTAAAACCCAGAAATAGTTACCATTGGAATGGAGCAAATAGCAGCCAGATGTTTTTTTAATGAGAAAAAGATGGCTTTCGGAAAAGTCATAATCGTGCTCATTATGAGAGACCATCTGTATGGCACTTACGAACCTCTGAGGCTTCGTGGAAAAACACTATGGAGCATTCTCTCTCAGCTGACCAGATTTCTGAGGTGTTTCCATTGATTTTATAGAGAACTCTGATACTCTACTCCTAACTGAGGTACTTTGCTTGGTACTCTACAGCAGAATTCTTGAATGACACTCCAAGAAAGAGAGCTACTATGATATAAATCCTAGATACAGGAAAATAAGAATGTCAAATACTACCCATTCTTCAGAAGTGGAGATATAAGAGTTTGAAATTAATAACAAACAAGCAAAAAAAGCTCCCAGTAAACAGAGTGTAAGATAAGATTTCTACACTGCTCATATACTTGAAAACATATTACTTAAATTTCAAAAGTTTGTAGCTGCCACAGTTCTGTAGACTTTTTGGTGCCTAGTCCTTTGATGCAACACTGTGTTTTCCCTGTTCAGGCAGCTGCCTAAGTATCTTCTGACCTAGAAAATATTTGTGGAGGAGGATACACTCAGAAGAAAAAACTCCTACATATGACAGATTGTTTTATTATGACTCTCCTATGAAGAAAAGGTGCATGATTTTTAGAGACATACGAACAATAAACTTGAATACAATACTGAAGCCCAGCATTGTTTAAAATCTTTAGCATTCCAATATATGAATGGAATCATATAGCTAGTTAGCAGTTAAAGAGACTGTTGGTCACCCTAATTTAGACATTCTTTAAAAATTGTATCAGGCTTAACAGATATGAAGAAACTGTATTCCAAGAGAAGCAAGTTTCAATGCCCTGTAGCAATCTCACAAAAATATGCTTTATGTTCATCAAGTAATTAATGCCTGTTACAGAACTTGCAAATTGAAAGATGCTGCAACTTATTATTTTAGTGTCCTTTAATGAAGATAATTGCCCTACAGGGAAAAAAGTTCTAAACAGTTGAATGCAATAGCACATGAGATTTTTCTTGTGGTATTTATGATTTTCCCACTGCCAAAATCACTGCTAATGGATTACTTTCAGAGTCTCAAGAAGAAAAAATCTTACCAAGACTGGGTCAGCTGTAAAAATTTGACTTTTGTTGCACCTAAATAGTGCCAAGGGAAGTATAAATCAAATACTTTGCCTAAAATATCTCTTTTAAAAAATCCCTCAGAGTTTGCTGTAGATGAATTAGCAAGCAATTGGTTGCAGAGGGAGTTCTCTGTAGATGGCAAGCTAATGAATTCTGACAGGTTGAATGGTGCAAAGATAATGGGCTGAGCTGTCCACTGAGTGTAAAGCAGAAGCTGATTAAGGTTATGACTCTTGGAAAACACCCCAACAAGATTGGATCAAAAGGAATGATTTGATTTAGGGGTTGAACTGAAGGGGTTAACTTTCCTAAATATTGATGTGCTAGTCCAATTCAAGAATCTGAAGTTTTACACTGGTGTCATGACCAGGAGATGACTGAAAGCTGAGGGGTTGGGATTAAAGGGAGAGCAGGGATAGGGGACACTATAGTGAGGGTCTGCACGCCATTTGACCAGGAAGACTGAGCAGATGAGTTCCTCTGTATACAGATAGGAGTAGCCTCACATTCACAAGCATTGGTGTTCATTGAGGACTTCAACCACACAGATATCTGTTGGAAGGGCCACATAGCAGGGCATAAGAAATCTAGGAGGTTTCTGGAAAGCATCATCCTTCTCCGGGCAAGAGAGGAGTCAGTGAGAAGAGGTGTCATGCTGGACCTTGTTCTCCCAACAAGGAAGAGCTGGTGGTGAATTTGAAGTTCAAGGGCAACCTTGGATGCAGTGATCATGAAATGGTTCAGAAATGAAATGGTTCGAGATCTATAGAGCAACAAGGAAGGTACACAGCAAGCTCACTGTCCTGGACTTCAGGAGAACAGAATTTGGCCTCTTCAGGGACCTGCTTCATAGAGTTCCATGGGACAAAACCCAGGATGGAAGAGGAGTCCAAAACAGCTGGTTAGTATTAAAAAATCACCTCTTCCAAAATCTTACCACAAAATCACACCAGGAGCTTCTGGACAAACTCAAATGCAAAAAGGAAGCCTACAGAGGGTGGAAGCAAGGGCAGGTAGCCAAGGAGAAATACAGAGAAATTGCTGTGCAGCCAGGGATCATGTTAGGAAAGCTAAAGCCCTGACAGAATTACATCTGGCCAGGGATGTCAAGGGCAACAAGAAAAGCTTCTATATGTAGATCAGTGATAAAAGAAGACACGGGAAAACATGGAAGAAAAATTTTCTTCTCTCTGGAAGAAATTGGGAGACCTGGTCACTAGGGATATGGTGAAGGCAGAATGAATTTTTTATCAGCAAGTGCTCTAGCCATACTCTCCAAGTCACAGAAGGCAAAGGCAGGAACTGGAGGAATAAAAAGAACACTCTCTGTAGAAGAAGATGAGGTTCAAAACCATCTAAGGAACTTGAAGGTGCACAAGTCCATGGGACCTGATGAGGTGCATCCAAGGGTTCTGAGGGAAGTGGCGGATGAAGTTGCTAAGCCCCTCTACATCATATTTGAGAAGTTGTGGCAGCCCAGTGAAGTTCCCACATACTGGAAAAGAGGAAACATAACCCATATTTTTTTTTAAATGGTTGTCTTGCACAACTTCCTTGTCTTTAAATTGGAGAGACATGGATTTGATGGATGGACCACTTGATGGCTAAGAAACTGGCTGGATGTTTACACTATAAGTGTTGCAGTCAATGGCTCAGAATACAGCAACAGAAGAAACAGCATTTATCCTTTCTAACAACAGAAGAATGAAATGCAATTAAAAATAAACTCTTTTTAGCCTTTTTTTTCCCCCTACTGTTATTAGATGTCATCTGCAAAAAGGAGACCGAATTTTTTAGACAGTGACTTGTGTAACCAGCCAAGGCTGGATCCTATTATCACCACTCAAGTACCAACAAACCAAGGAGCTTCTCTTGGCCATCCTAACAAAGACTAAAAAAATTTACACAAACCTAAACCAGAAAAAAAATAAAAAAAGAAACAGAATCTGAAATTTAATTTGGCAAGAAATCAAATTTACCAAGATTTCATAATGAGGTTCTGGAAATTCTGATAAGAGTCAATGGATCATTAACATCAGTAGGGTGCTGGAAACAACTTTCAAGGAAAAAACCAAACCCCAAAACTTCAAGTCAGACTTTTCAATGGACAAGGATGGACCCTTCCCTGTTAACACTCAAGGTTAAGCCATATATTATCAATATAAAACTATAAATAAAAAACTCTTCTTCTCTAAAAAGATCTAATAATAAGCAGTATTTTGATTTTTATGAAAGTATCATCTATCTTAAGCATAAAAATAGAATAGTTTTAAATTAGGACTTTTGCCTTCCAAAACTGTAAAGACTCCAACATAGTATCACAGAATCACAGAATGCTATGAGTTGAAGGGACCTCAAAGACCATGTAGTTCCAACCCCTATGCCATGGGCAGGGATACCTTCACTGCACCAGGTTGCCCATATGCAGACATTAATGGTTATAAACCTCAATAAGATGATTCACATGACCTAAAGCAGGTTTTTAATTGGTCAAGCTCTTCTGAGAATTTTCTTCATAAAATCTTAGGTGAGGGATAACAGACAAGTGACTATTTCTCATATTTTATTGGAAGAATGGTTATGTGCTACTGCAAAATGATTATGTGTTTTTACTCTTTGTATGTACATAAACATAGGACAAATACAGGACCCTCAGAGATCGATGATAACAATTTTGAGCTCTTTTCATCAGTTCCATATGCCTTTAGAAGCAGGAAGAGAAACAACTGTTCATTGAGAGAATGAGAAAGTAGTTACTGTATGCATAGATGCAAAGGCAGTCTTTACTCCATACCCTTACTGCACAAAAATAAGGAAGCAGATTCTGAAACACAATAATGAATTTACCAATGAGATACATTTTCAGGGTCATGTTGGTAGAGCTGATCCTGTGTTAGGTAGGTAGGATGAGATGCAGACTGGATGACCCCTTGAAATTCCAGTAACAGCTATTGGCTCTCACTCCTCTAGGATCTGACATGTCTAGTATTTTGAGAACTACTAATATTTCATTCTGAGGGCACAAAAGACTAAGAGGGTGGAACAGGTCAAAATTTCCAACTAGAAAAAAGTATTGATATATATTGTAAGTTCCTAAGCACCCTAAATTATTTGTTTTAAGGCTATGTTTATGTGTCCCATTCAGAGTTCAAGTGTCATTATAATGTCACAGATCATTTCAGCCACTGCAACACACCAGGTAGAAATGAGACAGCAATCAATTGGCTACATAGTTCCCAAACTGCTGAAAATACTGATGTGAGACATTTTTTCCATTCTGGATAACTACAGTATAAATGGAGTCTAAAAAGATTTTCCGCTTCCTGCAGGTATAAATTGTATCATTGGTTCAGCATACGTGTCAGGCAGATACGTGTTGGCTTGACACTCCAACAGGTAGTAACCTCATTCCTTTTCCTGAAGGAGAGATTATATTATCTTATGACAAGTCATGATCTTGGAAACTTTGGGAGGAAAAACCTGCAAAAAGAACCACTGAGCTGAAAAGGCATGATTAGCAAAAGGAATCACTGGCATAAACCAGTGCACTTGCTGGAAATGGTAAAACTTGTCTTTTGCAAACCATCCATCTGCCTTTAGAAACCAGGGAAACCCTGGCTGCCTAGTAATCACAGAATCATAGAATCTCCTGAGTTGGAAGGGGGCCATAAGGATCACCAAGTCCAATTCCTGGCTCCACACAGTGTCAGTCAAGTAAGAGCATCAGTAAGAACTCTAGTGAAAACATTCAAAGATGGATACTAAAGTTTTGGAATAAGATCACCTGGAAATTAACTTTAAAGCAACAAATTCCAGAAAATTCAGCAGTGGAAGCTTCTTCTGAATTTTGGATTGCAATTGATGTGCACAACTTTGACCTGTCAGCACTCAAAGAACAGCATCACAAACTTGATTTTGATGAAAAGCAGCTGCCTCTATTTATATGACTTTTGTGACAATTCAAGCAGCTAAGGATAAGCCAAAGGGGAATGCAGTGTGTTGGAACCGATTTTGATTTCAGAAAAATTCATGGATTTGAGTGACTGGAACAGGGACATCCTTCCTAGTCATGTGGATACAGTGACATAAGAAATCTTACAGTTACCATTGCTAAAAACATGTCTTAGGAACCTCATTTTGAATACCTTGTTTACCAGAAGAAGAGTCATTAGAGCAGAAAGTGCCTTAAGCATCTGGATAGAAAACAAAATAAGTTTGTCTCTTCTTCTCAAGTGTAACTGGCACTGAAGCTAATTTTTTTTCCCTAGATGTTTAATACATCAATCATGCTCTGCTTTTGTGGAGGTGTTGCAATAAGATGAAGACAAAACTATCTGAAATAACTCAAGTATTCTCAGGATTTGTTGCAAATTCTGCATCAGCAGTTTGTGTCCTGAATATTTTCTGCTCCCAAAAACATCTGAATCCTAAGCTCAGTTTAGACAAGAAAAGAAAGGAAGAAAAAAACCTATTTATAATGGCTTTTAGTTCCAGGCATTCCGATAGTGGCATATGTGGCTGAGCCACAGACCTGCATAGCATTTAAAAGCAGTCAGCTTGGTTGACTGGGGCATTCATATCCTCAAAGTGTTTGTGTTGAAATGGAACTGCACAGAGAAAGAACACTGAAGAAACAACAAAAAACCAGCAGTGAGCACCTTCCCCCTTCTCCATGTCGCAGGAAAAAAGAAAAAACTACTTCATCTGAGTCCCCTGTGAAGTGACTATATTTGAAACATGGCAAGAAAGGAGTTCCAGGATCCTTAGCAAACTGTAAAGCCTTACTAACCTACCCAGGTTCTGAAGCAGACAGAACAGACTGTTCTCTGGTCAGTAGTTCCCTCAACACAAAAAATCCCTCCATCTCAGGGAGAGAAAAAGATGATACACAGATCTTCAGAACCCCATGCGTGGCCATAACAGTACAGGAGGTATGTACACCACAGACCCTTCAGCTGGAAAGTTTATCTCAAGAATACTGTTGAGCTCAACTGTCCCAGCTCTTCTCTCTATTCCACAGAGGGAGAAAGAAGCTGGTACTTACTTTCCACCTCAGTTTTTCTGAGCCACAGAGCCCTGGCACATCAGGAACTGTGATGGGGAGAGGAAAAGGTGGCACGGAGCATGCACAGAGATAAAACACATTGCAAAGCTCCAGTTCCTGGAACACAACTTAATCTTTTACCTCCAGCAGTTTCTCTTGCACAGGTGACTCTCACTCACCCTACAAAGCTTGCAACTGTAAACAAAGATTTCTAGAGGATTGTTTGGCCAGTCCCGGTGTCCTCTCTGAAGCCTTTACAATAATGTAAAGCACACTGGGAGCGTGCAAGGAGTTTTAAATGGCGTTATATGGGAATGCTGAAAAGAAAGACTTTTGGAAGTGAGGCCACTTGATCTACAAGCTGTGTTTTAGCTTGAGTAGACAGATGCCTCACTAGATATGAAAATACCATAGATTCTTATGGCTTGAAACTGAATTTTCATAGACAAAGATCACTACAAAGATCACTATCTGTTTGTTTGATTTAAAGCAGATTGAGGAGGAAACTATTGAACTGTGATGGCACTGACGCCCTGCTTTCACCCAACAAAATGTGGGCAATGCTACTGCTATTAAAATCTACTGTGAAATTCTCAATTCAGTGTAAAATCTTAGTATAGCTGATTTCAATGGGGCACATCTGTATTTTCATCCAATAGATGGAACATGAGACTGAGGTGTAAAGAACAGCTTGAGATACTCGCCCATTTGAAATTAGGTTGGAAGACAAATGCACTACAATACAGTAGATAAGTATTATCACATGCACAGGGCAGAAAATCTGAACATCTGCAGCCAAAGGAATGCAGGTGTTAATTGACAACAAAATTATTATTGGAAGGGGTAATGCTCTGGGCAGCGTAAAAGATGTCACATAACAGGGATATATATTGCCCACAGTAGTATGATATGCACAGTATATATGCATGCACATATACAATCAACAGGCTTTCAGTTTACATTATCTTTTCCCCAACTGTAAAACAAGTTATAGTTGTGACACACATCTGAAATGAAGGATCAGCAGAGGATTCCAGAATATTACTGTGATCAGACCTCAAATAATAAATAATTGCATGAACCCAATTCCCAATTACTTGATGGCAGTTCTAAGGACCTCTTTTTTGGTGCTTTTGCAATGTTTATTGCCTAGGTACTTAATCCATTATAGATAAGCATGAATTTGGTAAATATTATTCTTATTGCTATGTAACTTCATTTCTGTTGTCAGAAACCAAAGTCTCTTTCATCTTTTCTTTTGGTTTAGAAAATCCTTTTTCAAGTTGGTAGATAAGGCTCATGGAAATGAAAACAAAAGGGTGTTTCCAAGAGCTTTGCCCTTATACTGGTCATGATAAGTTCAATATTAGTAGACCCTCTGCTTATCAACAGAGGGACCACTCTAATGCATTTTAAAAAATCTGTTTACAACTGTATTAACAAATCTACAAGTCATATGCCAGAAGTTTGATTTTACTCTATGTGACCTTGGCTTTGCTACTTAGTTTCTTTGGGGACAAGCATTCTTTCTGAAGTCTGTCTGATTTGCTGTTGCTTTTATGAGACAAAATATTTGGCTGATAGTATTTTAATATAAAAAGCATGTTAATTTTATGATGAAAATATTTTTAAGTCAAAGTCACTCATTGTCTCTTAAAACATCAGTGTGATAAACATAAGTGTCAGAAGAACAGAAACTTTCTAGAAAGTTTTGATGTCTGCAGTTTATGTGGGAAAGACCATAACTGTAGTAGCAAGCATTGTTAATTTTTCTATTAGTGATTTTAAAGCTTTGCTGTGCCTGTATCTTATGTCAACTCTACAGCTGTTAGTAGAATTTTCACACATGCACAGTCACCGTCAACTGGTATTTCAACTTGTTTACAAGGACATAAACAATTTTATTGCACGTTTAAAAATTCACAAGGTAAAGGAGACCTGAATTTCTTACTATAAACCTATTCACAAACAAGATGCTGTCTTCTGAACATGGTCATCAGACATTCTGTTTTAGGAGTATGCCTGTTAGTAAGAAGCCCTGTAGACTTTCCGAACATGTACAGCAAACTGGTTCTTAGCCAAACCGAGGGGCTGGTCACAGATTTCACATATGTACACTTTTAAGACAGTGTTACCTTCATTAATGTGAGAATTCTTTAGCAAGTTAAAAAATGCAACTGAAGCCCATCTCCTGCTTTCAGCAGGATCCAGTACCTTTTATCAAGTTTCTGATTTCAGCAGTATGGAAAGTTATGAGATGTGGTGGAAGAGATGAGAATATTTATTTCACCTGATAAAAATGGAGATTTTAGTGCCAGTTCTGTGACAATAATAAACTTTAGGCACTGGTACAAGAAATGAGAGAAAATGTATTATGGGGCATGTTAGACATTACTTGAACTGTCATTTGAGATACAAAGAGTGGAAATATCCAAATGTTTTATTTTCACTGAAGCTAGGCAATAGGAGCTAGAAAAGTCAGTTAAATGGTTTGGCTGAGGGGGCTGACAGAAAGCTAAAAAAATTCTCATGAGCTCTTCAAATTTTATCACTAGCAACCAACTCCTATGTTTAATTCAATAATCTTCATGATGTACCTAGAAGAAAGATAAATGGAGATAAGACTTTTAAATGACATTGTATGGAAATGCTGGAAATAATGATTTTTTTAAGGGAGGCCACATAATGTACCAGATAGTATCCAATACCTGTAATCCAACACGTTTAGTTGCAGTTATACAGAAAAAAAAACATGTTGTAGTGGAAACCAGGTTTGCTATCTAATTGATGCCTGTCACAGTAGTATGTTTTGGAATTATTCCAGAGAAAATAAACTCAAGATCTTCTAATGTTTATCTTCATTGTACCATCTCATCCAAAAACAGCTGGGCAAACTTAAGTAGGAAATTGCCTCAGTACATAATCATGAAAGTATATCTAATTACACAGTTCATTTCAAGGTAATTTTTAGAAGGTGTATTGGACATAAAAACTTTGAGTACAATGCTTTTTGTTATAAGGAAGGATATTTGGAGAAAGACTCAAGTGTTTTCTTTTAAAGTGATAATTCTTGAAACATGCAAGGTTGATTTTCAGAATTTCACAAGCTGCACAAAAACTGTTTTAAAAATGTAGAGGAAGATCGAGACTGAATTGCATCCTGTCAGACTCATAGACCACTCACAAATGAGCAAGGAGAGTACCACATTTAAAGTCAGAAATTAATATGTTTAATTATCTATGTGTGCAAGTTTGCACGGCCAAGTATGTACACAGACACAAGTTTTGAAGTAATGGGTCACAAATGTGGAAAACGCAATAACAATCTGTCTTATTCAGAACAGATGACTTACCCAAAAGATAAATTCACAGATTTCTGCCTTAGCTCTAAAGTGCTACACAATAAATCACATATAAAGGTTATAATTCAGAGAAATTTAGTATTTTTCATTGTAGTTATGGAATTTGAACCTCAAACTTTTTTAAGGGACTGAGGCCAATATACTGCATTGTTACAGATTGTCACTTCACCGAGATTACAGATCTCCCAGATAAGTTAGTTGTATATCATGCTTGATAGGAAGGGATCCAAAAAGCCTGAGATGAGATGACCTCGATGGAAGCAACAGTCCAGAATAAGGACAGTTTTTAATACTTTTTCTAAAAAATTTCTCAAGCATCACTGATGCTAAAAAGCTTCAATTTTTCTAAGCCTAAATACACTAAACTAGGCATGCTCTGAATAAACATATCCATCACTGAAATAAATCTAATTGTGCAGTGTCTGAAATTCTTTCAGGAGCTAGGGGCATTCCCAGGCATCATACATTTGTAATGATTCACATACTCCATTAAAATACATGAGTTTCAGAAAAATGGGTTTTAGTCAATAGAAATACACCTACAAATGGAAGATCTGTAAATATTGTGAGTTAGTCATGACAAAGGTTAATAGCAGAGCCCTAAGGCACCCTCCCAACTATAATTGGTATTGATCTTGAAGATCCAAACACAGATATTAAGAAATAAGAAGAGTCTATGCACTTTCCCAGAAACATCTAAGATCAAATAATCAAATAGGTGGTGAACACAAATTCACTATTCTGGACAAGGAAAATGGATATTGACAAAAAAAAAAAAAAAAGAAGACAATCAGCTAATCTGGGCCTACTAGATACACAGTATTACACATTTTTTTTCAATTAGATAACACTGAGGACATAATGAAAGAAATCAAATGCATTAACTATGCGTTTTCTCAATGAAAAACCAAGCCAACTGATAGAAAACCTGTGATCAGTCTGGCACAAGGCTGGTACAGAGGTACCCTTGAAGATTATATTCCCAGCAGAGTTATCTCAGATAAAGAATCACTCACTGTCCTGCTGAGAAAAACACTGCTCCAGAATAAAGCTGGGAAATATTCATGGGAACATAAAAAAGTATTGGAACATGTGAACTCAACAGCAGAAGTGGAATGCTACACACAAGCCAGTATCATTCAAATGGTGAAGCTGATAAGTGGCTTAGGAACTGGGCTTTTACTATACTTCAACAGTAGTTGTAACAGGAGACATACAGTTGTAACATAAGAAAGAAATCTGAGAAGAAACTTTGTATTGTATATGTATATGCCTCATAGAAACATCAAGAAATACAGAAACAATATGGATCAAATTAAAACACACTGTAATCAATTCCAGATAATACTTCATTTTCTTGGAACATACTTCCAAGATTATGCTGAGATTACTTCAGTTGAAAAAAACCTCATTTTAAAGTCATATGCTTATTTCAATTTGTATAGAAGAGAAACAAAGAGGTCACCCTAGTCCTATTTCTTCTTGTTATATATGATTAGCTCTGCATATGGCATTCCTATACATAATTTCCTATTCCATATGGGTCTTAAATCAGCATGTGTCTAATATCTTTCTTCTCCTGGACTATTTTTTTTACTCTGTCCAAGACTCATTTAGAAAGTATTATAGACTCTTACAGAACTTCACAGGCTCTGAAAACTGAGTATATATTAAGATCCTTTGACATCTGGGGCATCTTCAGTTCCAAAGCCAAAGGCCTTGAGTCCAATTAGGCTTGGTCAGAATAATTCCCAGAAAATACACAGGTCCTTAAAAGAGTCACTATTTCTAACTACAGCTGAGTCCGGATTTTTTTTAACACTAGAGTTTTGGAAAATCTGATATAATTGGCTTTTTTATTTTTTTCATACTTAGAAAGACCTTACTCCTCTTACTTCAGTTTGTACATCTGTCACCTACTTTTTGGTGTCAATAGTTGGTGTAAAGTATACACTACTAGTGCTCAGAGGCCTTTCCAGTGTATCAAAGGAAACAGTTAATACCCAAACAATAAATAGCCATGTAAGTAAAAGTCATTGGTGACAGAGGAAATTTGGAGTGTTATTACTGTTATTTTATATTTTTTCTTATAGATTCATAAGGCTAGCAGACGGGAATTTCAGGTCCCTATGAGTTTCAGGTTTAAAATTACCATTTGCTCCACTTATCTGAGAATAATTTCAAGACCCATAGTAATCCCTTTTTCCATAGTCCATCCTCTCAGAAGAGCGCCAATACACCATGACAATCTGAAGGCAATGCTGAGTCATTAAAATAAGTAATCTGCCTGGACAATTAATGAAGCTTTAGGTAATGGTTTAAACATCTTAACTCTGAGCAGACTTTTTTTTCCAGTGGCCATAATCAAAACAGAAACCTGAAACAGCAAGAAGCGAACACTTGTCAGTAAATCTTTCTAAGACACTTGCAGAACTATAAAATTCTTATCTTTGGAATTTGTTTTGACTGAAGTTATTGCTGTACTTTCTTCCAGATACTAGTAGTATTAATGGTCATTAACTGGATGCTATCAAACCTGTCTACCTACATAGCTGAATATTCCTTCATTTACCTTCATAGCTGAACATTCCTGGTATTTCACAGTGATTTGTAAACTGAAGGGATCTGATGTAAAGGCAGAATGAAAAGGAAGTGCTAAAGTGTAATTTTTAAAGACATTGTTTCTTGTCTAGTCAGAGTTGGGTTTGATGTAGAAAATACATTTAGAAAAAATTGCTTAGGGACTGCAAAAAAAAAAAAAAAGCAGCAGATGCCAATGGATTTAGCTATTTTCTACACCGACAACCTGAAAACTGTGACAAAAAGCAGTATCTATAAAAGGATCCAATGAAATGTAATGAATTACAAGCCTTGGCTAGGAACATATGTGGAAGGAAAGACATAACAAATCGGCAAAAAAATACCCCAAAAGAACAGTACTAAAAGCAAAAGTCCCAGGAAGAAAAAGAAATAGATCACATAGATGACCCAAGTGCTCAGAAATTTAGTATTCAATATATTGAAACAGAAGGAAAGAAAAAGGTCACTTCTGAACATTGAGTATGGATACAGAGTCAATGAAGTCTACAGAGAACTGGGAAGATGGTTCTGGAAGACAATAAGGAAAAGGGCAACTGATGCCCTTTCGTTAGAACTTCAAGAGCAGATTTTTAAGTCTGAAGGAGCACAAATAACAACATTGGAAAACTTGCTGCCATTTTTTGTCGAGGAGCTGGAAAAACAACTTAAAGCTGCTTGAAAACTCCAGAGAAATAAAGGGCAAGAGAAAATGACAAAATGAACTATGCCCACTTGCATTTATTATTCAGTACTTCAGAGCATTCTGAATAACATGAAGTTTTGTTTTAGTTATGAGCAGCAAAATGTTCCATTATCCTTGTCAGATAATGAACAGGTAGGAGAACTGAGTCAACTGCATTCCCTTAATACTGCAATCAAAAACGGTCAGAAGCCTGATGGAATCAAGATGTCCTGAAGAAAAGGTCCTTCTGGAATGTTTTATTGTGACAAGGATTATGATGGAATCTAGTATAATGCACATCCATCTCTCACAGATGGTGCAGAGGTATCCTTGAAGTAGTGGTACTGCTCTGCACAGTGGTTGAGGAGAACTCCAAGTTGGAACTAAAACCTAAGTTGAATAATTACTATAACCAGTAAATTAATTTCAAGACAAATACGTCAGGCTATTTATCAAAATCAGGATACTTATCAAATTACATTAAATGAAGAAAAAAAAAAACCAACCTCAACCCAAGATATTCTGTGTTCTGGTGGGTCTAATTCCTTCTCCAGGAGCAAAAGAAACAAAAGAAAGCAAGAAAGCATGAGAGAGAAGAGCACCATTGAGGTTGCTAGCTGAATGACAGTCTGCAGACTGGAATGAGCTTGAATGACTGCAAGTTTGAGGTGAAGCCCTTTCTGTTCACCATGAGTAGTGTAATTACTACAGCTGTAATCACCATGTGGGGTGTTGAGGTTCTGAGACTGGCCTCCAGCAGGACAGACAAACCCTGGCTCTAAGAAACCATGTATATACACACTCAAAGAGAACAGTAGTTTACTTCTAGAAACTAACTCCAGATTTACACCTGAGAGTGGAAGGTTGGCTTAAGGATTACTGTGTGATTAGTGCCCTACTATAGCTGGCATATTAATGTAACTTTCCCAGTTATAAGGCATTCCTAATTTATCAGGTCATCTGACTCTTTTCTTACCTCAGTGGAGACTCAGAGTTTCAGAATACAGAAAACATAATTTACATCACTGGACAATCTTTTATTTTCAGTAGCATTCCAAAATACTAAAAATGTCCATTTTTGAGTGTTTCTAGAAAAAGTAGTTGGTCACATTTGTACTTATGAAACAAGTATGTAGAAATGCTCCTACAAAATAAATTCTTGAAATAATGTTAACAAATGTATCTTTAGAATGGGTTTTAGCTTAAATTAAACATATACTGGAGCTGCCACCCAGTGTTCCTACTGGAAATTCCATTTGCTTCGCTGGAATACGTGTGTAAGAGAGTAGACCAAAAACCATCACGAGCAAATTCATGAAGTGGAGATTTATCTGCAAGGCAAGCAAGTTTCATGGTTTTAAGTAAAGTCAGCAACCTTTCTGTCCAGTCACTACAAGGAATGGTCACCAGTTCGAAAGACAGAAATGGGTGAAATCTCTGTGAAATTTGAATCTGATCAAGAAAGTTTTTTGAATAAATATAGGGACAGGAGATAATATGAATATCTGAATAGCAGCAAAAGACCTTAGAAATCAATTCACTGCTTTGGTTGTACTCTATGAAGTACAACAAAGATGTGCTCAGGCAAACAGACTCCAGCAAGGATTCTGGCAGCAAAGCCCTGTCACCAAAATAGCTTGAGAACAGTAAAAGACCCACTGGAAAAGCCTACCGTGAAGGGATGCATCACAATTGTGACAAATGGGATACCCCAGTACAAAACAAGCACTGACAAGAAGAACACTGCAAATTCTACATCCACTAGCTTGCTTCAATGTAGCTTATTTCCTTCTTTTTTTTCCCCATACTTTTGCATTTACATGTTTGACAGTCAGACTATCTTTAGGGCATGTTTTAGATAATGACTGTTGCAAGTGGGATTAACAAGGTGCAAGCACAAGCTTTATATAAATGTATAATCTTCCCCAGATTGTCACTGAGCATGCATTAGGAATTCTTACCAGGAATAATTGCAAAAGTAGCACTCAACCACCTTTTAAAACGCTGGTATTCGTAATGCCCCCAAGAACAGTGCAGCATCTCAGTATTCTATTATTACTGAGTGTATAAAACCAGCTTTCACAGAATGTGTAATGGATCCCATAAGGGAGGGACCCAAGTCAATAACAACTCTAAAACAAGAGCCTTTCAGAAAAAACCTGACAGATCTACCCTCAGTGGAAAAATGCAGAGGAAAAAAGAAAAAAAAAAAGAAAAAAAATAGAAAAAAACCCTTCAGCAATAAACAATTTACCAAGGATAGTGCTAAGTTATTCTTCAACACAGGAGTGGTCCTCTTCATGCCATCTTCAACATGATTTCTCAAGGTCCCTTCCAATCCCTACAATTCTGCGATAATACCCACTGAGCATGGATTGTCCACAGAAAAAGTGCAAATGTATGATGAGCAGAAGCAGGAGAAAATCCTAGGAATGTCAAAAAATAACTGAACAGAAGTTGGTATGTTAGATACAAAATATTGCTGGATCACAGCATCTATTAAAAAAAAAGAAAAGGTATTATGCCATTAAACCTATGAAAAACGAGGCAGGTTTCCAACAACCAACAACATGTTCATAGTTAACAATCTTATCAGGCACTGCAGAGATTCCCAGTAGTGGGATACACTGAATGGGCAAGAGAAAATGTAAATAGAAGAACAGCTCAAAAAACAGGAGTAGGATGAACAGAAATTTGTAAGAGAAGCTGCAAAAAAAAAAAAAAAAATAAAAAAATTGCCCAATTATTTGCTAAAAATGTTTGAAAATGTTTGCTGAATGAAAATGCAAAAAAATCTGACTGCATTTTGAGCTCTCCATGAGGAATGTAATATATGCTAAGATGCACACTTGGTTCTGATGTGTTCTCCATACTTACCAGTATACAGAGGAGATGGAAAGCTTTTTTATGCAGCCTGATGGGGATTAGTTAGCTAATTCTATAGTCCTGGACACTTCTATGCAGAACAATTAGACCAAACCTGGCCAGTGACAGCTATGTTTACATGAACACTCACAAACACAAAAGGCCCTGTGGGAGCCGTTTCAATAAGCATGAATTACAGAAATGTTGCTGTTCTAATTTATACCATGAACTAAACCCACCACCTGTGTGTAGGTGGAGGAGAGATAAGGAAACATCCTTCCTTTCAGTCAGACATGATGAATATTGTTCTCTAACATATGAGAGATCCACATTTCTAGAGCACTCGTGCATTTACACAAGTGATATACAAAAAAAAAATGTTGCAATGTGTCAATGGATGCTGCATCAGGAAAAAGAAAATTGAAAGGTACTTTCTGCAAAACCACCCAAATAATTAGAAGAAATGTTTCTAGATGCATCAATACATGTAAATTCATAAACCAACTCCTTGGAAACGGAGGTGGGGAGAGGTGAAGGAAGGTCTCCCCTCACAGACTGGCCCTCCAAGGAAGAAAACTAAGAACTGTAATTATTAGTAATTTCCAATAGATGGCTCCTGAAGTACAGAGACAACGACACCGCTGAGATCAGTTTAGCAACCAACAAGTTTATCATAGTATCACAAAGTACACCACAACCATAGCCTTGACTCAGTTCATTGAGATGGCAAACTGCACGACAGGGGACATACGCTGCAAGCAAGGTGCTGTGAGACACAACACTGCAAGCAAGTGCAGCAACTTTGAGAGAGTGAATCAACATCATGACCAGCAACTATTTACCTAATATAATGAATTACAAATTTGTTTTAACGCACTTTGGTCAGATCTGTTGTTATCTCAACTGTTCAAGCCCCATGTTGTGTGCCAAAAAGGGACTGTCATGGTTTAATCCCAGCTGTAACTGAGCACTACATAGCCACTCATTCATTCACTCCTCTCCCCCATTAAGGGGACAGGATAGGGAATGAAAACAAACAAAAATATAGCCCCATGGTTTGAGCTAAAGACAATTTAATAGAGTAACAAAGGAAGAGAATAATAATATATAAAACAAGTGATACACAAATGCAATTGCTCACCATGTGCAGAAGGGAAAAAGAAACTAGGTGCCCAGTCTGTTTCTCAGCAGCAATCCTAACTCCTGGCTGGCCTCCCCAGTTTTATCAAGATGACACTATATGATCAGGAATATCCCTTTGGCCAGTCTGGGTCAGCTGTGCTGGCTGTGCTCTCCCAGCTGCTTCGGCACCTGGCAGGGTGTGAGAAGCTGAAAAGTCCTTGACTTGGTTTAAACACTACAACTACCTAGCAACAACCAAAACATCAGCATGTCATCATTATTCTCACCCCAAATCCAAAAGAGAGAACTATACCAGCTACCAAAGAAAAATTAACTCTCTTGGCTGAAACCAGAAAAATGGTCTTTTGTGTTTTCTTTATTTCCAGGGGTGTTCCTGAAGCATCAATTCTCAGACTTAATAGCTTAAATACCTAATATAGATTAAATTGGAAGTGGTTTCCCATGTTGCACCCACCTCAGGATGCACAGATCAGACAGAGTACAATGACCCTGATCTATAAATGACTTTTTTTTTTTTTGCAATGATATCAGTGATCCAACAAAAATTCAGTTCTGACTCCAAAGTTGTGGTAAAGGCTTCTCTGCTGAACACACTTTGGGTTTAAGGCTGTTAGCAACATAACAGCCTTCTTATTCTTGGGCAAGCATTGCAGCCAAAAAGGTGAGAAGAGATAGGCACTGACCTTAGTAAGAGGTTTGCTACTGATTTCAGTAAAACCAGGTTTTTGCTTTTAGGGAGGGTATTTGCAGAGATGAAACACACCCCTGGGGTAGTGCTCTCACAGAAGGGGAAAGGTTATTTTGTAAGCAGACTAATGGAATTTGATATCTGTCTTTTTTGGACTAGCAAAATGACAGCCAATGATGCTTTTATTCTCATCTCTTGTTACAAGAATAGAGATGTTAAGTAACATTGGTACAGTAGCAAAAGCACACAAATTGCCAGAAAATATATTTAGGTGGTGACAATAGCCCTCTCTAAGTTGGAATAAGGAGAAAAAGCTATAACTTAAGGTAAAGGATTTGAAAGGTTTTGTATCAACACCTAATACACCTGAACACTGAACTCAATACAATACTCAATGAGCCAAACTCAATACAAAACTGGGAGAGGCAGCTGACACACCAGAAAGCTGTGCTGTCATTCAGTGAGACCTGGACAAGCTGGAGAGTTGGTTGGAGAGGTACCTAATGAAATTCAACACAGAGAAGCTTAAGGTCCCCACACCCAGGGAGGAATAGCCCATAGCATCAGTACAGGTTAGAGGTTGACCTGCTGGAAAGCAGCTCTGTTAGAGAAGGACCTGGGAGTCCTGGTGGACAAGTTAAGCATGAGCCAGCAATGTGTCCTCATGGCCAAGGCCAATGGGCTCTAGGTGATTCTGCTTTAGCAGGAGTGTTAGATTAGATGATCTCCAGAGGTCCCTTCCAACCCCTGCTGTTCTGTGATTAAGAAGGTCTCTTTCAATCCTTTGTTCTAAGTGAGAACTGATTCAGTAACACAGATTCAGGGAAGGCTGGCAGATGTCATATGGCAGAATAGAAATGTAGGAAAGAGATGAGTAAAATCAGTAAACTGCGTGATAGGTGTAGACATCACAGGATACTACAGAAGTCACAAGGCAAAACTTAGTATTACAGAGCCAGAGGTAATCTGGAAACATACCTTTAATGTAAATAATCACTGTAATTCAGAACATATTAATGCAAAATACACATGAACTATTAATAAAAACAGCTGAGGGTTTTTTTAATTATAAGCCTTTCATTCTTGATTAAAAAAAATAAAATGCAACTGAAGTGACTGATTCATTCACATTTAAGCAAATTCTGATTCTTCGTAATATGCAAGTTCTGTATTCTCAACAATATAATCTCAAAGTAGGTCTGTGGACACCGTTACTCAAGAAAAAATATATGGACTGCTAAAGGAGTACAGAAAGGGATTGTGATTCTTCCTTTTATGAATGACTTTATGGTTTTTTGCCTGAAGGGGCAAATAGTGGCTATTAATGAAGATTCATTTCAATATCCAAATTAATTTCAATATGTCAAACATAAATAATGTCCCTACTCTTAACTGTATTGGGCTAAGAATACTCTTCACCTCTGAAAATATCACTTCTTTTGTCCCAAACACAGACAGGAAGAAGAATGTGTCCTTAAAAATCAAGACTAAGGAGTAGAAAACTGCTCATCACTCAGTCTGAAAAACAGGCACATCAAATGAAATCCACACCTGCTACCACAGGGGAAAAGTACATCCATGATTCTTCCCCAAAACGTACACAAAGGTAGGTATCTGCTGAAATTTCTCTAGGAAGTGACTGGTTTCCAATTTTCAAGGCTGATCCTTGCCCATTCATCACTTTGGCCAATGGCTATAGAGTTGGCCACCTTGTCTGGCTAAAGAATGTAGTGGTGACTTGCACTATAATCACACAAGGCTAACACTCGGGTGCAGCTGAACTGGCTGACTGACAAAAGCTGTGTTACCAACTGACTTCACACAATACCAAGGACCAGCGGAAGATCTAGCCTCTGCCAGTGCACAAGCACAGTTCCTCTGCTCGGCAACCTCTCCCTGAAGACCCATGAGTTTTGCTAACCTTGCATCTGCACCCCAAAAGCAAAATTAAGGTGATACAAGATCAACAGATCTTATTTATCACATTTAAATATTATATAGAATGGGGTTTCTCTAGGCTTAAATGGAAAAAATTACATATACCATCCCATTTACACAACAAAGGTACTTAAATAGGCTGTTAAGGATGTGGACAGAAAAAAAATAAGATACAACTAACCTGAAACCATCCATAAACCTTTCCAGATGCTTAACATGTGTTTGGAAAGACACAGGGTGAGTGTCAGAGGAAGAGAGCCAGGCTCTCCTCAGAGATGGCTGGCGATAGGACAAGGGGCAATGGGTCCAAGATGGAGCAGAGGAGGTTCCATGTAAACATAAGGAAAAACTTTTTCACTGTGACAGTGACAGATCACTGGGACAGGCTTCCCAGAGAGGTTGTGGAGCCTCCTTCTCTGGAGGTATACAAGACCAATCTGGACACATTCCTGTGCGATTTAATCTCCTGCTCTGGCAGAGGTGTTGGACTAGATGATCTTTTGAGGTCCCTCCAAACTCCTAACATTCTGTGATTCCATGATACAGAATTCCAGGGCCTGGCCACACACTGTGGGGTATGAAACAGCTGTTTCTGTTCTCTTTTGTTTTAGAGAGCAGAAGACCTGAGGAGTTAGGAGAGATTAGAGACTCTGAGTGAAGCACTGAAGGACTTTCTTACAACTCCAGCGATAGAAAAGATGGAGCCCCCCATAATAAAAATAAAAAATACCATCCCTCTCAAGAGGACCTAGTTCAAGTCCCACATTTGATTATAGGACTCAGATAATCAACAGCTGCATCCAATAAGGTAATACTTATTCCTCAGAAAGCATATGACCTTATACTATATTAGAACACTGATTAAAACAATGAGCTGAAAATCTTTTACTTTTGGTGCAAGGTTTTTCTTTAAGGAAGCACTATGCATTTGCCTTCTCTTTATGAATATTGAACTTTACTTAAAACAATAAAATAACCATAGAACTTGAAAATTTGTAAGCTTACTGGTCAGTTATCTCCACAAAACTATTTAGAAGCTACAGAAGTCACTATATAAAGGCTGCAAACATGCTTACTCATATCATAGCTTCTGCTTTACTTGAGAAAGATTAAGGGATTTGCGGAATGCTTATCATCTGAACTTAAGGAACTTGGTAAAGTTGGATAAAATATACCAAAAAACCCCATTCTTAAAACTAAGTAAGATAATCAGACCTTTACTATGTCATACAAGGTAGGACTACCCTTCTGAACTGTAAAAGT
>VXBZ01011703.1:57676-81023 GCA_013399135.1 Heliornis fulica | reverse complement strand
TTGTGCCCGTCTTCCGGGGGCTGGAGGGGGAGGAGGCGGCTGGTAAATGGCCGTTTCGGAAGCAGAGAGTGCGCCGGGCCGCTTCCTGCCTGCTCCGCCCCAGCCGTGCCCCCGAGTAAGCCTGGGGGAGAGGGGTGGGGGGAGTGTTTGTTAATGGGGATCGTTAGATCCGGGCTGTCCGTGGAGCTTGTTTAGCTCTCCTGGGTTGTCGGGGTTTCGCTTTGCGCGGGCGGAGCCTCTCGGTGTAATGCCCGGCTATACGGGCGCCCTTGCGCTGGGCTGAGGTGGTTCCCGCCGCTGGGTAAGGCTCGCTGCCCGCCCCCGGCCTCCTTCGGGCGGGCGGGAGGCCTGTGCTTGGCCGGCGTCGGTGCGTGGCAGAAGGGCCGCGTTTAAGGTGTTCTGGCTGTTGCCAGCGGTGTTGTTGGTCCGCTGTTAAGTGGAACCTGTGTTTGAGCTAAGTAGGGTGCTACTCTAGTCCTAACCTCAGAGCTGGCTATATGGCGTCGTCATCCCTTGCTTTAGTTCACCTCTTCCCCGTGTTGTGTGTAGCGACCTCCCTGAGTAGATATTATGTCATCCAGCGCTTCCTAGTGCTGGCTGTGTGTCAGCATGTGAAGGTGGGTTGTAGCCAGTCCTGCAGAAGTGATGTGGTCGAATGCATTCTGGTACAAGCGCTGTCTGAGGGACTGCACTTCTCTGTGGTGGTACTGCAGAAGGGGTGAGCTCCCTTGTCGCCATTAGGCAGAGGTGTTGTGGAAGGAGGGTGGTTGGCTCTGGGAGAGGTGTGAGCTCTGCTCTTACATCTCTGTTGGGAAAGAGCGAGGTGACATGTCTTGCACACTTGCTTTCGGAGCTCCAAATGACACCTGGTCTCTGAAAATGGGGTATGAGGGGCAGAGGGCATCATTATGTTGATGATAGAGTTATGTATTGGTGACGTGAGTACCATTTGTAAACCTTTAGATCTGCAGGAAAATATCATTTTACCAGGTACTTATTTCAGCAAGGGTTGTTTAGTCAAGAGTATAGGCTAATTTTAAAGGTATTAAATAGGTAGGGGAAGCCTGTTCATACTCCTCTGTGGTTGGGCAAGTGTGGTGTTCACATTACTATAATAAAACTGATTGACACCAAGTTGGTGAAGGGAGTGGCATACCTTGCTTCTGAGGAAAGTCCGAGGGAGCTGGGTCTCTTTAGCCTGAAGGAGACTGAGGGGTGACATCATTAATGTTTACAAATATACAGAGGGTGAGTGTCGGGTTGATGGATCCAGGCTCTTCTCAGTGACAGGACAAAGGGCAATGGGTCCAAGCTGGAACATAGAAAGTTCCATCTGAATGTCAGGAGAAACTGTTTCCCTGTGAGGGTGATGGAGCCCTGGGCCAGGCTGCCCAGAGAGGTTGTGGAGTCTCCTTCTCTGGAGACATTCCAGACCAATCTGGACGTGTTCCTATGTGATCTAATCCAGGTGACCCTGCTCAGACAGGGGATTGGACTAGATGATCTTTCAAGGTCCCTTTCAACTCCTGACATTCTGTGGTTCTGTGAAATAACTATTGTTGCTGGCCTTGTCACTGTAGGTGAGATTAGCTCCCTGGTGTTCTCTATATTGTTCTAATTAATATGAAGTATTAACTGAGATCTAATTTCTATTTGTCCTAGTGCCTAGAAGAATGACATGGCTCATTTGTCTTGAGGCTTTCTGCTGTGGCAAGAAGTCCTTAGTTTAAAAATAGTAAACAGCCCATTAAGCCCTGGCACATTTCTCTGAGTAGCCCAAAGTTTGGAATGGGGTGGGTCTGTCCCTGTCTGGTACCAACAACAGTCCAGAACAAGACAGGAGAAAAGCATCAAAACACAGTTGGGAATCTTGAGCTGGTTTCTCTTGAAGCAAATCCTAGCATTGGACATCTGTCTTCCCTCTTACCACCCTGCTCAGTTGGAGCATTCACAGTGCATGTTCAGCATAAGGTGTGGTGTATGACTGTCCTAGCTTGGAAGGAGCAGAAGTAGCACTGAGGCAGGCTTGTTTTGACATGTCAGTGCCTGAGTCCCTTGAAAGCTGCACCTTTGTTACTGCCTCCAAGTGTAGTTGGACAGAAGTAAGAATAACAAGGGGGGTTGTGGCTCCTGTATAAAATATGTGAGATCCTTCAATTGCCACTTCATCCACCTTTTCACATGAACATACAGACACTTGTGGTGTGTCTCAGGAGTGATGCTCAAATGCATTTTAAAGACTAAAGAGACTGAGTTTTTACACAAACTGATGGTAGCTTACCTAGAATTTAAGACTCTGTCTTAACCCAGGGCTTTACCCCAAAAACTTTTATTTGCTAAAACTCTTTACTTTCTGGAGCTTACCAGTTACCCCTTTTCCCACCTCCCCTTCTGTTTCAGGGTTCCTTGGAAATAACACACAGTCTAGAAGATGATCCTCTACTGGATGCACCACTTATTTCATCTCATACCTTGCATTCCCAACTGAGGCCAAGATTTCATGCTATCCCAGCAGTTTTTCTTGCTAATCTTCTCTTGCTATTACACGTAAGTTTTAAAAGTGTGAAAGTTTTCAATCTATTCTTACTGGTTGTATGGACAGAATTCTCCTCAGATTTGTATACACCATGCTTCCAAACCAGTGAAGTCTTATTTGTCAGTGATTTTTAATGATGTATATGCTGTACTTTTGCCAAGCCCTGCAGGCTTCTGGCTCCTATCAGGAGACTCTGGAGAGCAGGATGAAGTGTACAGGCTAGAAATAACTTACATATGTTAAGCTTGTCTTTCTTAAACCCTCTCTGTTTGTGCTTATATGCAAAACTGAACTTAAATACTACTCTTAAGAATAACCTTTAATATCAGAATTCCCTATACTGATGAAAAGGACCTGTTGTTGGACTGCCCTAAAATGTGTGTCACCTGTTTCCTCTTGTGTGCACTGCTACTGTAGCTCTGTGTAGCTGCCATACTAGGCCATTCCTGCTTATATCAGTTTAATACAGCCTTTTTCTGTACTGATGGACAGGCTGGAGGCCAGACTGCCACCAAAGTCACTCTGTCGCTCCCCTCTCAGCTGGACAGGGGAGAAAATACCTCTGGAGAGGCTGAGGAGTGAGAGAAGGACAGGGAGAGATCATTCCCCAGTCAGCGTCACGGGCACAACAGATCTTCTCTTCACTGACCTTGGTGGCTTCAGAGTTTCTCCCATCTTCTCCCTCCCTTCTCTGGGGGCAAAATGCGGCTGTTTGGGTTTTTCTCTCTCTCCAGTGGGATTCCCAGAGCCCTGTGGCCAGCGCTGATTGGCCCGGCCTTGTCAGCAACAGGGTTTGGGACTGGGCCTTGGGAGCCCAGCTGGGATTTGCTCTGTTGGACCCTTTAGAAACTTGTAGCTTCTTCTTGCAGAAGCCACCCTGCAAAACCACCACAATTGAAATACATGCCCAACACCTGGGGGGGGACTAGAACTAAATGTGTTACTGATTAAAAATGGCAAACAAAACAGTAAATGGACCAACTAAATGTTAGTGGGATTATTCACAGCTTTAAGAAAAGGAGGTCATAAAAATAGATTACACACTTTGATAACCTTTATTTCACTACTTAATCTAGCTGCTTAGCCTACCACTGGATAATTTGGATTTAACTTGCATTTTAAGCAGTGTTCTTGTGGATAATATAAAACACACTCCTCTTTCTCCAACCTTCTACCCCATATGTGTTCTAGAATGTCTCTTTCAAGTATGATAACTGTGTTTAAGCTATTCCCCTTTCTTCCCCCTTCCAAGTAACCTAACTGTACTCACAACTAGAGCAAGCTAATGGTGGTTAGTATCAGGAATAATTAAAGTAGCTTGGAAAGGTTAACTTCTGTTAAAAGCAACCAGGGAAATAACAAAGATATGAAAAAAATAAGTTCAAGGGCGCAGGGAAGAGCTGGTAGACTTAATATCTATACAATTAAGTGTGGCTACAAAGCTAGCAAATTAAAATCAGGATTTTTCCTCCATTGTCAGTTCTGTTGTCTTTGTCAGTTGCAAGATGCAGACCCTTTTCCTAAGATAAGAAATTGGAGATTATACTTTTGCAGAGTTGAGGCAAATGATCTTGATTTGCTTCTGTTTGATGGGACTCAGTTTTGTTTTCAGTTCTGCTTTAAAATACTCCTGTTCTGCAAAATAAACCAGGATGAGGTAGTACAACGTTTTCTTGTTCACTAACTAAAACCAAAGTATTTTCTAAGACAGAAACATTCTATAGGGATTAAAAAACCCCACATGTATATAAATAAACCCCAGATAATGTGCACCCAAGACTGCCTTCTAGTTGGCAAACAGATTGCTGATGCTGAAAACTTGAAGAAAAGTCTTACAAGACAGGAAAAGTCCTGGCTTAATAGCAGTAGTCTGAAAGGCTTGGTGCATATGTAGTCTTACTATAGTTTGGACATTCTGACATAAGCTCTGAGTGAAATGGAAAAGATCTGATGGTAAATATGCTAAAGGATGCTTACCAACTGTACCACTGTTACCCAGTGTTGATAATTGACTAAGTTACTATGACTGTTTCACTTTGTCTAATGTCATAACCTGGAGCTGAAGTAAATATCTCCATAGATTTAGTAAAGTGTTGATTTTTTTCCACATCTATTTAAAGAGATATAGACTGTACCAATAAGTTATGAGGCTCTCCTGCAGAGCAATGAAGAAGTGTAATTGAATGAGTCTAAAAACATGTGACTTTTCTTGGTTTGTTTTGAGGGAGTATAAATGAACTTCCCCTTAAAGATGGCCTAGAAAGAAGATGAATTCACTACGAAGGAGAAGCTTCTTGGGGTACAGCAAAACTGATTCAGAGGAAATTCTGGGAACAGTGGGGTGTTTCTTGGCTCTCAGCTGGAAACAGGCTGCCCTCCTGGAACACAAACTTACCACTTAAAAATTTCAGTCATCAGTATGGTCACAGAATGACACACTGTGGTTGTACTAAACATCTAATATTTATGAAATAATTCATGTGCCAAACATAAATATTGATTTATGCAATTTATTCAGTAAGTACAGGAAAAAGTGTTGGCAAGAGGTCTAACCTCTCCCTTTCTCTTTCAGGTTGCTTTTGTTGTTCTAGCTTTTTTTGCAGCTATGTTTTGCTCTTACCCCAATCCAAACCAAGACAAGTGCCCTGGAAACTACACTCACCCACTTAAAGTGCAGACTGTCATAATAATTGCAAAAATAATCCTGTGGATTCTGCATATATTTTTTGAACGATACATCCAGCACCACCACAGTAAAGTCAGAAGCAGAGGATACTTCTCTTTATATAGATCAACAAGACATCTGAAAAGGCTCCCACTGCTGGTGCACTCCACAGGTGAATTTTACTTGTTCTCCTGTCTTTATTTCTGAAGTCTTAAACTGACACAATAAAAGACTGAAAAGTTTGTTTATATATATACATATATATGTATATATTATTATTTAAAAAACCTGTCTATGAGCACTGATAAATTAAATTTTAGTCCAGTTAACATCCTGACTGACCTTTCTGGCCTGCCAGGTGCAGGTGGTAAAGAACAGATGTGGAAAAGAGCTTGCAATGTAAAGCTGAGTAAAATACTTAGCCATTCCCTTCTAGTCTTTAGCTGTAAAATGTTTAGCCAGCAGGCTTTGTGTTTGGGTATGTGGCAAAACTGCTGGTCCTTCCAAGAAGTCTTTGCAATTAAAGTAAAAACAGATGAATTGCCTGTTCCTCAGTAGCTGTCTGAGATGGGTAAAACAATCACAGAATCACAGTATGTCAGGAGTTGGAAGGGACCTCCAAAGACCATCCAGTCCAACCCCCTGCCCGAGTAGGATCACCTGGATTAGATCACACAGGTCAGTGTCCAGATGGGTCTGGAATGTCTCCAGAGAAGGAGACTCCACAACCTCTCTGGGTAGCCTGGCCCAGGGCTCTGCCACCCTCACAGGGAAAAAGTTCCTCCTTATATTCACAGGCAATTTTTCTGAGCATCAGTGGGGCTCTACATAACACTCAGCTTTACTTCTGCCTTTTTCTACTCTGAGGATAAAGGGTGGTGTATGGGAATAGTTTAACTGGACTCCAAGTTGCATCACTGGTGCTGTGAAGCTGAAAAGTCCTGATATGAGCTTGTAGCTTTCCTAAGGAACAACTGAAATTTAAAATCCATGAAGGGATTTTTCCACACAAATATCAGGCATAAAAGAGGAAATTGGTGGCTTTTACAGTACCTTTGCCTCTTACCTTATATTCCTTCTGTAATTTCATCAGAACTGATGTTAGATGGCTGTGACACCCCTCCCCGCCCCATCTTTCCTCCCACCGAGTCCCTAGGAGCTGGTCGGCTTGATGAACGTGTGAAACATCAGGCTGTGGCCACTAGGTAGAGCTCTGAAGACAGAGACCACTTTGGGCTCTGGTGACAAAATCGGGCTACACCAGCTTTGAGGATGTTTCTCCCTGCTGCAGTGTTTGTCTGGAATACTTCTGTCTTAGGTGGAGTCCACATCTGTCTTAGGTGGAGTCCACATCTCTCCTACCAGACAAACTCTGTGTTTGTGCAAATATCAGGTGCAGCCAGTTGTGATCTGGGGCCATGTAGTTGGCTCCATTATTGCAAACTCTCTGCATAGCTAATTGCAGATGATGCTGCTTCCATCCTGACACTTCAGTGGCTTAAAGCAGTATGGAAGAACTGGGACAGTCCCCTGGCTGCATTAATAGTCTTGAAGCACTTTATCTGGACACTGGTTATAACAGTTCTACAAGGATGGGGGGGGTGAAACCCCAACACTTCACATTCTGTGTCAGAAAAGAGGGTGTATAGAGAGTTATGGATGATTATAGCTCTGTAGTTCAACACTTGCTATTTTTGTTTAATCATGCTCATTTCAGGTAAACTTTCACTAATAAAGTACTTAAAAATAATAGCCAGGTAGCTGGAAGCTGTTTGTTATCTTTGTTTAAATACACTGAAATCTACCACTTGAAGGAAAACGTCCTCCCATTGACTCTAAGAATTGAAATAAGTCTCCAAGAAGTTCTGGGGATGTATAGCAGCAACAAGGCTAGAAACTGTTTAAGCCCACACATGTATATTAAGTATTTTTTTTAGTACCTTTTGTCCACTCCTGTTAAGTCAGAAAAGTAAGGAAATTAGTCATTCTTTGCTGCCAGCAGTTGCAAGCTTCCATCACCTGTTAAGGAAATTAGCTGAAGAGACAAAATGGAAAAGCATTGCTGAAATGTTTCAGTCTAATGCAGATACACTGGAGATAAGAGACTACAAGGTTATTTTCAACAGCTAATGAAATTTCCTCCTGTAAAATATAATCTTCTGGGTTTTTTTTTTCTAGGTAACACAGCCCTGCTTTTGATTCTGTCGATGCAGCATTCCTTTCCTGATCACAGTAAAGTGTATCTCTATCTTATCCTGGGAGTCCTGGGCCTGGAGCTGATCAGCTCTCTGACGTGCTTAGTGATTTACACAGGTGAGAGACAATATTTGCCTTTCTGAGTGAGTCACAGCTGTCACTCAGCTGTCTTGTTTGCCCTCATAGTAGCTCACTTGGGGTACCCCAAGGCTCTTAACTGAAACTATAAATACAGAGTGATTCTGTACTTGTGAAAGGGACTAAGGCAAATCCGAAACAAACAGAAAAGTTTCAGGCTGGATTTGGGCTGTAAGTGCTGCTAAACAAAAGCTCTGTGTTACTTCTGAGCTGTTGATCCAATGAAGTGGCAATAAACATATAATTGCCTGCAAGAGCATCCTGTGAAGAGTCTTGTCTGTGGAGCAATGTGTGCCCCACAAGCTGTGAAGTGGTAAGAGCTAGCTGGCCTCATCAGAACTGCTCCAGAAATGTACATGTGGGACCTGTACAGATGATGGCACCTTCACTCTAGACTCTTTCTCCCTGGTCTACCCAAAAGCTTCACTTTGTCTTTATCACCAGCATGGAAAATTCCCTCTAACAAACAATAAAAGAAGTCATTGCTTTTGGAATCTGTGCTAATAGTAAAATAAGATACAGCTTCATAAAGATCTGAGGCATTGCTTTGTGCTGTCACAGCTGTGCTATAAGGTTATCTGCTTTTAAATTTAGTGTGACTTCCCAGATCTTGGTAAGCCTCTTCCCATTAAATTATGGCAGAACTATCTAGAATGTTCTAGCATTAATAAATGCTTATGCCAAAGTTTAATCTTAAAAATATTTGGGTTTATGGCCTGCATTAATTCAAATAAAAATGACTGGTTTGGGGTGGAACCTGAAAAGGTACAAGACACTGAAAAATGCAGTTACCTTTGTTGCATGGTGACATATGACATATAAACATATGAAGTCACATATGTTTAAATGACAGGTACTTCCTACTCTCAAGATGGGTAATTTGTGCTCCTGAGATGCTGCTTTTATGATTATTTAGAGCTACAAACACAGAGATGACATCTCAGCTCCACAGTCTTGTCAGCACTAGTTTCTGGGGGTGGTCTAGTGGAGCAAAAGCAATGGGCAAAGCTTGCAGCTTGCTCTTGATGACAAAGTAGACAGTAAAAGAGTGGAAACACCTACTTCAGGACTGCCTGAAGCTGATCAGGTAGAGCAAAAGCCATATCTGTGCTGGTCAGTGTCTGTGTTCACCTGGCATCTTTTGTGATTTCATAATTAGCAGTTAATCTAGGATGTCTCTACATTTGGAGAAAAAACTGATACAGTCTTAGTATGCTCTGATATGGGAGGAAATACTGCCAGGTAGCTTGGTCATCTAGGAAATAAAATCTATTTTTAATAAAATAAAAAAGAAATAAAATTTAAATAAATTCAAAATAAAAATAAAAATAGATTTTTATTTTAAATTTATTTTATTTTTATCTAGGAAATAAAATCTAGTCAGTCCTAGGAAACATTCCCAGTGATGCTGGAGATCACCCCTGTGCTGCATGTGCATACTGACTTCCCTGGGAACCTCAGGGAAATAGTAAAAGCTTACAATTCCTCCTACAACATGAGGAATTCTAGTGAAAGTATCTCTGACCTTGAGGCCACTTGCAGCTCAAGGAGCTACACAGTCTGTGCCTGCAGCAGCTTGTCCTTTTCTGCCAGTAAGTTGGCAGTCATATTAGTAAAGTCTGAGCTTGGGGTTCCATAAGAGCTTTCAAACTGGTTTTCTGCTTGTCACAAAAAGGCTTTGGCTCCCAGCTTGTACTCTGTGTTTTATCAAACCCCTTAACCAGCTTATACTAGGACATTCTGGGTGCACTGTCCTGCTTGCCAACTGAAGGAGGCTTGAAGGGTCTAGTGACCCCTGGAACTAAGGGGAAGGAGGGGGACAGAGCTGCACTGTTAGCAAGGAGTAAGGTGGTTCCTTTTGGGAACACCTATCTTACTTCTTCAGCATCCCTGGAGTAAACAACCTGAGCTTCAGTCTCTAAAGCCTGGTGTGCAAAGCTAGGCTTAATGATGATGTAGCTTAAGGTTTGCCTCAGGATGGAGACGACCTCAAATCACCCCAGATTAGCTTTTACCATGCTTAGTGTCCTTTATTTCCTTGTTTTCCATCCCAATACATATTGAAGTAAGCAAAGAGACTTGTTTGCATGTCTCTCCTTGGTAGTGGTGACTTCTTTAAGCTTAAGACTAAAGCTCTACTGAAGCAATGTGTTGGGNAAGTCATTGCTTTTGGAATCTGTGCTAATAGTAAAATAAGATACAGCTTCATAAAGATCTGAGGCATTGCTTTGTGCTGTCACAGCTGTGCTATAAGGTTATCTGCTTTTAAATTTAGTGTGACTTCCCAGATCTTGGTAAGCCTCTTCCCATTAAATTATGGCAGAACTATCTAGAATGTTCTAGCATTAATAAATGCTTATGCCAAAGTTTCATCTAATCTTAAAAATATTTGGGTTTATGGCCTGCATTAATTCAAATAAAAATGACTGGTTTGGGGTGGAACCTGAAAAGGTACAAGACACTGAAAAATGCAGTTACCTTTGTTGCATGGTGAAAATTAGTGAAGTCACATATGTTTAAATGACAGGTACTTCCTACTCTCAAGATGGGTAATTTGTGCTCCTGAGATGCTGCTTTTATGATTATTTAGAGCTACAAACACAGAGATGACATCTCAGCTCCACAGTCTTGTCAGCACTAGTTTCTGGGGGTGGTCTAGTGGAGCAAAAGCAATGGGCAAAGCTTGCAGCTTGCTCTTGATGACAAAGTAGACAGTAAAAGAGTGGAAACACCTACTTCAGGACTGCCTGAAGCTGATCAGGTAGAGCAAAAGCCATATCTGTGCTGGTCAGTGTCTGTGTTCACCTGGCATCTTTTGTGATTTCATAATTAGCAGTTAATCTAGGATGTCTCTACATTTGGAGAAAAAACTGATACAGTCTTAGTATGCTCTGATATGGGAGGAAATACTGCCAGGTAGCTTGGTCATCTAGGAAATAAAATCTATTTTTAATAAAATAAAAAAGAAATAAAATTTAAATAAATTCAAAATAAAAATAAAAATAGATTTTTATTTTAAATTTATTTTATTTTTATCTAGGAAATAAAATCTAGTCAGTCCTAGGAAACATTCCCAGTGATGCTGGAGATCACCCCTGTGCTGCATGTGCATACTGACTTCCCTGGGAACCTCAGGGAAATAGTAAAAGCTTACAATTCCTCCTACAACATGAGGAATTCTAGTGAAAGTATCTCTGACCTTGAGGCCACTTGCAGCTCAAGGAGCTACACAGTCTGTGCCTGCAGCAGCTTGTCCTTTTCTGCCAGTAAGTTGGCAGTCATATTAGTAAAGTCTGAGCTTGGGGTTCCATAAGAGCTTTCAAACTGGTTTTCTGCTTGTCACAAAAAGGCTTTGGCTCCCAGCTTGTACTCTGTGTTTTATCAAACCCCTTAACCAGCTTATACTAGGACATTCTGGGTGCACTGTCCTGCTTGCCAACTGAAGGAGGCTTGAAGGGTCTAGTGACCCCTGGAACTAAGGGGAAGGAGGGGGACAGAGCTGCACTGTTAGCAAGGAGTAAGGTGGTTCCTTTTGGGAACACCTATCTTACTTCTTCAGCATCCCCGGAGTAACAGCCTGAGCTTCATTCTCTAAAGCCTGGTGTGCAAAGCTAGGCTTAATGATGATGTAGCTTTGCCTCAGGATGGAGACGACCTCAAATCACCCCAGATTAGCTTTTACCATGCTTAGTGTCCTTTATTTCCTTGTTTTCCATCCCAATACATATTGAAGTAAGCAAAGAGACTTGTTTGCATGTCTCTCCTTGGTAGTGGTGACTTCTTTAAGCTTAAGACTAAAGCTCTACTGAAGCAATGTGTTGGGCCAGTTTTAAAACAGCCTGGGAATCTGTAGGAACAGTGACACTTGGATAAATCTTTTTGTCCTGTTTGGGAGGAAGAAATAGTACATGGCTTGATGAAGCATGAAGTTACTGCAGCAGGAAAGTGTCTCTGCTCAGTGCTTCTCTCCCAGGCAAACACCTAGCAGACCCCTATACCATCAGCTAAGGCAGCTGAGCAGTAATGGGGATGTTAAACTCACTTTATGCCAGCAATTTAGGATTGACCTTTTTTTGTGTTAGTATGTTACCTGCAAATTTTGGGGGGAAGGTAGGGCTTGTCCACACACTGTTTCTCCACTGTTGAATAATTATTTCTGTTATAAAGAGGCATAAATGCTTCTCTGCAGAAGGCTCACATCTTTATTTTTACTTAAGTATTACTGCCTCACAAATGAAAGGAGTGGTATAGAATACCTGAGTATAATTCTGGGTATTTCTTCTTGCTTGTCAGAAGCTATTTTATTAACTCTATAGTGTCCAATGTCCTGTGCAGTACTACAGACTTTCTCAAAGCTATCTCCCTGCTTGTGTGTATAATGTAGCTGTAGGATGCAGAGACAGGGGGTCAGAAATCTACAAAGAATTGCTGTGATGGACCTGTTCACACCTCTGACAGGTATAAATTGTTCAAGTGAGGCCAGTGTGTGTGGAAATGAGTATGGTGGAGACAGCTCTAAATGTCTGCTTGCCGTTGTTGATGACTTAAGAGGATAGGCAGTCATGCTTTACAGTTTCCTAAATATAGGTATTTAATGACTTTCCTACATACTTCTAATATTGCTTGAATAAAAGGCTAACATTCCCACAAGTGATGCATGTTGGGAATTCCACATGCATTCCTTTGGGGCTTTATTTGTAGAGGAATACCATCATAGGAATGACTAACCTTGGTCTCCAACTTGTAGCCAACCTCTGGAGGGTCTTGGCATTGCTTTAGCAGGGTGGGCTGTAGTAACCCCATGGTGTGACTGACTTGTAAGGACAGTCTCTGCTGCAGCAGTGCAGGTTCTCCAGGAGCTGGGCTGTGATGTGAAGCTGATTAGGAGCCAGTTTGGTTGGAATACTTCAAGGCTTCTTGTGGCAAGTCTGTCCTAGTTGTAGAGCAGGCAGACAAGCTGCTTCACTGCAGGAAGTCTAGTGGAGCTCTCTGGTAAATGCTATTTTAAGTTAGAGGTTCTGACCTAGATATCAGAACTCTTACTACTTCTTTTTATGGAATGTTTAATTTGTGGCCTGAATTTGGAGACTGAATGTCAGTACCCTCTGAGACACATAAAGTTCTGCCCTCTTAGGTGACAGATTAAACTTTGTGGATGTTAAGCAGTATGTTAACCTTCCCTATTCAGGTCTTCACTGGCTGAGGAAATAAAATAAACCAAAACACTCCAACAAAACACCACTAACTTAGAACTAGATGTATTTCAGATTCTTTTTTTCCTCCCCTTCCTTCCCACTCTCCAGATCCAAAGACAATCTGTAACAGACTTGTGTGTGTTGGTGGGTTTCTTTTCACTTGGGCCTGGTGAAAAAGCTTTTCCTCTTTTTGGTCACTTTCCACTGATTTATAAAACTTCATTGCAGTGAAAATAAGCAACTTCAATCGTGCAAAGCCAAGACCTGACATAATTGAAGAAGAGAAGATGTATGCCTACCCCAGTCACATCACCTCAGAAATTGGGTTCAGGTAAGATTTTCTGCACTGTGCCACGTTCAGCCCTGCAGTATATAGGTGATACTGGTGTAATTGCATCACTTTCTGTACACTCACATGTAATCCTAAATCTGTCAGGTAGAGAAGTGGAGTAACAGTTCTGAAGGAAATTACGTGCTTAAGGCTGCAGATGAGAAGCAGCACAGTCTCTATTTCCTATTCAGTAATGTTGGGTTGTAAAATACAGAAATCCTCAAGTTTAAGAAGTGATTTGACCATTTATGGTTAGTAGCATTAACCTTTAATATGCTATAAATAACTGTGCTTAATCCAATTTACTTGACTTCATATGGGAGCTTGAGCAGAGATGTTGGTGTCTTGTACTGTTACTTAGCACAACTGTAGCTTATTCAACCAGTTCCTTCAAGGAAGGGTATGTATGTTGTGGACAGTTGATCTGGTAAGAAACCTTTGCAGCTCTGCCCTGTGCCAGCAGTTGGACATGAGATTCCAGCAAGCCTGGTATGACTTAAATCAACAGTCATCAAAACTCACGTGGATTTCTGTACAGATAGGCATTTAGGAATTTTCTGGTACTGTAAGGTTTGTATGTGTGCCTTAGTGAAAGACTGAGATGCAGAGATGGGTAATACTGCAGCACTTCCACTGGTGTCACAAATGTCACAACAGCTTTTATGGAGGTGGGTGTCCAGGATACAGGAAGGATTTAGAACTGTCTTGAATTTTGATAAAATACCTGACTTCCATCTTGATGTAAAAGCCATGATGAATGCCTGGTGGACCTGATTCCTTTCTCTCATTCAGCTTCTCCCCTGAGAAATTCTGAAATGCCCAGGGAATGACTGCAACAATGACTAGCTGAGGAAAATACCCTGATTATTTTTGATTAGTGTAAACTTCCTGTGAGAACTGATTGCAAAACTGTTAGATTAATTGAGCTCTGTACAGCTCTGACTCTTTCCCTTGAGAGTTACAGCCTATTGAAAAGTGAATCCTGTCAGCCCTTCAGTTGACCCTGCTTATAAGAATGCTTTCTGAACATGATGACCTACAACCTCAGCTACTGATCAGGACCTCTTCTGGTGCTTTAAGTTGGTAATGCAGGTTACTGGTTAAAATTGCAAACTGCCCATCTATGGAAATTGTTTCCTTCACTTTTCCAGTTTAAATACTTTTGGACCCAGCCTCCACAAAACACTGCAAGGTTGAGGAACAACTTCCTGAGCTCCAAGATGTCTACTGTGAGGGTAGATTGATTCCCAAGTCAGTAGGAAGCAATAATACATAAGGGAAGACTGGAATATGCTCAGACATTAGTACTTGTTCTTGCTGTATCATTTAAAAACATAATTATGTGTTTGACAAATCATACAACCACAGAATCCCCTGGGCTGGAAGGGACCCATCAGGCCCATGGAGTCCAACTCCTGGCTCCACACAGACCAGCCCAGTCACAGCAGGGGACTGAGCGCATCGTCCAGACGCTGCTTGACCTCAGCCCAGCTGGGGGCTGGGACCACTGCCCTGGGGAGCCTGTCCCAGTGCCTGACCCCCCTCTCAGGACAGAACCTCTTCCTGACACCCAGCCTGACCCTCCCCTGTCACAGCTTCATGCTGTTCCCTCGGGTTCTGTCCCTGGTCCCCACAGAGAGGAGATCGGTGCCTGCCCCTTCGCTGCCCCTCGTCAGGAAGCCCCAGACCCCCATGAGGTCTCCCCTCAGCCTCCTCTTCTCCAGGCTCAACAACCCCAGGGCCTTCAGCCTCTCCTCATCACACTTCCCCTCCAGACCCTTCCCCATCCTCATTGCCCTCCTCTGGGCACTCTCCAGTAGTTTCCTGTCCCTTTTGTACTACTACAACTTTTCTGTAACTGTCTAGAAGAAACATGTAACACAGCTACATATCCATGGTGTGAGGTTTAGCCAGATGTTTTCTCTTCCTACCTTCTGGTGCAGAGTAGAGGTTAGATGTATGTGGTGTAGATTTATCTGCTCCCTCAAAAGTTACAGGTAGACAAAAGTAAAACTGAAGGCAGAACTTGTTTTAAGTATTTGTTAATTGGCTCTGACACCTTTGCTGGGAAGCTGCTGTCACTGAACCTGATTTCACTTCTGTTATTTCAAGGGAAAATTCGAGTTTAGAGGAGATCGTTGAGAAGCAAGGAGATGTAATAGAGTACCTTCAGCGACACAATGCACTGCTCAGCAAGAGACTGTTGGCACTAACAGCTCAGCAGATCAAGGCTTAGCAGCACTGGGAAAGCTGCTGCCAGAGCTCTGGATGGAACACAGTGTAATACCCAGACTGACTTGTACAGGTAACTCTTCCCATCCTCTTTCACACCTTGGAATGGAAGTGAAGCTGGAAGGGTGAGATCTGCACAAACTCTCAATGTACTAAAACTGGACACTCTGGCTGTCTTCAGGTCACTGGTTCTGAAAAACCCTAAACACTCTTGGAGCTTCAAGGATTTTTAATTCCCTAAGAGGTTAAAGTTGGACCTGAGGTAATGGTTTAACTTTCTCTAGTTGGTGCAGTTATTTTGTACTGCTGAAAACTTTGTGTCAGACTACCAAAGTACCTTTCATTTCCAGAATACAAATCTGTTCTGTAGACAAATCTGTGTGGCAGGTGTCTCTTCAACCTCTAGTGCTGAAGCTGAGACGTGTTTCTGTCCCAGACTCCCACAGCTTCCAGTGTTAGAAGTGGTGCACATGGACAGAACCCTGCAGAGCTGATGCTTGCTTTATAGGTCTGTCTCCTTTTCTCCTTTTCAAGAGAAGGAGTCAAACTGTTGCCTGTACCAGTGGGAAAGTTTGGAATTTAGTTTAGGATTTAAAAAAAAACATGTAAATGGAGTGGGTGCTCTAGGAGGGCAAATATCACATGGGAGTGGCACAAGACAATGTTGTAATCTGAGCAGCTGTTCAGAATTCTGGCTTTAAAACCTGCAAGAGGGATTTTTTCCTGTTACTGGGAGCCTGCCAGCTAATAACCAGTCAGATTCCATCTCTGCCAACTGAACTAACATCATACAAAAAACTTGTGTAAGCTTTGTCATTGACTTAGTTACTAACTTGTGCTGGATTAATTTAAAGACAAATCAGTTAGATGCATCCTTGCTCTTTGTCTCTTCCAAAAAAAAAGTCTGCATCTTGATTCAAAAGCTATAAACAGCATATGTGGGGAGATGAAAACCAGTGAATACTGAAGTATCTTCCAGAAGAAGTTAGGAAACAAGAATTTTTTGTTTGTTTCATGGATTTATTGACAGAGCTGTTGTCTTTTGGGTACTGCATTGTCTGCTGCTGTAGGCAGTTATTTTAAGAAAACAGATATACCTCTGTGGGGACAGGGTAGTCACTAGTCAAAATGGGGAAGAAGCCTGTCATGAGGAGTTGTTTTGTAGTTAAGTATAAACAAAACAAAATCATCCTGCTTTGGGCCTAGGGAACAACTTCAGAAATAACTGAAGTGCTTAATGTGCATCAACACAGGGTTTGTCACACTTGAAGGAAAAATAATAAAATACTGGGGAGGGGGGTTTGCTGCTATCCAACACTAGACTGTTCTCCTTAACTGTTGTTTCTTGAATGTGCAGCCAGGATTTTATAATATACATGTAAGGAAAAAGGAATGTTTGTTTTTTAGAACTCAGGTTTTGCTGTGATTTGTGTATATCCATTGATGTTGTTTCTATGAAAAGCAGTAAGATGTGACTGTGAAGCTCATGTACAATAAATGCAAGCTGAGGAAAAGCATGAATTCTGTCATTCCTAAGCCTGTGTCGAGCTGGTGATGGACAACCTGCATGGAATTTCTGATAGGCTGAAGTTCTTGCACCACAGCTTCATTTTGAAGCTTTGAGTTCAGCTTTATTCTTTCCTTCATAACACTTTTCCATCATGCCTCATTTTCCTTGCTGCTCCTGTCTTCCCCCAACAGAGGAACGGGCTGCATAGTGTAGGAGAACAACCTTGCTGTACTCAGAGGGCGTTGCTCATCTCCTTCATGGTTGCTTAAGGTAAAACCTCGATTGTCTTCTGTGGAAGGTGGGTGCACATTCAGGTCTTGCACCCTTTGTAATTCATAGCCCTTCCTAAGGGCAGCTTGCAACGGCGCCTGCATCTTTAGATCTTTATCATGCCCCACTGTATCTTGTTCTCCCGGTATCTCTAAGATTTTGAAAGGGAAGTGCTTCACACCTGTATGGCCTCCAAACAGGAGCTAGTCCTTTCCCTCCCCCTTGGCCTGAGCTCTTTCTTACCACCGGGCCACAAGGAATGTCAAGTGGGAGCTCCAGAGCACGGGTGTCAGCCCAAAGCCCCTTGTCAGCACCTCTGCACCAGATGGCAGGTGAACAGCCTGCAGGTACACCAGTGCCCTGGTTCCCTGCCTGGGTGCAAGGTGTGCATCTAAACATCTAGTGATGTTCTCTGTGTAACTGCAGCTGCTGAAATACCTAACTCCTTGCAGGTCCATGGTCTTTGGGAACATCTAGTGGATTGGGACTGGGACAGGAAGAAGGTCATGGGAAAGAAAGCTGCAAGTGCACATTTAAATAATCATGTAGTCTGTTTCTGGCCTTAATCATAAAAGATTCAGGGTTGCTCAAAGGTCACATTTTCAATTTCAGCTAGGAATTATTTTGCTAAGTGTCTTGTACAAGTGAAAGCAGACAGGTTGTGGGCAGGTACCTAGGGACATGGTTTAGTGAGTAATATAGGTGGTAGGGGGACACTTGGACTAGGTGGTCTTGGAAGTCTTTCCCACCCTTAATGATTCTCTGATCTCTGGTGAAGATACACTGTATGGGGCTGGAAGAGCTCAGGTGATACCTGTGTTTTGTCTGTGACTAGGTCACTGCTGAAATCCTATGGAAACACTTCAGTGCCTCACCTCACCGAGGGAATGACTGGTTGAGAAGGGTGCTTAAGCTTCTACATGCAGCTAAGCAGGGTTGCCCTGAAGGTCATTCTTAATCTAACTTTAAAAAGTTGTAGCAAGGACCAAAGGGTAGACAACAGTCTAGCCTTGAGGTAACTCCAGACATGAAAAAGCATCCTCAGAGTTGGAAGGAGTTTGGCCTTTAGACATTACTGCAGAGCAGATGCAGGTTGTGCTGTTGGAGTGTTTCTCACTTGGCTCAAATATGTTGCAGCTGATCACAGAGAAGGAAGATAAAGGCCAGAAGGAAGACAGCAGCAAGAGACCAGTGTGCTAATTGTGCTTGGTGGGTGATGGTCCAGCATCTGAAACTTAACTCCCACACCAATACTCCTCCTGAGTGATGTCAGCGCAAGTCTTGCGTGACCCTGAGCAAAAGTTGGCTTTGTGTACAGATACAGGTATTTATAGCTGATGTGTGTGGGGTAAGGGAAATATTTCCAGTCTTTATTCTTCTATAATTTCCTCTTTTTTCCATACTGGAAAGGGAAGAGGTGAATTGTTTTTTTTTTTATCCTTTGGGAACACGCTAAGCTGCCGTTTCTCACCGTAGACTTCGACTTACCTCTTTCCTGTTGACCTGTATTTTGTATTTCACCCCAAATAACTGATATGATTGAAAAGATTTCATAAAACTGACTTCAAAATAAAATGTTAAGTTTTCATTTGTAACTCTGCAAGATAAGGAGTTCATTCTAGGTTTCAAAAACTTGAATTTTGGCTTTCAGAATTCTGGATTTGCCTTTGGGTCAAGCCTTGTGTTAGTTTGCATCCATGCAAATGTCAATTCTGAATTATTTGTTTTCAACAGCAACTTGTGTTTGTACAAATTTTGTTGAAATGTTCATCCACGGGGACTTCAGACAATTCAACTGTTGTAGCAATGTCTAAATGCTTCCTGTTTATATATATATGTATTTAATATCTGTTATGCACTTGGTTCAATGAACCCAGGTCCTGCACCTGGGTTGGCACAACCCCCATTATCCATACAGGTTTGGGAGATGATGTGTTGGAAAGCAGCCCTGAGGAAAAGGACCTGGGAGTAATCATGGATGAAAAGCTGGACACAAGCCACCACTGTGCATCTGCAGCCCCAAAGGCCAACTGCATTCTGTGCTGCATCACCAAGAGTGTGGCCAGCAGATCAAGAGAGGTGACCTTGTACCTCTGCTCTGGGGAGACCTCACCTGGAATTCTGTGTCCAGCTCTGGAGCCCTCAGCACAAGGACCTGTCAGAGTGTGTCCAGAGGTCACAAAAGCACTGGAGCACCTCTCCTATAAAGACAGGCTGAGAGACTTGGGATTCTTCAGCCTGGAGAAGGTGCTGTGGGGACCTTACAGTGGCTTTCAAGTACCTGAAAGGTGCCTGTAAGAAAGCTGGAGAAGAACTGTTCCTAAGGTACGGATCGGCAGGACCAAGGGTGAACCCACAGTATCCAGCCTCTAATGGGAGAAGCCCCTGAGTGGTTTAGCTTTTCTTATGCTTCAGACTATTTCAGAGACTTATTTTGTCTTGAAGCAAGGAAAAACCGTTTAAGGGAACAATTAAGAATGGTGTGTCACAAAACTTGTGCAGAGATGTTGTGACAACGTGCAGCCTGGGTTCTGCTGTGATCCCAGCAAGGTATCACAACAGCATGTCAGACCACTCTGTCTAACTGCCTTCAGTTTAAAACCCCTGCTTTTAAACTGAAGGCCTTGCCATACAGATTTATTTTCAGAAAAAATGGAAAATGTGAGGAAATACATTTACATGAACAACATACTTTAGCTGCTGGGTCAGAAATGAGGGGAGGTGGTCTTAGGTCCTGATTCTATACAACTCCACAGGGGCCTGAGACAAGTTCTCCCCCTTGCCTCAGACATGTTTCCTTTGTGAGGCAAAGAAAGGAAGTTTTGAAAACAGTGTGAAGCTCACTTGAAGTGAGGTGTTATTTGAAGTGCATGCTGTATTCTGACAAAATGTACAACCAACCAGCTCGATCATGAAGGGATCTATCAAAGATTGCAATCAGCACACAGAGAACCTGGGGTATGAGTGTGTCTAAAACCACATTAAACCAGCTTAAAACCAGACTGACACTGAGTTTCCTAGTAAAGTTTGATACTTTAATTTTTACAGCTGTAAAGGAATAGGTATAAATAGCTCTTTGATACACAACTTATGTTCTTCTTATGACATTATCAAAGTTAACTGAACAATCATGGTTACATAAAACATCCAGTGGCACACTAAATCCATAGGCTCACATTGAAAAGTGGCCTCTTGGCCTTCCTTGCTTTACAGTACTCCAAACAGACATATAGATACATAAGAAAACAAAGTTAAATAATTAAAATTAACACTAGTATGCCTCAAACTTTAGAAAACTCTGGATTTGGATTTTTCTCTGAACTCCCAAAGGTTTTACCTGCAGGGCTGTCTGCTGGTATAGACAATTCTGACCATCTTTTTATTGCTCATTTTCCAAGACTCCAGGGTAAGGTGTGATGATAAAAGTTTTCTATACATTGAAACATGAAACTTTTTAAGCTCTGCTGGCATGACCTTGATTAAGGTTTCAAGCTCAGAGAGGTGTTGCACAGATGCTGATTACACAAGGCTTCAGCTATCCTGTTTTCCTGCTTATATTTATTTCACTTATTAGATGAAGAGTTGCATGACACAACTCTGATATTGGATTTAAACCACGGTTCGTAATTTCTGCCAATTAAAAAAAAAAAAGATGTGAAAAGTCTATTTTTCAACCCAAAATGTCTAAAAAGCTCAATGTGTCCGTGACCTCCAGTGTGGGAACAGCCTGTTTTCTGCCTGAAGCTGCAGCTCATTGTAGTGCCAAACATCCCATTCATTTACATTACAGGAATAGATTCCTGTGCAGCACTGGGGCTGGCCAAACAAAGGTTCCTTTTCAAGGATCTATTTTTATGCTCCATTTATAGTCCCGTGGCAGGTATTTTAGGAAAACTACTATTAAGTAAGTAGTTCTGTAGCACTGTATTTAAGTAAATGTTAGTTGTCTGGCCTGGCAGCCTGGTTTAAGAAAACAAATGAAAGGCTTTGCTGTAACAGGAGGATGGGCTTGACCTCAAGGCCTGACTTAAGAGATCAGTTATCAGGTCTGCATGACCCTTGGCTAATCTCTTATCTCCATGTACTTCAATTCTCTGTCTACAGAATGACAGATAATACTTTTTGCTTTCTTACACTGTAAACTCCTCCTATGCCTACTATACACAGAGCCAGTAGGACCACTGGTGTGATGCAGACTTTGGCACTATTACAGTAATGCATTCTATTAAGTTAATTCCATAATGCTGCGAGGTGTTAAAGTATGTATTGTCAATAGATAAAAGCATAAACAACAAAACCCAGAAGCCCTGGACTTTCACAGTCCTGTGCTGGAGTCTGATGTCATTTCACCCGGTTTTCACCTGTATTTAACACAGCCCGAGTTCAGCAGCCAGCAGCCTGTCTTCATTTCAGTCTGAACGGTACAGACCAGTTAAAGAGTCCCCTTGGGCAGATCCTTCTTGATACCACTGGAAATCCATCTCGGGTACCTGATGTTTGATTTGGTGTGTAACTGTCACTAGTTATGAGAGCCAAATAACTTGCACAGACTGTTTCAACCCAGTAAGTTTTGTGTGTTTCTGGGGTGTGGGCAGAGGCAACAGTTCTTTGTTCCAGCAGTTGTAGAATGTGGCAGGCAGAGCTGATAAAGGTGGGACTGTGGTGGCTCCATCAGGTCAGCCGTTGCCAATCTGGACTCCTGACTTAACTTCTTTAGCAGTTTCATTGTCACTCCTTTAAAACCCTGAAAAGCCCATTATGAAATTGCTGGGGGAGAGGAAAAAAAAAACCGCCATTAATGACATACTTAATAGTCTAATGTCTCATACAAAATAGAAAGTATTATTAATGAAATACATGATTGACATTGAGGGTAATGTTTCTTAATTTGGAAATTTCAGGTTAACAGATTAAGAAAATCAAAAAGCCACAGACAACAAGGCTTCCAACGTGAGGTTTTTCCTCCATTCCTTTTGTCCCACATTTTGCCCACATCACTGATGAAAATTCGAGTAAAACGCCCTCATTTCGAATGCAGTTGCGAGAGAGGCAGCTTTGCTCATGCTCATCCCAGTTTCCAACCACCTGTTGAAATTCAGGCTTAGGGGTCCCTCCTGTTTGCATCTGCAAATAGCTTTATCCATATGTACAACTCCATTGAGATCAGCAAGATGCGAGTCAGGTTACCCAAGCATGTAAATATTTGCTGAATTAGGACTAAAACTGGAAGGGAATGTAAATGTTAAGAAGGATTTGCCATCTAAGATAAAGGGGCTGAGCGCCCACAGCGATGACTGGAGTAGAGAGAGTTCAGGTGCCTGCCTCCCCTTACTCCCCACCCCCAAGTCAAGCTTTATGGACTTCCAAACAGCGCTAGAAAGGAGAATTATCTGTAGCTAAACGTCTACAAATTGCATCATGAATTACTAAGCACACTGCTTGGCTTTGTCACTGACAAGGGGGCTCCCTGCAGAAAAGGAGGCAACACTGAAAATACCTTTTATCTTAGCAAGTGAAACCGAATTCCACTGTCCCTGCCATTCAGTCTCTGCATGCGTCTGATTGCTTATCTTTTTAGGGTTATGCTGGAACCTCTGAGGGAATCTCCTCTACTTGGGCTCTTGTTCGAGGAGAGAGGGGGCATTCCCCGGTAAAGCATCCTTCTGGCATGGCTCTGGGTATGCAGATTGGACTTCAGATACCGCGACCCTCTCCTCAGCCTCCCCTCGCCCTGCCATGGGCACATTCCACGCCTTTTCCCATGGCCCGTGGGGGAAGCGGCGCGGGCTCTTCCCACAAAGGCAGCTCGGGCACCGCGCAGGGTTTGTTAAAAAGTTTTGACTTTTCACTTGGGAAACCGAAACATCTTGAGGCCAGAGATCGCGGGATCTGCCGCCGTTTATTTACGACGCTGTCACGCCCGAAGCGACGTTTTTCTAGCATCTAATGAGCTCAGAAGATGCAAAACCCACCGGCTGCATGTTTATTCATTCTTAAATGGGCAAGAGCGCCTTGGGTTTCTTTTGATGCCTGCCCTGTTTGCATATGCTACCACTGCACTTCTGCATTCGCTTCGTATTTGAATGTGTATGTCCCCGCCGGCTATAAAGCATTAATACTTTGCACTTGTATAGCCTTTCACCCGAGGAGCTCAAAGCCTTCTGCTGACGAAGATTAAGAACTGCGGCTCCCTTTGAAGTGGGTAGATGCTCCTACCTGCGGGTCGCACACGGCAGAGCGAGGTGACTTTGCCCTGCACCGAAGATGTGGCACT
>VXBZ01011703.1:38553-50688 GCA_013399135.1 Heliornis fulica | reverse complement strand
AAAAAAAATCTTATGTGAGTTGCTGCATGAGGGGAAGAAGTTGGCAAACAAATTCAATGTAGAAATGCTCTTTATGTGTCTGTAATGTAGAGGTGTCTTTTCTTCACGCCGACTTTCACTGCGATTGTTATCTCATGGTTTTATTGGGTCTATGCACCAGCCATGAATATAAACTTTTTTTTTCTTTTTTTTTCTAGAGGGGGAAAATAAATATATATGAACAAATCCACTTCCCTGCCTGTTTGTGCTCAGACGCCTTTCCTGCCCGCGGGTGACAGTGCTCTGGGAAAAAATGGTGGTCATCTGGCAGAAGGAATGTGCACCAGTAACCTGACACTGGAGCCAGATGTGCTCAAGGAAAGGAAGTTGGGGATGGCTCAGACTAGGCTAAGCCTTGTGTTACTTATTTATTTATTTATTTATTTATTTATTTATTTATTTATTTATTTGGGTTGCAGAGGTGCACAACCTATGAAGTGCATCTCTTTCATTTCACACTGGGGAGAAAGTTTGCTGTGCCCGTGGCAGAGTCCCCAGGGTCTCGCTGCAGTACAAGTCACAGTAATAATTCTTAGAATAATAATAAAAACTAATAACATTGTCTCATAGACTGCAGCCTCTGTTACTCCTGTAACCCTAAAATCTGTAGGGGTGATTTCATTTAATATGATACAGGTGATACCAGTCACACACCTGAATAATCATAAAGTCCCTGCTCATCAAGTGATGATTTAATCAGTCACCTGCAGAACTGTATCGATGGATTTTGCTTTGTAGTTAAGGCAAAACTTTTACAGTGGCTTGAAGTTGAACTTATTTTTCAGTTATATTCCAGCCTTAAGAAGACTTATTTCTCAGATAAATCTTAGAATCATAAACATCTTTTTATTACTTTTGGTTTTAATAGGATAATAAAGAGGTGAACTCTAAAGCAGATCTCCACCAGAGCGACCACATGTTCTGTTTTCAGGCAAGCTGTTCAGGGTCAGATTCTTCACTGGCACTGGTCATAATTTCAGAGCTTTTTTTTAATTTGAAGAGACATTTATGTTGTCTTGAATTAATGGCATTCAGCAAAAAAATAGCAAGCACAATATTTGCACAATGCAAAGTTCTATAATTAATTTTTATATGCTGATTAATTTTCAGATATGAAGCTTTCATACATATCTAGACCCTTTGGGCCTGGGTGTCAGTGGGGAAAGGCTTTTAGGAGCAGGAAAACACTTTCTAAAAAGTGTTTTTCACATTATAATGAAAACTGTCATGTAAACACGGTGAACAAGGTAGCCTTTCTGCTGCACCTTCTAACCTGTTAGTTTAGGGAACTCTTTTTTTTTTAAGAGAGGTGCTGGCTGCAGTATTTAACACATCTGTTACTGTTTATATTTACTAGGGAAAATTTACTGAAGATCAGTTGATATATTTTTGTTTTAGAGTTTCACTTGTGGTCAGAAAAAGCCCACTGCCACTTATCAAAATCTATCAATTTAGCTTTGCAAATTTTAGTAAGTTTTTCAGACAGAAAGATTTCATTCCCTGGAGATAATATTCTACATGACTGATCTTCTGATTTGGACCTGGAAAGCTACTGGCCACCACACAGATGTAATGTGGCAAGTGCTGGGTGAATTTCTTGAGAGAGGATTTCAGGTGACCCTCCAGCTCTTTGCAGCAGTACAGCCTGTTGGTACTTTTCCTGTCAGAATTACTTCTTTTTAGCCTTTCTGCTGCCCACACAAGTGGCAAGAGATGCCAAAGCAGAGAAGTTACACGTGATTTTTCACTTTTCCAATCTTCAGGCAAGCTGAAAAGCTGGAATTGCAAAGCTTATGTGGAAATAAAAGATATCAACACACGGGAAAGAACAAAGGCAAGAAAGTCAAGCTTTTATTTAGGAAAATGTTGAATTTCTCATTGCATTCCTACACTGTGTTTGTCTCTTGGCTGCCGTGTAGGAAACGCTGGTGTTTACCAGTTACATATTAGATAGTTTTGTTTGTTGAAGTGTTTTGCTGTGCCTACCCTCCATTAGGGTAACAGCACCTAATTAGCCTCTGGCATTGGCTGTTCTAGATATTGTCTGCTTCTAACGAACAACAGACTTTTTTCCAGGAACAAGATTTATGTTGCCGACTTGAGACCCAGTCTGTGCCAGGCCTATTCTTTAATTACATACTCTGGATAATTAAGTTACCATGCAGAGGTAACCCTGTCACCGAAATGACTGCTCTGAAGAAGCTGTCAGTGCTTTAATCACTGCTAGGAGACTGCTCTGGTCAGTGCTTGTGGTGGATGATCCTTTCATTCCTCCCACTGATGAAGTTGAACTGATAGGAAAAAAGCCTCCTACAAGACAGAGCACTGTAACCCGTCCCGCCCTTCTAATCCCATAAGGTGATTATTTGCCATACAACACCTATAGCTATATCAGACACCATCAATGGAGAGCCCAAGGACTGAGGTAGCAGGGATGATGTAGTGGGAGTTTGTGCAATGCCTGGCAGTAGCTACAAGGTGTAGCGAGAGAATATCCTGTAGAGACTGAAGCAGCTCAGCAGCAGTTTCGCAAAGTTTTAGAGGGTGATTTTGCTAGTTTTGAAAGATGGTGATGGTTTGCACTTGCTTTGCTTCTGAGATATGTATGTATGAAATAATAGCCAGACCTAATGCGAGNATGCAGCCCAGGATGCGGTTGGCTGCTGGGCCGCCAGAGCACATTGTCGGCCATATTGAGCCTCTCATCCACCAGCACTCCCCAGTCCTTCTTCTCAGGGCTGCTCTGGAGCCACTCTCCACCCAGTCTGGAGTTGTGCCTGGGATTGCCCCGACACAGTGGATCCATAATCCACTTGGATGCTCTTGTGTATAGCATGTGTGCTAAAGCTACCTTTATGTTTTAGTGACTAAGGTGAGCAGTGGACTTAGAGGATATACTCGGAGACAAAGCGATTTGTACCTTTGTAGTTAAAATAACAACTTGGCTTAATAGTTTTCCAGCACAGAGATCCCACCATGGGTGTTTATGGCTCATGTATATGTTGTGGAGTGGATAGGGAGCAAAACACAGTATTTCATTTCTGTGGTGAGAAAATGAAATATGGAACTCGAAATGTTTCCTCTGGCTGTCTGTAACCCCACTGAGTGCAGTGGGCTTGAGGTTGCTGTGAGGTTTCCTGGCTGCCAGAGCTGCTGGGGGTGCTTTAACCCCTGCCTTACTGGGCTTTAGGTTAAAATGTCTTGAAAAGCCTCTAGGGAGCTGTGGTGACAAGAGAGAGACCAATAGGATGCAGGAGTACAGGCCTTNCAGGCCTATTCTTTAATTACATACTCTGGATAATTAAGTTACCATGCAGAGGTAACCCTGTCACCGAAATGACTGCTCTGAAGAAGCTGTCAGTGCTTTAATCACTGCTAGGAGACTGCTCTGGTCAGTGCTTGTGGTGGATGATCCTTTCATTCCTCCCACTGATGAAGCTGAACTGATAGGAAAAAAACCTCCTACAAGACAGAGCACTGTAACCCGTCCCGCCCTTCTAATCCCATAAGGTGATTATTTGCCATACAACACCTATAGCTATATCAGACACCATCAATGGAGAGCCCAAGGACTGAGGTAGCAGGGATGATGTAGTGGGAGTTTGTGCAATGCCTGGCAGTAGCTACAAGGTGTAGCGAGAGAATATCCTGTAGAGACTGAAGCAGCTCAGCAGCAGTTTCGCAAAGTTTTAGAGGGTGATTTTGCTAGTTTTGAAAGATGGTGATGGTTTGCACTTGCTTTGCTTCTGAGATATGTATGTATGAAATAATAGCCAGACCTAATGCGAGTGAAAGGCACAAGGCAAAGTTCAACATAAATTGTGTTGATCTCAGTGCCTCAAGATCTTCTTTGGGGGCTTAACGCAAGGATCCTTGCGTTAAGCCCCCAAAGAAGATCTTGAGGCTCCGTGTTCATCTAACTGTTGTAATGGATACTCTATTCACACAGAAATAGATGAGTTCAGAAAACAAAACAGCAGCCAAAACCACCAACCCTCAGACAAAACACATACTTCGTGGAAGCGAGGTTACGCGAGGTGAGGTGCATAACTTAACCTAACGGCAGGAAGCGCAGTTCGTGAGGTGCGTTGCGGCGCGGCTCATGAAACTCAGTTGGATTTGGCAGTGGGTTTGTTTGCTTTTGAGGCTAGTAAGTATGTCCAGCTTGAAAATTTCTACAGAACAGTCAGGATGCAGGAGTACAGGCCTTTTCTGTCACGGAGGTTGAGTGGGCAGCAAAGGGGCAGAGGCAGCTATGGGTAGTTCTGCCCTTTTGGCACTGTGTGGGTCTCTGGATGTCTCACAGGGGCTGAGGAACACTTTCCCTCTCCCCCCTTGCATTGTCCCACAGGGACACTGTAGTAACAGCTCACTGAAATGAAATCACTCACTATCACCTTTTTACTGCTGTCTTTTCTAGAAGTTTGGTCTTCCATTCAATATGACTACAATTATTTGCAGTATTTTTGTTTCCCCTTTATATCACCGAAAGTGTTTACACATCTATCTGGTGAGGTCTCAGCACGCTGCTCTCACGTGTTTGGGACTGCTGCAGAGGTTCACATCTGCCTGTCTGCATCTTCATGGGTGGAGTCTTGGAAGTACTGGGCTTGTGCTGCAGTGTAAGTGACTTCTGGCTTCCAAGGTGCTTTGAGGAAAGGGGGTCAGAGACGTGGGCCATCACTGCCCAGCCATTTCTTGCAGACATTTCCTAGTAGTCTTCACTTTCAGGAATGGTTGGGATGGAGAACACTGCTGGATGAATTGGTTTTGTGCCAGTAGCATCTTGTTTCTGCTGTCATTCCTGAGGAGCCAGTTGACTTCCCATCTGCCATATTGTAGATGTGTAATTTTCACAAGATGTGGAAAGGTTGCTGTGGCCTAGAGACTGGGAGCAGCTGAGAACGGGTCACAAGTCCTGCAGCTTGTTCTGGCAGACAGAAAATATCCTGTAGACTGTAGCTTGGGCAACTTGTAGGTGGTATTTCAGCTGGAAATCTCAATGAAGAATGAACTTATTGAATGAACATCAGAGGTGTTCTTAACAAGACTGTGTTATCACTGCAGCAGTTTACCCATACCAGGTTTATCTGTGCTAGTTGAGGTAACCATAGTGGTGAAATAGTGAGATAGCCATGCTCCTGAGTGTTTGCTCACCTCCTCTGATGTGTTTACAGCATGTTCTTAGGGCCGTGCTGCCATGGTGACAGAGGTAGCCTTCCTGAGCTGACTGATTTGAGGCCATCCTTCAATTACTACTAATTTGAACCTAATTAACCAAAAGCCAATGCTGTGTATTTAAATAATGTGTGGGCTAAATAAATTCTACGATGGACATATATATTATTGTATTATTATAAGTGTGTTCTACTTGAAGGCCACCAGGTACAGCTTTCATTCTTTTCATCTATTGTCTGTCTCTGGGAGGGAGCAGTATAAGTAGACCACAGTCTATTTTTACATGATAATTCACATCTTTCTCTATACCAGCAGCAGTGTATCATGACTCTGAACATTTACAATACTAGACATATGAAACTCTTTCAGAACTCAAACAGGAGTTGGCTGCAGTCAGCTTTGGAAGGCACCAACAAACCGCTGGTTGCCTGTTCCTTGTCCTGCTTCTCAAACAATTAATGTGGATTTGCTAGATCCTTTTATTTGAACCTCAACAGCAACAAACTCAACAGCTTATGGCTTTATTGATAAAGAGAATGCTGTATAATTTCCTCAGTGTGTGTCAGTAGTAAACTGTTAATGTTTATACTGCCAATGTTTTTTCCTTTTTGTTTTTTTACCAAGAAACCTGGGATGTTTCCCAATAGAAAGTTGAGGTTTACTGCATTCTAAATTAACTTTAAATAACCTAGTCTCTTATTTATGAATACACTTATTATGGAGAACTTTTATAGAGATTCTGAATAAAGCATAGAGTCTTAGAGCTAGCTGGTTGAAATACATTATTTTCAGGGTTTGTTGTAGTTGTTACACATTAACTAATAGTGTGCTAACAGCTAAGTAAATGTTTGGCAACTGATCAGAAGCTCCAAATGAGGCCATAACATCTGGGGAGGTCCTGAGAATGTACAATTCCTGTGTGCCTCAATGAATTTTGTAGCTAGTAAGCATCCTTTGCAGCTTGTAGGCAATGCACTCAGGGTGTATTCATACCTTACAGTCACCAAGTGGATTCATCAGCTTCACTAAGGCTGCTCACCTGCTTAAAATTATATACAGGAATTGATACTTTGCTAGACCAAAGTGTAATGCAACAAACAAGTATTGCTGGGAAAAAAAATCAGTACAAAAATTTGAAAGATTTGAGAACCTCTTTGTCCAGACTTTTGAGCTGTTGCTGCTCACTAATGTTTGTACATGAAAATAATGGCTTTAGGATAATAGGCATGTTTCTTATGGCATCAGGCTTAATTGAAAGCCAGCTATTCACCCACCCCAGCCCAGTATTTCAGATGGAATAGTTTCTACTCACCCCACATTGTCCCTAGTAGTTTTCCTATAATTTGGATTGCTGGATTAGACTGCATTGCTGAGGCCACTAACTGGAACAGCATAGTAAGTAGATATGCATAAAAGAAAAGTACAGTTTTAGTGAGGTGGCTTATAGGCAAAAATATCTTGTGAGGTATTTAGTTGAGAAGGTCTCAAATACTGGGGGAAATGGTCTCAAAGTACTAGAACTGGAAAATTGATGACCAATTCTTAATATCAAGCAAAAACCCAACAGAAATGGAAACATGAGTTATTTGGACATCTGTATGAGACCCATCTCCCAGTGAGTGGTACAGACCTCTAAGAAATACTGATATAAGACACAGAGAAGGCAGAGTATTTTCTTGATTTTTTTTTTGTTTGTTGTTGAAATACTGTCTGTTTATTCAGTTTCATTATCTCTCATTCAACAGGACATCCTGTCTTTCTTTACTTCCCCTGGAAGGCCACCTTATCAACCAGCCATTCTTTACACTTGGCTCCCCAAAGTTTCTTCCACTTCCAGTATCTTAAAGAGTGATTAACTCTCAGAGAGGCAGGTGGAGCCAGCTTGTGTTTGGCACTAGTGCCCACCACAAGGTATTTTATTTGTGTGAAGGCAGAAAAGGCTAATCTTGACTCACTCAGGCTGATAAAAAAGTGGCTTGGTTTTCAGTTTGTTCAGGATCCCCCTTACAGAAAGTATAACCACTACTTGGAAAGGACCTTGCCTTCAGTGACCTGAGAACCCTGCTTAGCAATACTATCACCAATTGTGATGCCAGGTATACAAACCTTAAACTTCTTAAACTGGAATGACTTCAGAAATGTGTTTTGGGGTGGAGTATTTTTGCTTTTTGTGTTTGTTTGTTTTTTTGGGGTTTTTTGGGTTTTTTTTTTGTGTGAAGAAAGAGAATTGTCTTCGGGGTAGGGTCCTTTTTTAAGATAGGCTTTGTTAAAATTCAGGTTTTATCTCTTGATGAAGATCCAGACTGGTAAAAAAAAAAATAAATCCCCAAACTAAAAAAAACAATAACCCAAAGAACCCATAAGAAAATTTTGGTTGCCTTAAAAATGTTTTTTACCAACAAAACAATTAAAAAGGTAAATTCCAGCAACCTTATCATGACTAATTTCTGCCAGGTTCAATATGGTGATATTATCCTATACTGAGTACCAACTATGAAGCAGTGCAGCTTTAAATGATCAAGGCAAAGGTCAATCCTTGTAATAATTTGATTTGGGCTTTTGTTATTTTTTTTTTGTTGTTTGTATCTCCCTCAGCCATACAGAAAGGCCAGCAGAAGCAGAAAATTAATCAAATGTGAGGCAGATCATATGTTCACTGATGGCATTAATACTTGAAGGAACGTGTGGGGACATTTAGAAAACTGATTTTTTTTTACAGTAAATTCATATTTTATTTTACACTTGTAAATTAAAAAGAGTCTTACTTCTGTAAGATGACACAGTTGTTCATCCATTAACTTGGGGTCCAAGATACAGCCTGTAACAGACTTTAAATTCCCACAGCAAAGCTGATTTTTTTTCTCAATTTCCCCCTCACCCCTTGTCCAAGCATAAGTGCAATAGATATTCAGATACCAAACCAACTTTGTTTCTGCTTTCAGAAATCTAGTTTCCAGGTGATGAGAGGAGACCTTTTGAAAATTGTGTGCTCCTTTCTTTATTGTTAAGCAGTGGAAAATGTCAATTCATCCCATCCCTCTGTCCTGGCTTGTCCCCCCTTCCCACCCCCCTCATCGGTGCTGACAGAGACTGCTTTTGTCTCCTTGGCATGTACACATAATTTATACAGCTTGATATATCTTGGCTTTATGGGACTATGTGTCTTACAAATGAGATGAAGAGCGTCCCTCAGACTGAGGAGTGAGCAATAGTCCTGCTTTCTTACCTCTTGACCACTGGCCACCTTGTGACAAAATAGCATGGATTAGAGTTAATGGGTTAATGATGTATGTTGCAAACATCTTCATTTTAAAAGTCAGTGCAAGCTGACTCTTTAATTGTCCTGTATTAAAAAAAATGAGATGGGGTTTCAGAGAAAAAAAAGAAGGAGGAAAAGCTTCAGTCATAAAGGAAGGCCTGTTGTGTCTCACAGAGTAAATTTTGAAAGGCTTTGACTGTTTTTATATCTGTCATAGTAGTTATAGACAATTATCAATGTAGTAGATACCAAACAACTATAACCCTTCTAAAAACATTTAAGATATTTTTAGAAACGTTTCAATTTATTTGTGGTTTTGTAGCTTTGTGTGAAGGGAAGTGTGAATCCCTAATATTTTGGAATTATTTGTCCCAAAATTAGCTATAGTATTTGAATTTTTGTTTTATTCAAATCAATTTAACAATCATCCTGCATGAAGAAATAGCCTTATACAAATCAAAATGCATTTTCCTCTATTTTTTTGGGAAGAACTAAAAACCCCAGGGTGCCCACTTGGTTTAGCATTAGACAGCCTCTACTTTCTGTCCAGAATTACCTTTGTCTGACAAAAGTGGGGTATCCCAGAATTGCATACTGAGAGTAGCCCAGACTATTTTAATTCAAAACATATAGAACTTTTTTTTGTGGTTTTTTCTTTTTGTTTCTTTGTTAAAACAGAGTTCAAACTAGCATGTTAAATTGCCCTCTGAGCACCTACCTATTAACATCTGTTATACAACACATTTCTGGTGTTCTTTAGAGAATTATTTGAAAAAGCTGGCAGAGTTGAGCTACCACAAACAAGTAAACTTAAATGAATATTTTATATAATTGTGTAAATGGAATGGTAGGAAGAAGTAGAAACCATAAACCAGATCTTACAACAAACATAAAAGCAGCAAGTGTTTTATTTAAAAACAAAACAAAACAAAAAAATCCAACCACAATACGTGCTGAGGAAGTAGTTAAATTCAAATTTACATGAAGATTTATTGAGAAAGGGACCCTTGATTTCTTTCTGTAAATCATATATTTTAAAAAATGTTTGCTAAATACTGCTTGGGCTTGTTTTAATTGCTCACACACAATGGGAGAATTTGTTAATTTGCTGTGACTCTTGTTTACACAAGTGCTATTGTGGCTGTGGATGATCTAAGGCAAGGTTTGGAGGGCAAAGAATCTCATTAAATCAACCCATTCTCTGAGACAACCAGATATAAACAGTCAGGCATTCAAGCCTTACTTCAGGTCTGAGATCGAAATCAACATGCTGCATATTAGGACTACAGTAGAGATGTTTGGTTTATAGCACATTCTAGTATCTCCATATGTTTTACCATGACTTATCAGTTTAGTGTTTAATCTCCGACCCACAAGAAAGATTGGTCTGAAATTCTCTCTGCTTACTAATACCCCCTTTTTGCTATACTTATTCCAAGTTTTTAATTCCCTTGGATTTTCTAATTTATTAATGTAATCAATGTAAGCTCAAAGGCAATTTTCAACTTGTGGTTTTCATTTCAAACCTCTCCTGAAGCTTATCTGCTTCTCCAGCTGAAATAGATCTGCCTAATAAAAGGTGATTTCCTTTCCAAAATCCTGATCTTTTCATAATATAAGCTTAAGAAAGAGTAGACAGGAGACAATGAAATAATATCAGTAATATTTAAAAAGGTAGTGACCAGCAGACTATTTATTCTGGTTCATTCTCTACCTCTGTTATAATTTTTGAACAAAAAGTAGCAGCAAAATGAGATTTTTGTGTTTTTCAAATGACAGCTTGTTTTAAACAGCATGAGTTAAAACTCCCAAATCTCAAACAGCTTGTGTGGCAACTCTAAAACAAACAGAAGCAAAAAGTGTTTATCATTAGTTTTGTGTCTGTTTATACAGCACTGTGCTTGAACACATTCAGTGATCATCAGGGGCGTATTTGCTCTGGTGTAGCAATTATGTAGGCCCTACAAGTGAGCGAGGAGATATCTTGTACCGTTATAACATTTATTCAGAACAGGAGCTCATTGCAAGTTCAAAAATTGTGTTTTCTGCAGACTGGTGGCTCCTCAGCGTTGTGTTTTATTACTGGGTGTTGAACCGTGGCTCCTAACTGTTCTGATTAGATGCCCCTGTGTCCCCTTGGCTCACTAGGCCTCTGTGTGGCCTAGTGTGCCAAGGGACGCAGCCGGCCACCCAGGCCAGTCCTTCCCGCAGCTCAACAGGGACTACTTATGCTTTGAGGTACCAAGCTCCAGGTGCCCTCAGGAGAAGAAGTAAGGGAGCTCAGGCTTCTCTGGCTTCCAGATCATTGAGCCTCTCTTGAACAGATATGGATTCTTCCTCATCTGCCCTCACCATCTCGAATTCACGTCTCCCATTTTGCTGTTCTTCACTAGGCTCTCACTGCTGCCACCTTCATTTTCCTCAGGACTTGTCGTTTTGGCTTGCTCTTTCTAAACACTAGTTTACAGCTAGTAATAACTTTGTAATAGCTAGTAATAGCTCTGCTATTTCCTTGGAGTAAGGGAGGGTAGGGCTCTATGGCCATACACTTATAGCAGCATGGTTTGGGTTACACACGTTCTGCTTTCAAGCTACTAAGCCTTGCCACTAAACCAGTCTGCCTTGACCACACTGCTTGTAGGTCAAGAGCTTGCTTGATCAGACCTGGGTTGGATCCTTAGTGCAAGGCAAATGTGTGTTTAGCTGAAGAGGTCACATAATATCTCTTAACCTTTCCTTGGCTGTTGTCCATTAGACCTGTCTCCTACAGAAGGTCACACTAAAGAGTGTTGCTAGCTTTCTAAGATGGCTGCAGTTTTGTTGGTAGAGAAATATTTTCTATTACAATGTTTCTTTAGTAATAGATTGGATATTAGGAAAGAAAAATGGTGGCCCAGTGGCTTGTTCTTGTCTGTTTTAGGCAGCTGAACAATGGTTCAATCAGGACTGGGGGCATATTGTTTGCTGAAGGAATTCAAGGGTCAGCCCAGGTGTGGCTCTTTGAATGATGCAGCACTGACCGGTTTAGCCTCAGTTTGCAGGACAACTCAAGATTTAGCTGTCGACACAGCTTCCCATGAGGTGTCTCCACAGAGATAGGGCTTCAAGGCAACCCAAGGCTGAGTTGCTTTTACAACGGTGTGCCCATGAGTCTCCTGGCACACCGGACTTACTGAGACCTGTTTGTGCACATTAGAGACACACCATCCTTAGGATGTGGGAAAACAGTTTCAGCAAATAACTTAACTGCTGTGAAACTAAGACTGTTGGTATGTAGGATGCCCTGTCTCAAACAGTTTCCTTAAACCACCCCTCCTTCCACAGTGTGGCTGCTCAGATCCTACAGTTCTGGACCCTTCAGTTCCAGAAGGACATACAACTCCTTGGAAGAGCCCAGCACAGGGCCACCAAGAAGATGAAGGGAGTGGAACATCTTCCTGCTGAGGACAGGCTGAGGGATCTGGGTCTCTTGAGCCTGGAGAAGAGGAGACTGAGGGGTCACCTCATTAATGTTTATAAATATGTAAAGGGTGAGTGTCAGGAGGAGGAGCCAGGCTCTTCTCAGGGATGGCCGGTGACAGGACAAGGAGCAATGGGTCCAAGCTGGAGCAGAGGAAGGTCCATGTGAATGTCAGGAGAAACTATTTGCCTGTGAGGGT
>VXBZ01011703.1:12229-38066 GCA_013399135.1 Heliornis fulica | reverse complement strand
GAGTGAGAGATCAGGGAAGGGTGGCAGGAGACTGTGTGGATGAGCAGGGAGCTCCTGCACAAACTCCAAGGGAAGCAGAAGGTCCATGAATTGTGGAGAAGGGTCTGACCACTTGGGAGGAGTGCAGGGATGTTGTCAGGGCCTGCAGGGATGCGACGAGGAAGGCTAAAGCCCACCTGGAAATGGAGCTGTCAGAGAACATGAAGGGTAACAAGAAGGTTTTTAAGCATGTGAAGAGCAAGAGGAAGACCAGGGACAATGTGGGTCCCCTGCTGAACCAGGGGGTGTCCTGGTAACGGGGGATGATGAGAAGGTGGAGATACTGAATGCCTTCTTTGCTTCAGTCTTCACTTCAGGACTCCTGGACCCTGGAAGGAAGAAAGACAATTTCAGAAATGAAGAACTTCTCTCTGGTCAAGGAGGAGGTGGTCTGGGAGCTTCTGGGTGAGATCAGTGTCCACAACTCCAGAGAGGGGATCTCATCCATGTTTATCAATATCTGAAGTGTGGCAGACAGAGGGAGATGCCAACCTCTTCTCAGTGGCCTGTGGGGACAGGACAAGGGGCAATGGTCACGAGTTGGACCACAGGAGGTTCTGCACTGATGTGAGAAAGAACTTCTTCACTGTGAGGGTGATGGAGCCCTGGGCCAGGCTGCCCAGGGGGGGTTGTGGAGTCTCCTTCTCTGGAGACATTCCAGACCTGTCTGGACACTGACCTGTGTGATCTGCTCTAGGGAACCTGCTCTGGCAGGGGGTTGGACTGGATGATCTCTGGAGGTCCCTTCCAACCTGACAGTTCTGTGAATCTGGGATTCTGTGATTTTGTATTAAACATATAACACAGAAAAAAACCCACTGAAGTCTCTCCTATCAGCTCTGGAAATCATGAAAATTTAGTAAATGTTGAACAAAAAGAATCTTTGTTGATTGCTTCCTCCATGTAGAAGGAAGTCACAATATTTTCCCTTTAAAAACAACAGTATTTCTGTTTCATTTAAGCTCATATTGTTGTAAAAATAAGGACTCAGAGTAATGATTAATATCATCAACCATTTGCCTTATAAGGGCAATACTTTTGCTGGATCTGATCTCCTTCCTGGAGAATGATCCTGCATTGATTGTGTTTGCACACCAAATGAAATGGATCTGCCATTCAGCACATTTACTAGCTCAGACTTAGAGCATTAATTAAGCCTGGTGGAGAAGGTGCTTCAGCAGATGTTTGTGCTGATTCTTGACATAATAATGCACGTTTGTTTGAGATTTTCCATTTGATAATAGTTGAGCAAGGAATGTTGGTATGATCTGAAAACTGCCTTTTCCATTTTGCTCCTAGTCTTTAATAATAAGGCAGAAAAGACAACAACAAAAGGTTGGTTTTTGTTCATAATAGCTAGCCAGTCATCTCTTTTCTTCTCTTTCCAGCTACTGCAAAACAAAAGGAGAGGTGGCACCACCCTCATGTCCCCTGTGGAACGATGGTTTTGAGCTGTATTTTAGGCTGTTTTCTAAAAGCTCAATGGATCTCTCAGCTGATGCTAATATACATGTGGTGCTTCTGAAGTAAACCTGGAATTGTGTTGCAATCCCAACATTTCAGGGCTTTCTTTTCTTTCCTTTTTTCCCTCTGTTCTGTTACTGTCCCTGTTACATATGATATGTGCACTGCTAGTTCCATTCTTGTTAGTGAGTAGGGTCCTAAGTGGGGGATGGTGGGGAAGAGGAAGAGAAAGGAGGAGGGTGAGGAAGATGAGTAGAATTGTTGGGTACCCAAAAGCACCTATCTGTACCACAGCCCTTTAATACTTCTGTAATGATGTTTTTCTTATCTTCACATTCTTTGCCGTAACTTGAAAGTAAACACCAAAACTCTGTGTAATTAGCACTGTACTTTCATCTCTCTTGGCCTTAAGCAATAATGTAATAAAATTTATATCTATATTATTGTCTTTCAGTTCTTTCTGCTAATCTTCCACATCAGTGCTGTAGATAACACCACTCACATTCCCTTTAAAATAAAAAGAGAGAGGGAAAATCGGCAACTAACTCCTCCCAAGGCCATTCTCCGTCTCTCATGACCAGAGCAGGTAGATCAGGAGGTTTCATGAGAAAGCAACCACTCTGATGGCTACACATTGCATCAACTTGTAGATCAAGCTGGTGCTGATATGAAGAGCTGGTGGAGGCCACGTGGTAACTATGTGGTATGTACCCATTATTTTCCTGGTTCCCTGGGATATCTGAAAGAAGCAGAAAGGATTAAGGTCTTCTATGAGTTCTTCATTGCCCCCTCTCACTAATGGATGTGCAGCTCTTCTGGAGCTCAGGCCATATTGTTTTATCCCAGATAATCTTTAGCCTCAGAAAAAGGTTACACTGAGGAGTAGATCCAACCATTGAAGTGCCATGTTTTCATCAATTATAGTTTCAGTTGTTACTTTGGGCTCACATCCAATTGTAACATTTCATGTAGTTTCCACATTAATAGATAGTTAAATGGTACATCTAATAAAGATAAAATTATTAACATAATAAGGACATTGATTTGTGCTGTTCAAAACTTTCTGTACCTTTTTTTTTTTTGATGCTATATTGAAACAATTTGACCTTTACTACACTCATCATCCCCTTACAGAAATGAGCAAATGTATGGAGATAAAGATAATTTCTTACAAACAAACCCTACCACTCAGCAAAAGAAATGGGTTTCTGATACTTTTCAAGTTCACTCAGTGGAAGACATCATACCTTTGAGTCTGATAAATTACTTCTTCACTGAGAGCTCTTAAGAGGAAGGTAACTGATAGATTAAAAAAAAAAAAGAAAATATATATCAAAACATCTAAATCTATATTAGTAACTGAAAAGGAATATGCAAACTTTTAATCTTTCAACATGACTGCTTCCAGGACTAATTTGAGTTCAGTATTTTCTTTAGAGCAAGAGCAGACAAAACAGTGTGAAATGTCAAATTTTTGGGCTGAGTTCTTTAGCTGAATTCTAACAAAGCAGGTGAAATGAAACTTCAAGTTTTTTTCAGCTACTCTAAGTACATTCACAAAACTATATGCTGTCCAGTGGCTTGCTGAGCTCAAGTTTTCTATCAAGACTGCACTTTTTAAGACTATCAAAAATCATTCCTGTTTGCTGGGCTTTACTTTGTTCCATGAAGCAGTATCAGAAATTGCAAACTGGATTCTCTGAATAACTATGAAGATGCTTACAACAGATGAAGTCCAACTGCAACTCAGTCTGCAGAGGCTGATATCAACCAGTCTAAGTAAACACTCTTAAAACATATATAGTGTGGTTGTCACTTGGTAGCACCAACTGTTTTGCTCTGCAAGCCTTCTCCTGAGGGGCTGCACAACTCACAGGGGTCTAACTTCAGCCTTCTGACTTTGAACTTTGGTTCTTGGGATTGAAGGCCAAAGTTTTCTCTGGTTCATTAGCATATTCCCTTATAGTCCAGAGTACCTCAAGAGTGAGCTTCAAAGAAATTTAGAAAGTGACCAGGAAACTAGATATGCTATTGAAAGGGGTAACAGAAGCCCAGAAATGATGGATTTTTAAAAATTTATGCAGAATATTTATTTTATTGTTGGTCTGTATTCATCAACTGCAAAAAAAGACAAACCCATTACAGAGTTTATGAAGTTAGAGATAATGGCATGGAGTACCAATGTACATGTGTGTTTGTGTGGCCTACATGTTGCATGGCTCCAGCATCACTGTACTGTCTAAGGGTTCAGAAAGGAGAGAAAATACAGCCTGAATTTGTTCATTTAAGAAAACAGGTGAATGGTATATTTACCACTTACTATCACCTTTCTTTAGAATGTGTAAACATGTAGTCCCATGGATTTGTACCTGTCAGTTACAATTTAATAAAGACAGGATTTACACATATCACATAAACCAAAGAAAATGCTACACCCTGTTGTTAACCCTTCAAAAAACCCCACTCAGGCTAACACATAGAGTTGGGTTCTTAGCTGAATTAGAGAGATAATGTTATTGATGTCTAAACTCTTTATTTTTTTATGTGTCTGTTTGTCTCCTCCACAGTGTATTGCCATGTCATCGTTGAAGAACTCACTGCTGGAATTAGCCACCTCCCCATACACCAGAGCACTGGCATCCTGAATTTCTTACATCAAAGGATATGGACCGAGAGGACAAATAATTAAATGACCCGTAACGCAGGTAAATTGTGCTCTTGGGATCAAAGGACTCCCCTGTGAATACCGTGTGCTGCTCGGTCCTGCCAGCCACACAAAGTGTCATTTGGCTGCAGTGGCTCTAGTTGAGGCAGCTTTTGTCCATCCTTCAAAGCCAGGGGTTTCCAAACAGGATCTTCCTGTTTGCTTTCCCTGCTTGCTAACTCATTGGGCAATAAGATGAATGTAAGATTTGGTCAGAATTCCATGGCTGTGTTAGTACCTGGAAGCTGGGCTTCAGAGCAACTCTCCAGGGCAAGGTAGTTACTCAGAGTCTGTTCTGGAAATAAGAGATGCCTTGACTAAGACCTTGTCTGGTGCAAGCAAATACTATGGGAAAGGTTTAAGTCTGTACACCCTTACATCTTATCCTGAACCACTGTTTTATCATTCTTTGAGACTGAGTTAAGCCCCAGGTGTAAATACCACACCCCTTGTAGTGCAATAGTGCCACCCAGAAGGTGAGCCTACCAGAGCTGCTGAGCCATTACCCATGGTGCAGCTTAGATTGTGAGAGCTTGGTTGCTTGGAATTGCTGAGATGTGCCTTCTTGAAGTATGTTTTCCAAGGAGTCATGGATTGATCTGTGGGTGCCTCCATCCTCTCTTCCTTTACTCCTTCCTCACTTTTTTTTTTTTGAAAATAAAGATCTTATTCAGCTGTCAATATGAACACTTTATCATATATCATTAGATCTAAACTACTTTGGAATTTCCACTGTGGGGCACATGATTCATGAAACTAAATATCTCTGTATTAGAAAGTAGAGATAAAATCTGTGCTGTGAAGCAGATGTTAGCTTCTCTGATTATCTCCCACCTTTATTGGGTGGGGGAGAACCATTGTGACAGAGGATGAAGAAAAGGCTGAGGTACTTAATGCCTTTTTTGCCTCAGTCTTTAGGAGTAAGACCAGTCGGTCTCCTGGTACCCAGGCCTCTGAGTGGAAAATGGGGATGGGAAGCAGACCAAAGCCCCCATAATCCTGGGGGAATCAGCAGTGTGCCCAGGTGGCCAAGAAGGCCAACAGCATCCTGGCCTGTCTCAGGAATGGTGTGACCAGCAGGAGTAAGGAAAGGATTGTCCCATTGTCCTCAGCTCTGATGAGGCCGCACCTCGAGTACTGGGGGCAGGTTTGGGCCCCTCACTACAGGAAGGACATTGAGATGCTGGAGCGTGTCCAGAGAAGGGTGATGGAGCTGGGGAAGGGTCTGGAGCACAAGTCCTGTGAGGAGTGGCTGAGGGAGCTCTGGGGCTTTTTAATCTGGAGAAAAGGAGGCTGATCTCCTTCTTGCTCTCTACAAGTATGTGTAAGGGGGTGCAGAGAGGTGGGATTGGTTTCTTCTCTCGGGTAACAAGTGAAAAGACAAGAAGAAATGGTCACAAACTGCCCCAGGGGAGGTTGAGGTTGGACAGGAAAAATTTCTTTACTATAAGAGTTGTCAGACATTGTCAGACTTGATCTTAAAGGTCTCTTCCAACCCAAGTGATTCTGTCATTCTTTGTAGCATTTAATGTTACGTTTTGTGTCCAGGGAGCCTTCAAAACCAAGTTGAAATTAACCTCTGTTTCCAATAGGAATTTCACAAGAACTTTTTCACTCTCATACCTCTTTTCAAGGTAGGGCAATATTTTACTGACTATACCAGAGTTACCTGATGTCCAATCCCGGTATGCTCTTTCCTTCAAAAGTGGGATTATAAAACTCCTTAAAGTTATGTTGCACTCAGCATGCAAGGTAGGCCACATAGGCCACTGAGGACACGGATTTAGAATGTTCACAATGTTCACAGAGATTTATAATTTTTATTTTTAAACATAATTTAATTAGAACACATAGCATTTTTTAAAATGCTGACTCTGCTGGGAGGTTGGTCCCATGTATCTGGTATTGGTTAAAAGTTTGGAACGTTCACTTTAGTTCTGTTTAGAGTATACACAAAACTTGGACTGTAACTCACAAGCAGGATTGAACATGTATACTTGATCTGGAGCTTCCAAGCCACAATGTTGAGTTTTTAAGTGCTCTGTTATCTTTGTGTCAGCATAGAATATTTTTTTCCTGGCTGTATCTTCCTGAAACATGAGTTGTTTCAGATGAGAAACAATGTGTTGTTTTTTTTTATTGAAATAACTGCTTTGCAGATTAAGTGTCTTCAAAGCAGTAATAAAAAAAATAATTAAAGACCAATGAAACTCAGCTTAAAAAGAAATTCAATTTGCTTTTGCTCTTAAATAAAAAGTGCTAGAATATGAATCCTTGTTAGGATCATTCATCTTAGAATAACTTGTAAACAGCTCATGAAACCACAAATGCCTAGTGGAGTGTTTTCTTTTAGAAAGCTTTGTTTACATAGAGTTCTCCCAGTAAATATGCTTATATGACACCTGACAATAAAAACCAATTATTTCTTCTGTTATACACTCTTTCCTTGCTGAAGTACTATTGGATTGGAGGAAATTAATTATTCAAATAGTGGACCTTTAAAACGTGATTCACCTGGTCTTTGGATGGTTTGTTCACTATGTAATATGTGTTCTCTGAGCATGTATTTTAAACATGGTATTTGCAGCAAACACATGATGTTTTACTAATTTTTAAGTTTTGATAACTTTTCAACTTCCTATTTTTTTCTCTTGTTTGACCATGATTTCAATGCTAGTAACATTTAGTGAGGTCTTGGAAGGTTAAAAAAATAATATATGTGTATATATGTTTTATACATACATACATACANTAAACTGAACTTGTCTTAACAATAGTGTGGAGAGAGTTTACAGGGATTTGTATTACCTAACCATTGTTAGACTGTTTAGGATTAACTGGTCCAGTTAAACCTCCATTCTGTATAACAGCAAAAGTCCAAAACACCATTCTGGTGTTCTGGGGGGTGGGGGTCTGGAAAGCACTTGTTCTTCTTCTAGAAAGAAATGGTGTGGTATGGCATAAAAAAGGAATTTTGGATTAACATCAGTTCTCCTTCCTTATATTATTCCTTGTGGCCCAGTCCCAAGCTTTTCCAGCATCTCCTCTTATGCAAAAAGGAGTCTTCTAACAATCTATGAGCTACTTCGTCCTCACCCTTGCTTCTTTTCACTTGTGGACTGAAGCAGCAGTGATGTGTAGTATTGATGTCTGAGACTTAAAGAAATGGGTAGGATCAAAACCTGAAAAACTGCATAAAATTCTTTGCCCATGAGGCAAGAAGGATCAATCCCAACTTCCTTAGAAGTTCAGCAGATCTTCCAGTTTTGGGGGAGAAGGAGCCATTGCTTTGTTACCCATACCTGCTCTGTGAAGAAATGGAAGACTTCAGTATCAAGGACACACCTTTCAAGAGCAACAAATCAACTTAATTCTTGTAAAAAGTACCATAAACTTTATAAATATCTGAAATAAAAAGCAATACTTAAATATAGAAGCCATTATAATGGAGAACCTAAAATATTTGCCTTGTAGTTTTCAGTTAGTTTCAGCAACTTATTAATGTTCATGTAAATTCAGTAACTACTATACTAATACTATACAGTTTCACTTTGGAAATACTGTCTTCCAATGCCAATCTTGTCTGAACAGGTAGAAAAGTAAAGGTGTTGCTGTTAAATATACCTTACATATGACTGAAAAGCAGAGGAAAAAATCCCCAAACATAGCTTCTGAATGTAAAGTTTAACCTTTCAGAATTTAGAGCAGATGTTCTCTGTAAAAAGAGCCCTGGTAGTTTTATTAAGGTTGTGAAGTGAGGCTGTAAAAAAAGTGCTGAAGCATAGGTCAGGGTTCATTAACTCTAATTGTCATGTCTGGATTCCATCTGATGGATGATCAGGTCCTTCCTTTCTCACATCCTTTTTCTCAGTGTCTTCAGATGACCAGCTTCCAGGGCTACCTCCTTCAAAAGTCTTTCCAACAGGGGGCCTGGTTAATATTCTAAACTGCTTCAGTTGTACTTGAACTTCTCTCTGTTGTGTTGGATTTTCTTCTTTTCTTGTACTCTTTCTGTGTTGGTCTTTCTTCTGGAGAGAATAGAGCCAGAATTAATAACTCATTAGATTTTGGGAGATTACACAGAAATTTGAAAAGTTTTCCTACTTATTTTTGGAAATCCAAAAATTCTCACATACATTAAAAACAGAAAATATGTAAGAACCTTGTTGAGCACCAAGTGCTTTCTGATTCCAGGCTTAATATGAGGGAGTGAAGAAGCAATGTTTTACATACCACCCACATAACACAGCCACATAATTTATAGTATTTTATCAGTGTGTTTCCAAAGTTCTTGTTCCATTCTTAGAATTAACTGCTAAAAAATGCAACACTAACTCTACAGGCAGTGGAAAAGATAAGAATTAAGAATCTTTCTCCATTTATTTCAAGCTGTTTGTGGCTTAAAATTGTTTCATCATTCTTTATTGCCCTGAGAAATTAATGCTTTCAGACTAATGTCAAATAATGCTTCTCTTTTTAGCAGCAAATACACTTATATGGGCACAGAACTACCTGTTTTCCCACCAGAATTAAAATATTCAAAAAAAAAATTCGGAACTTGGGATTTATTGGGCAAGTCTAATTCCAAAGCTTAACTAAAAACTCATGTCATGGTAGCAGAAGGAATAATCCTTAACTTCTATGAAGATTACAGTTTGATTGGTTTTCAGTGTGATTTAAGTACTGTTAAGTATAGTTCATTAACATTAATAAGTAAATAATGCCCTGTTGTTAAACATTATTTTCATTAGCATGATTTGCTGAAATTTGGGAATTTTCTGAAATAAAATAGAAATGAGAGTTGTAAATCTGAATATGTTTTCTGAAAGTCTAAGATTCCAGGAGCATATCTATTCTTGGCTGTTAATATTGTTGTAGATATTAAAAAATCTTTAATTTTATGTCCCTGATATACTGTGCCAAAATAAGACAATCAAGTTACTGTAAACACATGGAACAGTTACACCTCTCATATTACTGGTTTTAAATATGTTGAAATGTATATACTTGTAAACCCTAAAGTTTTTAAAAGAATTATTAAAAATCCATTTCACCAATATTAGCAGACAGAGAGCTTTCTGGAAGTATTACCAACATTAACTAAAGAGTTTTTTCAAGTGTATTCCACTTCTGTTATTGCATCTGTTTTTCTTCAGAAGGCCACTGTCATGAGATGCACCTAACAGAATTGTCTGATGCTGATTCCTCAGAATCCTATCAGCATTTCTGTTACTTGGAAAATATTTCCAGCATTGTAAAATGGGAAGAAATGTCACAGATAAACCAAGTGTCCTACATTCCACTTCTGTTAGCTTGTTAAAAAGGCAACTTTACTAACTGGTTAATAGGTTTGGATATAGCTATTTATGTGACCAAGTTAGCACAGTATTATTCTGTTCAGGCTTATTATCTGAGCAGTGGTTTAATTCTTTTAGTTATAATCCTGAAAAATACAGTATGTGTAATGAAATTAAACCAGCCTCTCTTACCTGTGTATCAATATCTACTGTGATGTGACTTGGATTAAAAGAAACTTCCTTCTCTCTCAAAACAACCCGGTGCCACCCTATAGTATGAACTCACTGTTTCACTCTGGGCTCTGCATCTCAGCACCAACATCATTCTTTTACAGCCTCCAGTTTTACATGATTTATTCTTAGCCAGGCTCTACCCAGTCACAAGTTAGCTATTGTATGCTAAACACATTAGTCTGTAATTCTGTGGTTGTCTCCATAACAGCTGTGTATCTGAGAGCACAAAACAGAAAACTAATAGATTATTTGACAGCATCTCTGGTCTTCAGTCTCACCTTGACTTTTTTCTTGCATTTTATCTATAGATGAGGAGCTCACTGGCTTTGCTTTCACCCTACAATGTCTTGACTTCAGTCTGTTGTGGGCCTTCATAATTTTCTTTAGAAAGCAGAAGGAAGTGAGAGGTGATTAAATATCCTCATAAACCATTTTTATTCAAAGCTTTTACTTCTTCAATCTCCAGTGTTAAAGTACTGCTTCCTCTGGGAAGCTCTACATTCTTCATATTACAGTGCTATAAGAATCCTAGAGCTTGTTTTCAGATGTTTGACCTTTGTTAGCTACATAAAATGGAATACAGTTTCTGCTGTGTTAGCATCCAAACCCTGAAATCCATCATTAGGAAGTTACTCCATTTCCAGTTCTTTTCTCTTGGATTAAAATTAGTTGTTTTTAAACTGCAGTCTTTGAATAAGCTGAACATATTCAGGCTCTTATAGCTGATCTATACATTTGCCATTGAAGAAAATGAGGTCAACATATATCTGACCTCCTGCATAAAATTCCATATTAAATTCCCTGAGAAGAATGCTGGTGTCTTTATCTGTTGTCAAGTCTAGTTTGATTGTCTTTTATTTTCTTTTTTTTCTTACTCTCTCATCACTGTCTACTACTCCATAATCAACTGGTCCTGAAGTCCTTGGGCACCTGTGGTTTTACTTTTGTTTTTACAGCCTTCCAAAATACAGTTATCCAATAGTTAAAATATTTGTCTGGCCTGTACTTTAATTACAGCCTGGCCAGGTCCCTCTGCAGGGCCTTCCTGCCTTCCAGCTGATCCACAATCCCACAAAATTTGATGTCGTCCTCAAACTTACTGGGGTGCACTCGACCCCCTTATCCAGACCATCAGTGATGATGTTAAACAGGACTGACCTCAGCATTGAGCCCTGGGGACACCACTTGTGCCCTGTCACCAGTTGGATTTGTCTCCATCCACCACAGCTCTCTGGTCCCAGACGCCCAGCCAGCTTGTAACCCAGCGAAGAGTGGACCCATCTAACCCATGGCTAGTTTCTCTGGGAAGACACTGTAGGAGAAGACTTGTAACATGCCAAGTGGAAGAGACACCAACCTATCTGTTGGTAAGAGCATTCCTAACTTGCCCCACATGCCAGCAAAGTGCTGTTAGTTTGCATCTCAGTGAAAGACTAAGATACACGAGTGTGAGTTTATACACTGAGGAGCAGCCAGTGTTTCGAGGGAGGAGATGGCACAGCCTTACAGACATGTGCACTAGTAGGGGGTATGCTCATCACTATTAATTTCTAATGCCTTTGCATCACCATGCTTCTGTGGTTTAGAATTATTTTTTTATATGAAGGGATCATTGAGAAGCAGCTAAGTTTTTTACCTCAATTTTGTCCTATTTTGCCTTTGTCCTTTAAACTCTACTTCACTGGGTGTTAGTATTTTTTCTTTCTCCTGTGCCTCCTGACCCACTGGATTATATTCTGGAAATCCCATTAAGAATCTCTGAATATTTTAAAACTTTTAGTTATTTTTTTTTAAAGAAAGCTATTAGTTTACCTCAATTTGAAAAGATTTCTTGAGAAGATATCTGGAACTCTGGAGTACCCCTTGCCAACCAACAGGGAATACAGAAGCTTTCAATGCAGAGGTGAGTAGATTCCTTGTTGTATTTAGATGGAAGTTGCATGAAATTGAATCATGACAAGGAAATACATTGATTTAAAAGACCTAACATTTTAAAATCATGTTTTATGAATATTTTTTCCTGTTTAACCCCAGGCACTAGTCTTATGTAACAATTGAAACATTAAAATAATAACTTAAATAATAAATTAAAATTAAAAAGGGCAATGTTGTGCCCATTTTTAAAAAAGGACAAAAGGGACAACCCAGAGAACTATCAACCTGTCAGCCTCAACACTGTGCCTCAGAAGATCATGGAACAGATCCTCCTAGAAACTATGTTAAGGCACATGGAAGACAGGGAGGTGATTTGAGACAGTCAGCGTGGTTTCACCAAGGGCAAATCCTGCCTGACCAACCTAGGAGCTTTCTGTGATGGGGTGACCTCATCAGTGAACACAGGAAAACCCATGGATGTAATTTATCTGGAGTTCTGTAAAGCATTTGANNNCCTGGACAAGCTAGAGAAATGGGCCCATGTGAACCTCATGAGGTTCAACAAGGCCATGTGCAAGATCCTGCACCTGGGTCAGGGCAATGCTCATCACCATTACAGGCTGGGAGATGATGTGATAGAGAGTAGCCCTGCAGAGAAGGACTTGGGGGTCCTGGTGGATGAAAACCTCAACATGAGCCAACAATGCACACTTGCAGTGCAGAAGGTCAGCCATGTACTGGGCTGCATCAAGAGGAGTGTGGCCATCAGGTCAAGGGAGGGGACTCTACCCCTCTACTCTGCTCTCATGAGAGCCCACCTGGAGTACTGTGTCCAGTTCTGGAGTCTCCAATGTAGGAAGGACATGGAACTGGTGGAATGGGTCCAGAGGAGTCCATGAAAGTGATCAGGGGGCTTAAACACCTCTCCTGTGGAGACAGGCTGAGAGAGCTGGGCTTGTTCAGCCTGGAGAAGCCTCCAGGGAGGACTTATAGACTCCCAGTACCTGAAGGATCCTACAAAAACTCTGGGAAGGGACTTTTTAGAAGGGCCTGGAATGATTAGATGAGGGGGAATGGTTTTAAATTGGAAGGGGGTAGATTTAGATTGGTTATTAGGAAGCAATTCTTCCCTCTGGGGGCGGTGAGGCCGTGGCACAGGGTGCCCAGGGCAGTGGTGGCTGCCCCCTCCCTGAAGGTGTTCAAGGCCAGGTTGGACGGGGCCTTGAGCAGCCTGGTCTAGTTAGACATATACCCTGCTCATGGCATTGGGGTTGCAACTTGTTGATCTTTAAGGACTATTCCAGTGCTAATAAGGCTTTGAGTCTATAATTCTGTGAAAACCTTATCTTCTCTGCTGTACACGAGTTTAGGGCACAGAACTAAGGCATTTTCCCAGAAACCTACCTCTACCTTTTGGTCCCTTTCCATAAGCCAGAAGAAAAAGGAGTTTAAGGCTATGCAGTGAAGTAAGTGAAGTATACAGGAAACTGAAAGAAATTTGATTTTGAAGTGTTTCCAAGATTCTAGCCAGGTCATGCAACAGCCTACCTAAGGTCACACTCATCTACAACTGCCTCTGTACTTCACAGGAACTGTAAGTGCTGCCCTGATGAGGGCTGGCTGGGTTCTGTGGAGGCAGAGTTAGAACAAACCCTCGGGGGAAAAGAAAGGAACAAGAGAGCCAAGAAAGTGTGAATTAATTCAGACACATTTCAAAAGTTTCCAGTTATGAAATGAAGCTGAGTACATGCTCATACTGGAGCTTTGCAAGAGCTTAATTTTCCAGGGCACAAAGCCCACAGTGATCCTTGAGATTAATGAGACTTTTCTTACTGTATTTTTTCAGATACCAGTTCTCCTCTATGTTAGAGAATTAGAGAACCATAGACTACACCGAGTTGGAAGAGACCATAAAAACCACAAAACACTGCAAGGCTGAGGAACAACTTCCTGAGCTCCAAGATGGCTACTGTGAGGGTAGATTGATTCCCAAGTCACTAGGAGGCAATAATACATAAGGGAAGACTGGAATATGCTTAGACATTAGTACTTGTTCTTGCTGTATCATTTAAAAACATAATTATGGGTTTGACAAATCATAGAACCCCAGAATCTCCTGGGATGGAAGGGACCCATCAGGTCCACGGAGTCCAACTCCTGGCTCCACACAGACCAGCCCAGTCACAGCAGGGGACTGAGGGCCGAGGCGCGCAGGCGCGGCGGCGGGAGCGGGAGGCGGGAAGCGCGGAGGGGACGGCAGCGCTGCTTCTCGCTGAGGTGGCCGCCGCCGCCGCAGCCCCGTCCGAGCAGCTGCTCGCCCCGGGCTCAGGTTCGCTCAGACCTGCTGGATCTCAGCCGTGTCTGCTTCATGCCGTCCAGCAGAACAGCAACGAGAATCCCAGAATCTCCTGAGACTGAACGGACCCATAGGGACCATCAAATCCGATTCCATCAGGCCCATGGAGTCCAGCTCCTGGCTCCACACAGGCCCAGCCCAGTCAGAGCAGGGGACTGAGCGCATCGTCCAGACGCTGCTTGACCTCAGCCCAGCTGGGTGCTGGGACCACTGCCCTGGGGAGCCTGTCCCAGTGCCTGACCCCCCTCTCAGGACAGAACCTCTTCCTGACACCCAGCCTGACCCTCCCCTGTCCCAGCTTCATGCTGTTCCCTCAGGTTCTCTCCCTGATCACCAAAGAGTGCTTGTTTCTCATGCATTGGTGCAATGGTGTGGAAGCATTTCAGATGTGCTTCAATGTACCCTGTGCCTCTTGGAGCAGACTTAAGAAACTCACTAGCACACAGGGCCACTGATTTTAGCATGCAACTAGAAAATATACTACTCACAAAGCATAGTCCTCAAAAAGCCTGTCCTGGACACCACCCACACAGATGGGATGCAAGAGTATCACATTACTGAGGAAAAAGTAGAATTAATAGGCAGAAGGCAACATGAGCTGGAGGAGTAATCTTATTTATTGCCTTCTTCCAACTCAAACTGAGTTTTATCTGGGAAGTACTTCTCACACTCACTGGCACTTACCCTGCTATATATTTATCAGTAACATTTACCTCCCAGAGAGAGGAAAGCTGCTGTATACTTCTGAATTTAGTAAGAAAATAATTCAATCCACAAGTGTTACCCAACAATTGAAAGAACTTCTTCACGGAGAGGGTGATGGAGCACTGGGACAGGCTGCCCAGGGGGGTTGTGGAGTCTCCTTCTCTGGAGACATCCCAGACCAATCTGGACACCGACCTGTGTGACCTGCTCTAGAGAACCAGCTCTGGCAGGGGGTTGGACTGGGTGATCTCTGGAGGTCCCTTCCAACCCCGACAGTTCTGTGAATCTGGGATTCTGAGATACACAGTCACTTAATGACTTTTTTTTTCTGGAGCTTAACTATTCTCAAGCTGCTCTCAGGTCTCAGTAAAGATTGTGTCACTGCTTAGAATCATGCAATTAGTATTTTTATAGGTTTTCCTATGATCATCACCTTTCTTCAACAACTGTCCTCTTTGTCATTAATGTTTGATTTTGCCCTGTGTGAAAGGTCTTTAAAATACTGTATCATCCAAAACTATACCTATATTACAAAATATTCAAAAGTATACTATGTACTTAAGTAGTGAGATAATAAAAATTCAGTTAATTTGATAGAAAGGTATTTAGAATTTGGTATTCATGTTCCTTATTTTAGAATCAACCATAAATGTAAGATTCTTATCCCTCTCATTCGATAATGTAGCAATGAAATAAAGTTATTTTTCAATAACTCTCTTAAACACTGCAATATTATCTTTATGCAACTTACAGCAAAATTTACACTGCATTATGGACTCAGAATATAGTAGTATTTCTCAGGTTTTGCAACAGAGGTTTTAATAATTGCCTTAAATTGAATAAAATTACCTGAAGATGTAGGATTCCTCAATATGTACCATTTCTGCATTTTACTGCTGGGACCACTCAAAAATTAAGTTTATTGAAATCAGAGTGGAAGACTCATTTGGGCTTCAGAATCTGAATCCATTTAGAATGATTTCTAGGACTGACCACAGCCATAGCATGTCTCATCTAAGAATGTTATTGGAGCACTAAATAAGTGGTCATGGCATTCTTGGTTATATGATGAAGGCACAGTGCAGCTTTTCCCTATATTATTTATAATTGAAAGAGTTTCCTTATTACTTTCCTTCTGAGCCAGTTTAGAAAATGACAAATATCCCTTTTACAATATCCCATGGAGAGACAGTTGTTGTTGACCTGAGTGTCCATTTCATGAATCAGCACTAAAATTTTATGTGCCTCATGCTCAAAAAAGAACGAATACTTAAGACCAGTTTTACACCTAATGGAAGATTAATGCCAGTAGGAGACATTCTCCAAATTTAAGTACCCCAAGCTTTCAACAGGTTGAAGAAACTCAAAATGGGAGCCTTTAATGAAGTTCCTAATTATATTATTTAAAATATTTTAACATGGCAGAAAATCAGACGTGCTAATGTGAGTGGATGTTATTATTTAACATTCTCCTCAAATACAGATATTTGCACAAACATATTTCTCTTGAGATTTATGGACATTTGGGAGGGGGGGGGTGCAGCTTGTAGTGGAATTTGCAGGTGTCCTCCTAAAGCCAGGCTGTCGCTGCATAAAGGAAACACGGGGCCTCTTTACACCTTGGGAGAAAGCTGTATGGGACCACCCACAGTGCAGCTCTTCAGTAACAGGAGAGCCTCTGCTGGCCTGAACTATAGGAAATGCTGAAAGGCAACCATTTGTATGGTAATAGAGGCATGGCCTTAGGGGTGAAGATTTCTAGATACTTGCTGAATAATTTAATAAAAGAATGTACTCAATCTGAAATAATTAGAGTGATTCCTTTGGAGCTATGTCATTTTATATGCAGTATTATTTTTTACAAGTGTGAAAGTCTTTAATGGTATAGAGGTGGATGATAGTGATAAGAAAGAAGACTAGAACAGTTTTAGGACCATGCCAGAGGAAGGACTTGGTTCCCCTAACTTTTAGGCATCTGAACCCAGAGCTGAACGTGTCAGTTGCTGTGCATAGGCTGGGTTGGCATGCTGAGCAAACCAGTTCCTAAACATCTGAGAGCATCCTAAAGCCATGAGAACAGAATGCTTGGTGAAGCACTGACTCTAGACATGTGTTTCTCCAACTCTAAGAGTTAGTTAATGAGTTCCTAATGGTCACTGTCAGATCACAGACTCACAGATATCAGGAGCTGAAAGAGACCTTGAGAGACCATCCAGTCCAACACCGGGGGGTTGATCCTGGAGCAGGATCATCGAGAGTAGAAGACTTTGCCATTGTCATTGTCATTGTTTGACATTGTCAGATGCCATTGTCACACTCACCAAGAGTGGCCTTTTCAACCAGCCTAGTATATCTTATAACCTGTATGCTGAGCAGGAATCTGCCTATATCAGGTCAAATGCAACCCTGCATGTAGGGTTGAGTCCCAAATCCCACCACATGCTGGTCCATAGGACCCATCAGGGCTGCACAGGAGGCACAGTTTGCCTTCCTAATGCAGGGCTGAATGCTTTCCCAGTGGTGCAAATTTGCCAGAAGAACATAAACAAACTAACTCTTTTTTTAAGAAGATTCACTTGTGCACCTTCCCTGGGGCAGGGGCACAAACCACAGCAGAAGCCTATTGAATTTTAATTACTTTCTGCACACTTGTAACAGGGTAGATTGTCCTTCCAGCTTAGGTTACCATTTCATGGTTAACACCTTCTTTGGTGAATTTAGGCTATGAGGAAAGTACTGAAATCAAGTTTTTTACTTCCTACAAGATGGGTCTTAACATTGATTGTAATTACAATGATTGTAATGCATGTAATGGTTGTGCTTCTGTTTCACTGGAGGCCATCTGCTAACTTCTCTAAATGTGAAGCATAAAGCATTGAAACAGTCATACAATCAGGAAGGAGAAAATTCATGGGCCAGCAATGGAAAGAACCAGAATGGGTGCTTGGCTAATGATATCAATTAGCTGGCAGAAGGAAAACCACATAGCAACAAGTGGTTTTCCTCCCTGCCTCCTGTTAACTCTGTGTAAGCATCAGGGAGGTGTTGCCATTGGTGAACAGCATCTGACACTGCTCTGTCAAGTGCAGATTGAAATTAGGGGTTCAACTAAAAAATGGCACAATGAGCAGACCATGAGTGGTGGTTTGACCCTGTCTGGAGGCCAGACTCCCACCAAAGTCACTCTGTCTTCTTCTCACTACCTATGGGGGCTATGCAGAATCCCTGTGTTTTCCTGATTAATATATAGTTCAGCTGTAGTCATACCTAATGTGAATTCCAACATATCTCATTTAAACTCTGGCTGTAAAGGAAGAAAGGCCTCTAGGATGTAGACAGGATGATCTCCACTCTGATTTTAAGATCTTCCTTGCTCTGCCTGTCACACTGCTTTGTTTAGTATATGTTGAGTATATAGTATATATATAGTATATGAGCATTTAGGGGATATAGTGTTCTCTGTCTGTACCTTTCCTGAGAAGTGTAGGCCAGTGGTTCATGCCATCTCCCAGAAGATGCTCTTAATGAAGAGCTGTAAGAAGTGTTTGAGGTATTCTCCTTAGAGCAGCTCTCCTTTGCAGCTGCATTTGTTAAAAGGTGCAGAAAGAAGTCAGCCCTACACAGGAGAGAAAGGCTCCAGAAACTTCTGTGTCATACCAGTCAGTTTGATGAATGAAAGATGACCTTTGATGAGCAAGTGACCTTTGAGGTCCCCTTNTCCCAGGAACCCAGAGCTGGGTTCCTGGGTTCCCAGGAAGACATCAACCTGTTGGAGCGAGTCCAGAGGAAGGAGGGACACAAAGATGAGCAGAGGGCTGGAGGACCTTCCCTATGAGGACAGGCTGAGAGAGTTGGGGATGTTCAGCCTGAAGAAGAGGAGGCTCTGGGAGGACCTTATAGCAGCCTTCCAGCACCTGAAGGAAGCCTACAGGAAATATAGATGGACTGTTTATCAGGGAGTGTAGTGATAGTAAAAGGGGTAATGGGTTTAAGCCCTAGGAGGGTAGATTTAGGTTAGATATTAGGAAGAAATTCTTTACTATGAGGGTGGTGAGGTGCTGGAAGAGGTTTCCCAGAGAAGCTGTGGCTGCCCCCTCCCAAGGAGTGTTCAAGGCCAGGTTGGATGGGGCTATGGGCAACCTGGGCTAGTGGAGGGTGGGAAGTTTGATGAATGAAAGATGACCTTTGATGAGCAGATGACCTTTGATGAGCATGTGACCTTTGAGGTCCCCTTCAAACCAACCTATTCTATGGTTCTGTGATTTCTGTCCTAGTGGCAGAGTTGTGGACTTTGTACCAGGGGGTAGGGAGAAGGCATTGGGGTGCCTGTATGAAAAAAAAAGGCATCTTAGAAAATTTAAGTAATTCCAAGTTTAATAACTTTCAAAAATATTAGTTTGGTATAGGCAATCCTCTCTTTTCTCCTCTGTAGCTGCTTTTCTTTCAGGGCAGGGGAGTGGAGGAAGTGTATTTATAGGAAAGGAGAAATAAATATTATGGGGTGAGTATGGCTTGCTAGCATCGTCCTTACCAGTTTGGTTATGTTGTTTAAATAGAGCAAGACAGTAAGTGTAATCCACTGGACTTCAGTGCATATGAAATCCAGTTTTCCTGAGGCAGAAACCTGCTGGATGAACAGAACTTCCCTCCATGCACCTGTGTTTGGAATGGTTTGTCACGCTATGGCAAGAGAGACATTTTGATCTTTGCACTTGAGATTCTGATTCTAACACACACTGCTGAGAGCAAGACTTCCAGGAATGAGTGCATGGTTTCTAGTCTTTGCAGTCCAATTCCTCTCCAGGCAGCACAGCTAATGGCTCACAGCAGCTAGAGAACTCCCTCCAGTGGGAGATTCATTGCATGAACTCTGCTTGAAGTAGCTGTTCGAACGAGGGCAAATGCATCATAAGCTATTCATGTCTCGCTCCCTTTTACTGCTTTGCAAGAAATACAATTTTATAGTTCCTAAAAAATTTATACTAAAAAAAAATATATAAAAAGCTAAACCCAAGCCCAACCAATTCTGTAAAATACACTGAGTTTTGCTTCAGGGAGCTGTGGTTTGGTTCCTGAGAAGGATACAGGCCAAATAGTTGGAGGCACTGAAATCAATGCTTACCTGCTACACACAAGAAAGAATTGAAAGAACCCAAAAGATTGTTTCCTTACCGATATAGAGGAGCCACAGAAGTCTCCTGACAACAAAGCAGGTGGAGCATGGGCTTTGACTATAGCAATTTCCTAACAACACATGCAGTGAGGCACTTGTGTAAGTGGTGTCCATACTCACTGCAAAGATGTGATTTTATCCCACACTTTTTCAGTGATCTTCTTCAAGTATCTCAGCTACCCTTTAATTGGGAATTTGTTTTACTGGGCTCTTACTTAATACTTGTAGATTTCCTTTTTTTTATTATTTTCTTTATCATGATCTGCTTATCTTCTTCAGTTAGAAACAGATTTTTGAAATATTATGTTTGCTTTTACATGAATTACTGTGTGGACTCAAACATGGGATACCCAATAATTTTTCTGGGTGAGGAAAACTGTGAATAAAAGCTAAGCATACCTGCCCTCACTTCCTAAATATTGGTATTTCTAGTTCACCCCACTTTATCATGAACAATCCTCTCTCCTGGTCCCTTGTCTCCACTGAAGTGGCAGATCTGAGCATTGGCTTTTGAGCTGGCACAGGATCTGCTTCTTCTCACTATATATACACTCTGCTCTACAATACCTTGATAAAGTACTGTAATATGAGGCATTTTTTTTTCCCCAAGGATAATTTTCCTTAACATTTTTCTTTATAAGTTTAGGAAATACATTATAATATTTTTATTTCTCGTTTTCCTTAATCTAATTAAATAACTGAAAAGTGTATACCCTGTTCTCCAGTATTGGAAAAGCAACAAGCTTCCAGGCCACAGGAGAAACCAAAACAAGCACATCTCACCAAAGTACAACTTTCCCAAGCTAAATAAGTATAAATAAGAATCCACCTGTAGCCCCCCTCTTCTGTTCAGCTAGCATGTAGTGTGGAAATCAAAGGATATGCCTCTCAGCTGTAGTAGAAGGTACTGGTCCATGCTAAGAGTTCTTTGAAGGACATCTCTTCACCCAAGTATCTGGGGAGTGTTAGCTTTGAATCAAGACACGAGTTTGAAACATGACTGTCATGAGTGCTAACACAGAGGGTATGTGATTTTCACTCTTCTGCTGCCACTGTGTCTTAGGCAGCTGGCTTTATTTTAGATTCTCTGCTTGCAAGTTGTTCCTCTAATCACAGTTTAAAAACTTTGTAGGTGGAAGACATGGGCACGTAGCAGTGAGATGAGGGGTGATGGTTTTAAACTAGAAAAGGGGAGATTTAGGCTGGGTATTAGGAAAAACCTCTTCCCTCAGAGGGTGGTGGGTCACTGGCACAGGTTGCCCAGAGAGGTGCTGGAGGCCCCATCCCTGGAGACATTCAAGGTCAGGCCTGATGGGGCTCTGAGCAACCTGCTCTAGTGAAGATGTCCCTGCTCACTGCAGGGGGTTGGACTAGATGGCCTTGGAAGGTCCCTTCCAACCTAACATAGTCTGTGAGTCTATGATCCTGTGACATAAACAAGGATAAAAGTCTCTGTTACTACAGGCTGATGTCTGAATTCAGTGGGTATTTCTGTTAGCATGGCAAGTGCAATTTGCTCTTACACCAGTTTTGGCCCAGATTGCTGAGTGTGAGATGCTTTGAGTACAGTCTTACCCTGGACCATGAGAACAGTGGAAGCTGAGCACAGGGAAAGAGACCTCACCTTGTCTCTGTGCTCTTGCCCAGCAGGGATGTAAAATCAGTATGAATCTATCACCTTCCCTTTTTTAACCTTACAAGATACATCTCAGTCACTGACAGTGAAACCATGTGTCTTTTGCATCTTTGTACCCCTGTCAAATAGCCCTGCAGGTATTAGTTTGCTGCCATGGGGCCTGAACACCTTGTAGGACGTACTTTCCCCATCCTCGTTGAAGCATGAGGAGTTGCTGTTCTTGCTCTGCCAGTACCATGGACTTCTCTCAGGAAAAGCTGCTGGTGTCCACAGTGTCTGAGTAAGGTCAGTTCTCATGGCAACCACACTTTATCTGTGGAAATGTGCATTGTTTTTTTAACACTTCCCCCTTCTGTGTAGAGGTGATGTAAAATCCAAGGGCTCAGAAGAGTAAGAGAGAAACCTCAGTGGCATGAAAGCAGCAAGTGCTCTGAGACTTACTGACCTTTCACGCTGATCACTATTGTTTCACAAATTATTAAGCAGCCCAGAGTTTTTACAGTATGACACTTACATTAAGAACACTCTGCTAGTGTTTCTCAGCAACGTGCCCTTACAGTGAGGGATTTTGTGGACAGAAATCGAATTAATGCAGAATTAATTACTGTCAAGGCAGAAACCAACAGTTCTATTGCTGTGTGCCTCAGGATTTTATTTCAGTCCCTTCCTCCCCACTCCTTTCCACGAGGGGGAGTGGGGGGATTGCTGGTGCTACCTGTTCTGATCGAGCTCCTGCCAACAGGGGTGAGGTGGCATGGCCTGATGCCTGGAACAAGGGAATTCTCTGCTGATGGTGCCAGGTTATGTTAAATCTCCACTTTAGAACTAGCAGGGAGATGGTTGTGGGGTTTTTCCCCCAACCCCAAGTTTCAAACCCTTTGGGAGGGGAAAAAGACACCCCTTATGCTTTTACTGGCATTTTCACTTCTTTAAAAGGGAGCCAAGACTTTCCCTCAGCCTAAGAAAAACAAACACTCACATCTTGATTACAAGCACACCCTGTTATGCCAGCCTAAGCCTCTGATAACTCCTCAGGGCACTGCTGGGAGAAAAGCCTCCCCTGCAGGGAACAGCCACTTGCTCACCAGGACCCTACTCAGGGTGCAGCTCTCAACTGCGTGGCACAGATCAATTCCCCGTGGGCAGATCTGGCTGTAAATTCTCCATCTCACACCAGAGTGCAATTCCTTCACTCCTAACTTTTATCAGTGCCTTGATTGATTGCCCTCCACCCTTCTTTCTGGTATTTGCAAAGCTGCCTAGTGCCAGGTACTGCAAGTCTGCTGGCAAGATCGATCACAAACCACATAATTAGGAAATGAGTTAGCAAAACCTATATATATATATAAAAAAATATAGTAAGGTACTATATTTCTTTTAGATCATTACCTTCTTTGTTGTCATGGGGATCACTGTAGATGGAAGCCAGGGTAAACAAGGAGAAAATGACAAAAGCCAGCAGAATGAAAGCTACTTCAAGGTTGGTAAAGGGCAGCTCCATGAACTGTTACTACTTCACCTAGGAAAAGAAGGAAAACATTTATCCCTCTGGTTGTGGAGAGCGACTGTTCTCGATAGAGTAGTTAAGTCTTGAGTGAGGAGGATACTATATCCTGGTCAGACTGGTTGAGTAACTTCAGTGAGTAAGGAAACAATACTGCTGACTCTTAGAAGAATGCAAGTTCCAGCCCTTTTTACTGGGATGTAGTATGGACAGTTGCTCTAGGGGTCATTTACAACAGTTATTCAAGCAAAGCTGCACTTGACTGGATGTCTAGATCTACCTGTACCCTGTATTTATTTTATATGTATTTACAAACAATGCATTTAGCAACAAGAGTGTATTTTGACTCTGAAAGAGTGGTAAATAATACCCTATTAAAACAAAAAGGATCTCTAAAGACCTGTAGGAAAGCACAGATTTTCTTAACAGTAAAGCTCCTGGTATATAAAAAAATCTACCTCCTGTGTCGTGAAAAGTTTGAGAAGTATGAGAGAAAGCCCCAATGTTACAAAGAAAATACAAATCCAAGACATACTAATAGTTGAGGGACTCTGAAATCACTGGAAATTTAGTGTTCAGTTGCCCAAAGGATTAAGCTCTAGAAAGCAGTCTTCCTGAAACCTCCAAGCCAGCAAGTCCACACATTTGCACAGAGAAGTTGTGAGAAATCAGAAGTACATTTAAAAAACACCCCAGCAGATGAAACCAAAACAACTTGTAGTGAACAAAGGGAATCCAGCATTTACACAAATTCCTGGCAGTCCCTGTTGGGGTTTCTTCAAAATCACCCCAGTTCTACAAAACAATTTGGCACCACGAACTGGGTCAATCACTCACAGCTGGAAGGATGGTTCCCTGAGGCTTTTCAGTTGCTGCTTTCCTTGTGGCAGGAGCAGTCCTCATCAGAGTAAGAAGTGGTGGCAATGGAAGGAGAAGGCACCTCCTTGTGCTTTGCCTTCAGGATGCAAGCGAATGGAAGCAAGAGAAGTTGTAAAGATGCCATCAGGGCAGTCAGCACTGAAGTTTGTACACTGTAAATCGTGTTAAATTTTAAGCCCTAGTAAAATATTAACATAATTGTAAACACAACTAACTGGTACAAGGAAAAAAAAACCCAGCTCATCAGATGCATTGGCAAGAATTTTATAATTCAGACCTCTGCAGATATAAGCAATAATGATTAGGATGTTCTGGCTACATTAGCAAGAACCAAACCTGTATGGAAGGACAACAGTCCTTCTGAAGGATCTTTCTGATCACCTTGTGAGGATTATTTTTATTGCTGTAGTCTCTGTCTGAAAAAAACAGATGACAATTATACAAACTAAACCATCAGTATTACCTACATGATATTTTGTCATATGTGTAACATCATTAAATTCCCTGATGGGTTAGTTATCCCATTTTATTGAATAAACCAAATAATCACCAATTCAAGTTGGAGGATAACTTCCACCTGTGTATCTATTGAAAAATCTATCACTGGCTGTATTTATGCACGCTGTTTCTTTGCAACAGATCATATTTATCTGCCTGAATTTTGATGTGTGTTGAAAACTTGCAGCTTTTCCTATATGCAGAATGAAATTCTTCCATATGTCACTAAAACTGATGAATCTTTCGTGCTCTTAAGTGATAAAACCAAAGCTGTGTGCAGTTAAAGAAGTGGCCTGGCTCCTGTAGCCATGCTACAGTGGGTGAGAGGTTTTGACATAATAGCCTGCAATTACTTTAAGGCAAGTTATTATGCATTTTTTTATTGTGCATAGGTGTAGTGCATTCATTCACATAAATGCTTTTACCTGCACATCATTGCATGGTGAAATATCAGCCATAAAATCTTAGACATTTGACACAAGAAAAAATTAATCCATCAGTAAAGGAACTGTTGGTTTATAATGCTTTTGCAGGCTGCTAGGTCCCACTGGAAGTAACTGGAGTATAAGCTCCTTACTGCCTAGCACATCACACTTTTTTCCTTTCATCTTGGCATCTATGTCACTGTATTATACTTGTTTATAAATACTTAATTAAGACAACACTTACTAGAAAAAATATGCATGTTAGAATAAAATTGTGCATTGACTGAATGTGTAAAATCACAGAACATTACACTAAATTATTCAATTGCAATATTCATCTATTTGTACATTGCCTGTTGCATGCTGAGAAAATGCCACATCTTTCCTCTGGGAGACTAGTTCAGCAGAATTCCAGAATCCTCTGCCTGTGATGTGCTGTTGTCACGAACAGAGAAATATGTCATGTTCTTTACTCTGGAAAAGAGGAGGCTGAGGGGACACCCTAGCACTGCCTACAATTACCTGACAGAAAGACTGTCCCACCTGGAGAGTTTGTAGCCAGCCATAGCAGCACTCCAGTTATGAGAATCATCCCACCACGTTTCTGTGATGGTGATTGCATCAGTCTCCTTGTCTTACAGCAACCTCTGGCTCCTCTTGTTTGTTGCCCATGCTGCACACATTGGTGTAGATGCACTTCAGGGGGGCTACTGATCTCACTACACTCCTAAGGGGAAGAGTCTTGCTTCCCAAATGGGTGCTTCCTAAATTTCCTAACCCATCAGTGTTCATTATGGCTTTGCTCAGAGTTGAAGGGCCCACACAAGGTCCTATGTCAGTCAACTTGCTCCACCCTAGCGAGCCTACTACGTATTACTATGGAAATACTGTAGACATAACACCCTTGAGGTACATCCACTGACATTGGGCTGGAGACCGATGAAACCCCAGATCTTTGCAATGAATTGTGATTGGAGTAAGTTTAGATTGGAGAGGCCAAGATGATTTCTGAAAGGTTGCTGAAAGTTTTGTATTAAAATTTGTATAT
>VXBZ01011702.1:150886-166147 GCA_013399135.1 Heliornis fulica | reverse complement strand
TCGCCACGCCAATAAAGACAACATCTGTATCATGATATGAACCCTGCTACCTGTACGCATTATTTACGTAAGTTTTGTAATGGAGTTGTGATGTAGCATGGTTTTTGATAATGACACCACTTTCACACTTCTTGTCCCCCACCATGGTTCTCTTCTTCTGGCTGTATTCAATGTTAAGGGATTTGTGGAGTGAAATAAAGGTCCTCGTTTCTTTGTGGTGTAAAGTCAGGCAGCTGCAGGCCAGAATTTAAATTTACCCATACAGCTTTGTGCAGAATTCATTATCAGGAGTGCAGCCACATTATTAAGACAGAATTCTGATACATAGATATGAATATTCAGAAGAAAACCCCGATCCGCTACTATCACAGGATACATAAAATTAAAAGGGCTTTGTTTTAATAATAAAGGTATGCAGAGCTTGGGAATAGGCTGAAAAAAATACTTTATATTAAAAGATGGTTGCTGTGCTGTAATTACCTCATTTGGCAGCAGCTAGACAAATCAATCGATCTTTTTGCTGATTACATAATTATTTAATGATTCACCCAGCAGCAGAACAATACCAGTCTGTAAAGAGAGAGTGTTTAATTTTGTGTAGCCGAAGAGGTAGTGTCAATCCATTTGCCACAACATACTTCATTTGAAATGAGAGTTGGATTGTCTTCTTGAAAAATTTTTCAAGGTAAGCAAATGAGATCTTGGTCTAGAGAATGTCAGAAATATCTGGAAGCACATATGAAATCACACACGCATATGTGTCTGAGATGAGTCAAGGATCCTTGTGTTTCTGTAGATATTTCCATAGCATATGGATATGTGTGTATATAGATAAGACTGTTTAGCATTAGAATTCCTTAGATTTTTCTGTCTGAGTTCTACTAGTTAATCCCAAAAGTTGTGCCATGCATTGTATGCTATGTAATGTGAAACTATGCAATACAATTCCTTGATTTAAAAAGAAAAACAAAAACCACAACTTCTGATCTGAGACGAGGGCTTCTCTGCAAGAATGCAACAGAAAAGTGTTCTTTAACCTGTTTTCATGTGCTTGCACGTTCCATATTCAACAAAAATCATCTTTGCACATAAGCTGAAACTATCAAAACACTTTTTCAAGCCGATTGGGAACTGAAATGGCTTCCTTAAATCTTTGTTTTGTAGCACAGGCTGGATTTGTTATTGCAACAGTGGTCACATTTTATGCTCTTGTGTATGTCTTATTAGCTGCTCATCCACTGCATTTTTCAGTGAAAAATTTAAATGATTAGAAGAGGCTTATTCAGCCTAAAGAACACTTGGTTTTCTGTGATGCATAAGCTCCAATAGTTCATGATTACTTGCTGTGCACTCTTTGCAAATGTTGACACAAGGTTGAGCTATCATAAAAATCCCTGCTCTGTGCTGTTACACAGAAAAGATGTTCAGGTTCAGAGAGTATGAGTTATCTTGTCCTAGCAGCTGTCCGTAGACCTGACCTGACCTTCTGCCTTCTCCTAGAATCAAGAACCAAAACTTTCTATATGATCTATGATCATTTATAGTTAATTTTTCTAAAAGTAAAAAAAATCTTCATTTGAGAAGGTGTTATTTCATTTTAAACCTGCTGTTTATATTTTGTGAAATCTATTTAAGATCTTCACAAATGTTTATTTTTTTTCCTGATAATGTGATATACACCATTAGAGGAATTTGTGTTTCTTATAATTACAGTAAGGTAAATGCTGGTTAGAATCAAAGCCATTTTCCAAACTTCCCTATATGCAAGAAATATCTTTTTGTCATCTTCCTTTTTTTTTTTTTCTCCAGACAAAACGAAATTACAGGGTAACTAAATATTTTATCTCTGTGTATGAGAGAAATATTAAGGAACTAAAGTAACAGACCACAGGAGGAGCAACCAGGGATTATTTTGTAAATGTCGCAGGTTATATTCTAAAATGTACTGAATTATTCCTTAAACTGGAAGGCAAGTGCTTTTACCTCACAGAGAAAAAATGTATGGCCAATAAGAACATGAGCCAGCAGTGTGCTCAGGTGGCCAACAGCATCCCATCTTGTATCAGGAATAGCACAGCCAGCAGGGCCAGGGAGGTGACCATGCCCCTGTGCTCAGCCCTGGTGAAGCTGGACCTCGAATACTATATGCAGTTTTTGGCCTCTCACTACCAGAAAGATGCCAAGGCCCTGGAGCATATGCAGAGAAGGGTGAAAAAGCTGGCTAAGGGTCTTGAACACAAGTCCAGAGGAGCGGCTGCAGAGCTAGGACTGTTCAGTCTGGAGAAGAGTAGGCTCAGGGGAGACCTCATTGCTGTCTGCAACTACGTGAAAGGCGACTGTGGTGACCTGGGGTCAGCCTCTTCTCACAGATAACTAGCGATAAGTGGAAATGGCCTCAAGTTGCACTATTAGAAATTAGATTAGAAATTAGGAGAAATTTCTTCTCAGAAAGAGAGGTCTGGCACCAGAACGGATTGCCTGGGGAGGTAGTGGAGTCACTGTCCCTTGGGGTGTTTAAGGAAAGGTTGGATGAGGTACTTAGGGACGTGGTTTAGTGAGCAATAGAGGAGGTCGGGGGACAGTTGGACTAGATGATCTTGAAGGTCTTTTCCAGTATTAATGGTTCTATGATTCTATAATAGCCCGCAGCAATAAAAAATCTTGGAGAAAAGAGCAATACTGTGCTAAATGCAATAAGTAGTGAGCTGGGCCCTGGCTCTGTACCTGCCTTTCCTCGTTATGTGTGGCCATGCTAAACCATGATGTTCTTGGCACAAAAACAACATACTAACCCTCTCTGCCTCTAAAAGGTGTTTATATATGTGTTGAAAAAAACATTCATTTACAGTGATGGAGAGAGAGAATATAGTCTTTCTCCATACCTGTAATATTATTTTAACAGAGGAGTTTCTGCGATGCTGATAATTTTCAGCTTCATTTAGCTGTAACTGGAGTTCTATGAACACTTTGAAGGTTTGAACCACTATTTTTCATGACACAGAACTAAGAACTTCCTCTAAACACCCTCCAGCTATTATATTCTGGCTGGCTTTTCACAGTCAGCATAACCAAAGAGATTTCTGAAGATATGGAGAGGGCAAGAATCAGTTTGGGGAATGCTAATAGCCTCGCACATAAATTTACCTTCAAGCAATTGTTCCAGTAATTATTTCTCTCATTTGTTATATTATAATGAGTGTATTTTTAAAGGAAATCTGAAAAAATCAATAAAATATTTTCTAACGCATTCCATTTAAAGTATGTCTGCTGGAAATCTCCTTTTATAAACTCAGACATGCTGAGCTCATAAAATGTAACCTCCGATGGCTAAGACAAAAGATTTGCCAGTGGATTTCTTTTAATTATAAAGTGCAGCGTATTTAATTTTCCTCAGTATAGATGTTTGTAAGCACTGGATTAAATTTTCTTAAGTATCTTCTGGAAACTGAAGCATAAACCTTTCACTCTTCTGGACTAAAGCTAGGTAAGTCAACAGCTCCAGTAATTGTCAGGATATGGTCCCACCTGATGTTTGCTAGCTATTATTTAATAAATCTCTCTAAGGGCAAGAGTGGACCCATGCTTCTAAAATTTGAATCCTTCTCTGCTTTTTTAATGAAGTCCTGATGCACAGTTGGCTGGAGCTCCTACATCAGTGCTCCCCATGGATCTCACTGTGTCTCCGAGAGTTAAGTACACAAATGAGAAGGGCAAAACACAGCATGAATATTAATGTCCTGGCCACACGTCTTTGAGCTGGCAGGGCTCTTTTACCTGGGTAGCTGCCAGATGTGATCATTTGGAATATGAAACTACTTTAGGAGAAAGGTATGAAATAAATCAAGAATCCACTGGAAAGTACAAAGCTTTAAAAAAAAAAAAAAACAAACAAAACAAAACAAACAACAAATAACCCAAGTTTGGGATTTATTTTTTTTTTACTACAATCTACTAGAATGTCTTTTAGCAAATTAAAAGAAAAGTATTTATTGCCCAAAGTTGAATAAAATGCTGCAAGCCAAAATTATTTAACTAATGATAGGTGAAGATGTGCAGAACTGGAGCTAGTGCCTTTGCTTCCTCCCTCAGAGACATTGAATAAGATTAGCAACATACTAAATAGACACTTGAGTATTACTGTTACTGCTTCTTTTCCTTCTTTCTTTACCTCTTTTTCTAGTCTGCTTTTTGTAGGTGAAGAGAAAACAAGGCTCTCTGCAGACTGGCAGTGGCTAACCCCAGCTGTTCCCTGCGTATTTCCTAAGCTGTGCACCTCACATTACCAGTCGCTGTGACACATGTAATGTCATTAGACAGGGAATAAACAACTTCAAAATCATCTACAGAGCCCAACATCTAATTAGTCAAACAAGCAGGCTGGGAAATCAGAAACACCAGAGCCAACTCTATTTTGAAATGTGCTTTGAGAAAAACCTATGCCAACTGCATGTATGTTCCAGGGCAGTGCTGAAATGACTTCTGATTCATAATCAGGTGACAGTCAAAAAATATCAGTTTTGTAATTCTTGAGAAAAACTTAAAAGATGGATTTTACATGCTATAGTTGTGTGGTAGAAGGGAGGGGGAGAAAAAATGATGTTTTCAGTGGTGAGTAAAATGGTATCACCTAGAAAGGGTAGGTAGAGGATGATGGGGCGTTTTGGGAGGGGAGTCTTAAGATTTTCTTCTTGGAAAATTAATATAAGATGACTGTAAAATATCCAGCAGTTCTGACTGTGGATGGATTGGGAAAAAAAGTGTAACTTTCCCATTGGCTGGGTAACCTTCAGCTCGACTGATACTGTCCCTTACCATGAAGGGCTAAAACGTTTGCCTACATTACATACATGGACAACCTGTGACTTTATAAAGTGCTGCTGTCTGCTACAGAAGGTGGAGTAATAGAAAAAAAAAACAAAACCAAAAATAAAACAAAGCTCTTTGAGGTATATAAAAAAAAAACAACAACAGGTGAAAGATTGTGATGAAGCAAGTTGTGACTGGAGAAGAGGAGAAAAAATATTCCAGGTGCAAGTGTTTAAACACCAAGCTGTATTTTCCAGAAAGGTTCCTGAAGATTTTCAAAACTCAACTACAAGTCTTGAGCAACCTGACTGAAGTTAGATCTGCTTCTAGCAGATGACTGGGCTTGATGAACACCAGAGGTCTCTGACAATCCCTGAATTATCTTGCGATCCTGAGATAACTTACCGTGTTTCAGGGATGGGATCTCTGATCTTTTCATCACGACCAGAATTCATAGTTTAGGGAAGGTTATTTTGACATGAGGAATGAGATTGCCATTCTTTAAAGGTTAAGCAGTTCTCAATGAATTTGTAGATCTGATTTAATTTCCAGATCTATCTTTTTCTGTCATTTCTCATTGTAACTAGAACTCTCAGAAGTACTTCAGGCTGCTTCCTCCACCTGGACACCTTTTCTTAGACTGTTTTTAATTATGTGAGTCAGAAGTAATGTCTTTATTGTCTCTGTTTCTTAGGGGGCTCTAGGACTGTTTGGGCTTATTATTTACATAACTTCTTTGCCATGTGCTTTCTCCTAAAAGCTTTGAATTTTTTTCTATTTTTTTTTTTATATTTAAATAGCCCACTCAATTTTTTTTTTTTTAAAAGAGGGTAAAAAAAAGGGGGGGGGAGGGGAGGGCACAGTGTGTGGAGAGGAGAGAGCAGAGGATGAGGGAAAAGTAGAAAAGTCCTTAAATAATAATAATATGTATGTGATAGCAGTTACTGACATATAGCTGAATTGCAAAGAATTAAAATTTCTCTTTTATAATAAACACACACATTTTGTGTCTTACATGTGTTGCAGTTGTATGAGGGGTGGGGGGAGCATTTGTGCAGGTCTCCAGGGTGAACAGTATCTGGCAGAGGAGAATTTATTCTTTGCCTTGATCTCTAATTTAAGGAAACCCTTGAACTCTTCAGCAAAGTCCTCCATTGAGAAATCAGACTGTAAGTGTGCACATAAATAACTGTTCAGAAGTAAGGTGACATCCAACTCAAAGATTTTATGTTGAATGCTAAGTTAGTGCTAAACAAAACAGAGAAAATGATGATAAATCTCTGACTTGAAGTTTACATGTAGACTCAGTTGACTTTTAATTTAGTTTTAAAGGAAAAACATGTGAACAAAATTGTTCCTGCAAAAATGTTACTGCACGTTTCTCCCAGCTCCAAGGGGAGGGTCCTCCAGAAATAGAAAATTCCTCTGGTAGCTACAGAGAGAGTAGATTCAAGGTAACAGCTAAGCTCTTAAAAGGTTACTGGAGGCATTTCTTGCCTGAAAATCGACAAGATCCTTGTACACATTATTAGCAGCAACATGGTGAAAGCATGAAAACAGGAATTTTAACATAAAGGCTTCCACAGCAAGTCAGACCTGTCTATGGACTAAGCAACCACTACCAGGCAAAGAGTACTAAATACTTTGTTATACCTGGTAAACCTCAAGTCTTAGGAACAAATTAACACTTTTTTTTCTAAAATGAATTCCACCGATCCTGAGCTTACTAATGTCTTGTACAGTTATTGATTTATTGTATATAAGTTTGTAGGCAAAATCTTCCCCTGCCCCTCCAGCATTCCAAAAGTGTTTGCTCACACACAGGTCTCAAAATATTTGCATTAATACCCTCACCCTTTTGTCACACTGCCATAGCAATAGCAGTAGTTATGATGTTCTTTGTGGTTTTGGAAAATATCATACTTTTCTTTTTTCTTGGCTATGATTTATTTCCAGCTTTGTTCATAGCTTAACTGACCCTAAGAAACCAACTTGCCTTCTCTTGCCAGCCATTGTAACTATGTAACTATGCAGGTTGTAGCACAAAGCTACATTATAATCCCTACATAAACTGTAACTCTGACAACATAATCTTATTTCTGGTTTGCAGCTAGAATTTTCAGTTTTTCACAAGCATTGATGCTACATAAACCAAGAGTTTATTTCATTACAACCTGAACAATCACTTGTCATTCTAGTGATCAAATATAAACTAAAAAACCCAAGGCAATAATACTGGCTTACTGCAAAAGAAGACATTTCCAGGTCAAAATGAAACCACATAGACTGTATCACCACTTCCATATTCACCTGTGTGACTTGTGTCTGCTATTCCCTCATACACACACTACACAACCCACTGAAGACAATAATGTTAAATAACTCTTACTGCTACATGAGAAAGACAGAGAAAACATTATCATGCTGATCACGAGTGATAGCAGCTGTTACGTAATTTTGTTATGAACCTATTTCCTGCTGCTGGAGGGCTTGAAATAACATTTACTCTTTTAACTGTAATTCATTTATTTTATTCATCCTGGTCTAAATAAAAAGCATAAATTAATCCATATAGAATATATCATGGAGATAACCCTTTTTAGAAAAAAAAAATTAAAATTTTTTGCTAATATTTGATGTGTTATTACAAAATAACTGGTGATAGAAGTCATCTCTCAAACAACCAAAGCTATACTACCTCCAGATACCAGTTTGCCTTTCTCAGGCATTGGACTTCCACCCAATTACCTTTCATTAATCAATAAATTATTTACTCATTATTTATTTACTATTATTTCAAGATATATGTATATACATATGTAAATAGTACCTTACTTAGCCATCTGAAAGTTTGATATCTGCATAAGGCCAGTCATCCAAGTTATCTCTATGGTGAATGAAGGCGTACAGTCTCCAAGTGTCAAAAAGCAAATCCTATAAAAGATGTCACAAGAGATGTGTCCTTATAGTTATTTTTCTCCTCAGATAGAACTTGTTTAAACTATGTGCAGCTTATCTGTGTCTCGTTAAGTATAATGAATCCTACCTGAAACATGGGAGTCATTCTTGTTAAATTATTCAATTAAAGGTTAATTCTAACAAAAAAAAAAAAAAGACCTGGGCAAAAACAGGAACAAGGAAAGACAGAGGGGCACTCATGCCCTAGTAATCACTGCAAAGAGAACACACAGAAGTGGTTACTCTGTGGTTACTCTTAAGACTACTCGATGAGACCTGTTAGACCACTGTGTCCAGTGTGAAGTTCACCAAAAGGAGTCACAGCAAGGAACCTTCTCCCTTTAATGGCATAAAATAAAGGGGTTTTCTGTCTCAATGAGCATGGGACTTACTGGCAGCAGAGGTTTGGGACAGTGCATAAAACATATCACAAGATGTTTTTAGGATAATCCAGGATGTGAGAAACTTAGTAGATGATGACAAAGAGAAGAGTCTAAGGTGGGGAAAGTAAGGGGTCAAGGTAGATCCCGGAGAACAAGAGTCATGGAAAGGTGACATCATGGGCTGGACAAGGGCAACAAGAATGACAGTCCATAAGGTGAAGGGTCCTGAGCACCCAGGTGCTAGCAACTCAAGGAAGCTGAAGTCTAGGTGTCTCCTACAAAGTGGATTGAGTATATAAACTAGCTACACAAGAGACTGAGGTATTGTCTGTGCATGTATACTCCTCTAATGGACTGCAGTCCTGATAACCTGGAACAGAGAAGTCTCATTTTGGAATGCAAGCTATACTGACCAAGGCGATATTTCATTCCATATGACATGCTCACCATATAAAGCTGGGTGGGGATGTTGGAAGGGGAATTGCTGCTCTGAGACTGGCTGGGCATTGGTCAGTTGGTTGTGAGTAATTGTTTTCATTTGCATTGTATTTATTTCTCATAATTCTATTTGATGATGATTTTGAAGAATCGTATGTTATTGTGCTTCAGTTGTTAAACTGTTCATATTTCAACACACAAGTTTTCTCACTTCCAATTCTCTTCCTCCCATCCCACTGTGGGAGTAGGAAGGGAGTAGCTAGGTGGTACTTAGTTGCCAGTGCGGGTTAAACCATGACACTCTGCAAAGAAAATTAGTGTCTGAGAGCTCTCTAATTCTCTGCTGGTTTCCAGGCCCTTCTGCTTTTGACACAGTGCTAGATTCACACTCTTCATTTGGTTATCTGTACTATTAGTAAATCTGAATAATAAAAAGGGGTGGGGGGTGGGGAAGAAGCTGCTATTTAGACACAATTATACAGAAATTAGGACTCAAAAAGCTCTTATCCCTGCTGTTGACTACAGAACTTCATCTTGATCTCAGTGCACTGCTCACATTAAGCACCATCTTGAGTGACAACAATAGAAACTTGAAACTTGAATCACACTTTAATCTGTGATTGCATCTGAATATATTTCAACTGTTTCCCTGAGTATTTATTTTTAATCATTCTGTGGAATGATCACCCAGACACAGTGAAACAGGAGATGAGAGGACAGAAAATAAAAGGGTTCCCAGAGAGAAATAATGCCTCTGCCTCTTATTTCTCATATTTTTCCTCATTCTGTACTTGTAGCATACTTAGAAGTCCAAGTACTTGTCCTAGGCTTCTTATCTAAGAAAAAGGTGTTTGTTCTCCAATACAACATAAATATTAGATTATACAAATATTCTTGACTGTTGGATTATAACCTACAAACAATGCTAATATAACATAAAACCATAGGGTTATAACTTTCAACCAATATTTTGCTATTGATCTAGATTTAGAAAACTCTTCTCAGATCTGTATTTTAGAAGCTGGATTGATGGTAGAAGACAGTTAATCAATTAATTATTGTGCACATAAAGAAAGTATAGAGAAAGAGAACAGATTAAGGGAGAAGCAGGAAAAGACAGAAAAATAGAAAAAGAGAAAGGGGTAATCTTCTTTCTGACAGAGAATATAAATTGTGTGAGATAGATGAGCAAAATGCAAGAAAAAGAAAAATATTTGAAAAAATAATGAAGTACAAGCCTTAAAAATATAAAGGAGAAGTAAAAAGAAAACAATTGAGAAATTAAAAGAAAAGAATTAATAGGGGGAAGAAAGATTTTTGATTCCTTTTCCTGTGCATCTGTAAATAGAGAGAGGAGGGTATATAGGAGAAACCTAAAAAAATAAGGAAAATCTGTAGCCATACTGCCACAGAAACAAAAGCAACACAAAGAGCAAAGGAATTGAATATGATGTAGCTTATGCTGCAAATACCAATAACTTAAACATAACAACATTTTACAGCATATTTTACTTTGTCTTCAATCCCATTCATTCTATTCTATACTCCTTTTTAGAAATCTAGTCTTGAGCTATATCCTGCAAATTGTTAAATACAAAAGTCTTTCTGCAATGTTAAATAAGCTGCTAAAAGTAGGATATTTGTGCTAAGTATTTCCCATAATACAGCAGATGTTTTATTTTAGTTTCAAGCCAATAGGTGGCATTAGTTTATTATAATAATGATATTTTACATTTTGCATTTCACACTGGCAATTGTGATTGATTTGAAACATGATTCATAGTGCCTCAATACATCATGAAAAAGTATGTATTTTCAATATGCATCATTAAGATTACATTTCACTGCTCTTTAAAATAGCTGAAAATTATAAACCCTTGAAATACACATGATTTACCATTCAGGTCTGATTTTCATTAAGATTTTTCACTCAAACAAGTTTCAAAGATAATTTGTTAGTCGATGATTTCGTTAACCACTTTTAAAAGTATCTTCATACCATATGTACAGGCATCTCAGCAGGTCACGTAAGAAATGCCAGTCATTCAGTGATTAAATCAGGCTGAATCTGCTCATTTCTGCAAAAGCAGGGAATAGAGTAAACTTCATTTCTTGCCAAACATTTCTACCACTGTATGTATCTGGCCAGCATGACCGGACTGAAGAAGGTCTCTAGCACAGAGACACAGGCTCAGGCCAGCTTCCTGCAGACCAATTTTGCCCTGGCTGGGATAAGATCAACCCAGTCCTACATCCTGTCTATGGTGCCAGTGGATTTTCATCAGGATACCTGAAAGGAAGGCAAATAATAATAGCAGAATATTTTTAATCATATTTGCCACTTAAGTAAGATCCAGCTTTTATAAGGAGATCCTCTCTAGATGAGTGATGTATATGTTGAAATCATAATCCCAGGATTAAAATAATCATTTTTTGCCTTCTTGAATAGAATTCTGCTCAAACTGTGCTTTTTTGAGACCTGTTCTAAAAAGATCATAATTTCAAATAATAAGAATGATTATTTTATGTATTTCTTTTAATAAAGGTTGAAAAAATATATTTAATTCCTGAATGAAACAGCTTAGATTTCAGTTGCCAAACTGATTAGGAAGCTGATTATGATTTTTTCCCTTCTTTTCTTCCATCACAATTACTTTTAGGCCTTCAGGCAGATTCTGCAAAACTGCCAAAGCCCAAATTCTTTTGTTTTCATTTTTGTAAACAAACCTTGTTGTTAAAAAGAAAAAAGAAAGCTTATTCAGATACATGATTTGAAAATCATTTCAAATGTTTCACTTCAAGTGTTAAAATACTTGCATTTTTAATTATATGTTATCAGTGTGTTTATACACTCTTAAACACTACCAAACAATCCCTGTAAGGGTTACTGCAATGTGTCTTTCTCAGGATGTCGTTCTGGGAAGTACAGGCACAGAATTCTGACATCATCTGCTTTCTAACATCTCCTACTCTCTAAATACTACTATATAGTGCCCTAAAGCTCTCTTTTTACCTTGGCTCTTACTGATTCTGTTGTATATAAAAAATGTCCATAACAATCATAGACATACCTCATGTTTTGACATCTATGTTTAAAATACTTGGATTTCTGGAGGCTAAAACTGCTCATTGTTATTGTGTTCCACTAACTAAAATGTTAGCAGGAAAACCAACACCTACAAAATTAAGTTGTTTTCCTTTGAAAAATATTGTGCGATCACAACATGAAAGGGTAGCAGCACTGTGTTCAAGGATGCAGGATCAAAACCTTGCAGTTTATAATGCTATTACAGTTCACTTTCAATGATATATAAAGGTCCATTAAAATCATGTATCTGCAATCTTGTATGTTGCATAGGCAGAAGCTGTACTCAGGTATTCTTGTTTTCTGGGGTCATATTCCTTAATGCTTCAATTAAAGTCATGGCTTTACAGGACTGCATCAGCTACCAAATCCAATCTTCTGTATCAGGGAAAAAAAAAATGAAATAGGGATTGAACTAAAAAATGTTCTGCAGAATATCTACCCTATTATCTTCTGTACAGTCAAGGCATGAAACACCTCAAAAAATATGACACATTTGAGACTACTATACAAAGGACCAAATGCCTCAAGGTATCAGGAAAAGAACAGAAGATAAGAAGGTTGCCAATAATCCATTGAATTGCTCAAGTGCAGAGAATTTGTTATCCAGAAGGGAATGCAGTCACTTCCCTAATGATCTCCACCCATCTGCCTGGAGGAAAACTGTTTCCTATTTCCTGACATGAAATATCTGGTAATTAGATTAAATTTGCCTGTAAATATGGGAGCAAATAACACTAACCAACAACTTAGAAATTTGGAAAACAGCTCCTTGAACAATCATATTAATCCTTAATTTTGAGCATGGGATTTGATGTAGTCATTGCTAGACTAAGCCAATTTATTCCCAAGAATGGGATTTATTGTTTATGTATCTTTTACATATTAAATACATATTTAGATTAGAATAATTGACTGTGATGTAAAGACCAATAAATTCAGGTCAGGAGTTGAGGGAGGAGAGGAAATTACAAATGGTATTGCAAGAATTTACTCCTGAAATATTAACGCAGCACTTCATAGACAACTATTAGAACAGATCCTTCTAAAATTCAGTTGTGGATATTTGTAGTCATCCTCTCAGCTATGAAAAAAAAAAACCAAACCCAAAAACAAACAACCCACCATTTATAATTTCTGTGAAATGTTTTCTAGGATGATGTTTAAACTTTGGCTTGTAAAATCACTGTTTTAAATTCAAAGACATATATTTATATTATTATATTTTAGCAACCATAATGTGATAAAAAGGAACATTGGAACAAAACAGTAACAGAACCTGATGACCAAGTCAGAAAAAAAAGATTTCTTTCCCCAAGGTGTGATTTTCTGTGATCAAAGAAAATTGCACTCCAAGAATCCCTGTCTTAATTTTGCAATCAAGGAATATATATTATCAGTCAAGTAGAGAGAGGTACCCAACCTGCTGCTGAATGAGTGTTGATTTGGATGGAAAGGAGTAAAAGAGAAAGAGACAAACTTTTGGGATGGATATGCATATATCACAATAAAAGTTGGTAGCATTGAATGCAATTTTCAATATTTGAGATATTCTATAAATAAGGAGGGGACTAAATGAAGCCTCCTACACAAACCTTTCCCAGGACTGCATCATGAAAGAACCAGACTGACAGATTCATAGCTTTTTACACAAAATGCTAGACATCTGAACACGTCTAATAAAAGTCTTTGAAAAGGGATGTAGCAAATAACCTTTCTTTCCCTAGACTATCCACATTCTTCAGAAGGTCCATTTCTCTTCTACCTAAGGGATGTTACCAGTGACAGCAGATTACCAAAAGACACCTGCAAGAATTACATTAGATCTTATGTTGAGATCAGTGTTAAATCCAAGTATACAACAGCTATCCACAGCATACTGCACCACTTTCCTTCTAAAAAAAAGTATCACATAAACAGGTCTAGCACACTTTAATGGTTATAACTGATACTTTGCTGAGTGCATGAGAATCAAATCATCCTCAGAATCCTCATGGATGTGGCACAGTCACCTAAGGGACTATTCCACTATCATGACCTTCTTTGACATCCACAGAGTAACAACATCCAGAGGCACATGTAGTACCTCTGGAAAACTTCCTTTTTTACCCATTGAAAAATCTTCTCTAATTCCATATAGCTTCCACAGTGAACTGTGGAACTTTTAAAGCAAATCCAAAAGATTATGCTTCCTTCAGCCAGCATTTTTGTCTTAAATATATAATTTGAGTTAAATAATAACTCTGCTGATTGGAAAAAAATATACTTTTTTTTCTTGTCTCATAATCATTATATTGTTTAACAGTACACATGAATAGTTAGATCTATTCATAGAACTGTTGCATCCACAATCAGTTTTATGGTGCAATCATTATCTGTGAGCAGAAATGGCTACAGTCAGGTGTCAAGATGAAATGTTTGGCAGGAGCAAAATCCTGCCAAACACTGTATTTGCAACTGTAGATCAGGTCTAGTCAGAAATTGTGTGAAAGGGTGTTGGGAAAATTTAGTTTGACAATATCCAAACAGTATTTCAAACAAATTCTGCCATGCATTTTGGAGAACTGTCTCGGCCTAGGGAATCAGCTTTACTTATTACACAGTGTTCACCCAGAGAATGAGTCCTGGCTCTACAGCCCCCAACTCAATAGACCTTCAGACCAAAATAAAATTTAAAACATAACTACTCCATTCTGGACAGTCACTGTCAGATTTACTAACAGATTTACTGTCAGAGCAATTAAAAATTATTTATTTGAAATAAAAATAATTAAATAGGATAATTAACAACTGTAGGCAGGACAAACTATAATAATGTTTCATCACAATCTGCTTGCAGCATAAAAATGAAGAGTTTTTTCTTGAGTGAAGAGAAAGAAGGAAAAATGTCTGGCTCATCTTTAAAAGACAGGTGAGCACATCTGCAACATACTCCTAGAAACTTCTGAAGAAATTTGGTACTTTCCATACATGGGCAACAATAAAGCTACATCTGCAACTGAGTGCATTGCAATTTCGTTTCGTTTGCTGGGAAACTTTCAATTCTTCCACTTTCCAAGCTTGCAGACTACACCAAGTAAACCAGTGAACTGTGAGGCCCGACACTTCTTAATAAATAAATAAATGGTCATGGTTGCTCTCACTACTAAGGACCATGAAGTGCTTACCTAATAAAGGTATTTGTGAATGCCAGTTTCTTACACTGACGTATATTAACTAGTACAGGAATATCACCATTAGTTAAAAACATAAAACCAGAACAACTAATGTAGCTAGCAAGAAAAAACGAAAGCCTCATTTATTTCAAGATAAACTCAGTGCATAACTGTATATAAACAGGGGAACAGGAGTGACTGGAATTTCATTATTCAAACTTATGCTTCCTTGATAAAACTAATGCAAACAAAAATTAGGTACTCTGCTCCTTCATTTTATTCCTCATTTCTTCATACATTTTGTGTAGGGATGACAGCCCCAGCCTTCCCTCATCTTGGTCTAGGAACAGATAATTACTGTACTGATTACCTCAGTTATTCTGTGCCTGGTGACTTTGAGCTTTTTTTAAGTGCAAACTAGATGTGAAAAATTACA
>VXBZ01011702.1:88749-150877 GCA_013399135.1 Heliornis fulica | reverse complement strand
AGAATCAGAAACGTGTCCATTTTCTCTTTAAAATGCTAGCTTGAAAGAGTAAGAAGGGCTTTATGGCAGGTTTGGGGCGGGGAGAGCAGCGGGTTGTCAGATAAGGATCAAACTATCTAAAGCACCAGGGGACCTTAACTACCCTGTCTGTCCTTATCTAAGTAATAAAAGGCTTATGCTGTCCTTATTGCTTAAATATGATACATATACAGTGGCATTTTTCTTTCCCTGCACTACAGGAAGAAGAGAAATGGCAAGGCAAACATCTACCTTTAACTGAAAACCACCCAGGCAGCACAATCCTTCTGTGAAGCTATGCAGGAACGCTGTTGAACAACCTAGAACAGCTTAAAGTAACTGTAAAATGATACAGCAAAACCCCACTTCCTACAGGGTAAAAAATGCTGCCTAGTTAACAGCAAACCTGCTCTGACAAACTGTTACAGACAGACACTGCTGTCTCAGATACAAAGAAATCAGTTTTATAAACCAGGTGTTGTGATGGATTTATTTCTGCAAAGGTGAAACAAGAGGATCCTTCCGGGTGCCAGAGTAGCAATGCTGCTGTAATAGTGTTGTAAACATGAATAACCAACGTTACCTGAAATCTGTTACATCAGAATCACAAAATCACAGATTATTAGGTGCTAAAGAGACCTTGAAAGACCATCCTGTCCAACCCCCCTGCTGAAGCAGGATCATCTAGACTAGATCACATAGGAACGTGTCCAAGCATTCATCTTTTCAGAACAAAATGTTAATTTTAATCTGCTGTACAACATATTTCCTGGCTAATGAGGGCAACCCTTAAATTTAAGCTTTTAAAAGTTTTCAGTTATATGTAGAGAACATAATATTATTCCGAACTTTGGAGACAATTAGGGGAAGGAACAGTTGCAAAAAAAGGCAGAGCTCTACATTGAAAACATACTACAACTCAAAGACTAAAAAATCCTCAAATATAGTATATCTTAACTGCATCTTGTTTTAGTATTGATACTTCTACATTATTTTTAGTGACTTAAAAGATTCCATTTTTATCTTTTACCTTGATACATAATTATGGGAAATTAGAACAATTGAAAGCTCTATTTAATTTCTTATGTAAGTATAGTCATCTGGGACTGGGAAATAAATTAAAAATATTTTTGTTACTTTTACTTAAACTTTTCCAGTTTGTTTAGGGTATTCCCGACTTTGCTCGACAGGTTGTCAAAGTTTGTTTTTCTAAGTATGCCTACTTTGGACATCCTCAGGTAGTTTAATAAATTATATTATACAGCTCATACCTATATTCCAGCTCTGCATTTTAAAACTGTAAAAGGCTCAAATTTAATTAAATAAACTAAGTTAACACTGTGCACACAAATCTTCAGCATCAACATTTTGGTATCGACAGTATGGAATCACAGAATCACGGAATCACAGAATGTCAGGAGTTAGAAGGGACCTTGAAAGATCATCCAGTCCAACCCCCCTGCCTGAGCAGGATCACCTAGATTGAATCACACAGGAATGTGACCAGATTGGTCTTGAATGTCTCCAGAGAAGGAGACTCCACAACCTCTCTGAGCAGCCTGTTCCAGTGCTCCATCACCCTCATGGTGAAATTGAGATACAGAACAGACTAAAAGATGGTAACTGTGAAACGCATCTTCCATTAATTTATATCAGAAAATTAACAGAAAGTACATCTTAAGTACTTTCTAGTTCTTTGATTACTATACACTTACATCTAGATTACATGAGTTTTTTCTTTATTTTCAGTTCAAACTGAAATTTCTGCTCTTTAAATAAAAAAAATATATTTCAGATATAAAAGTTTCGGGTTTTTTTAGCTCAATCTTTAACTACTTTTGTGTATGTATGTCAATTAAGAAGAACAAAGATTATTTGTTTAATAAGGACATGACTGGAAGAAAAGAAAATCTCAATTATATTCCATGCTTTGCAGAAAAATTAACACAAAACATAACAAACCTTCCCCGAAAGTCAGAAGATTGTTCAAATTATATTTTATTCCAGTTTCTATTCACTTTCCCAAAGCCTTCTGTACAGCCCTTCCACTGTCAGAAGGGAACCATCATTTATCATACCCTTCTCCTTGCTTGCAGGGCCCTATTAACCTCACTGTCAGGCCCTGCCATTTCTTGGGCAACCGTGAAGGACAGTTTTCCTTTCATCAAAAGATGACAAAAGAACATCACCTTTATTAGTTTGCTTTCTCCTGTTTTTTTCTTACCAAAACCAGGCAAAGCTGCACAACTGTTTCATGCCCGTGGTTAATTCAAACCTGTCCTTTGAAAAGTTGTCAGGTATTTGGAAACTGCCAACATGAATTTGTTTATCTCTCTGGTATGTCATATGTGATATTAAAAATCTGAGGTAGGCATTTGAAGGGGAAAAAAAGAAAAATCCAAACCTTACTTTTATGCTTTAGGGACCTATTCTGCTCAGTAAAGCATAAAGATCTCTTATGGGTGACATTCTTCTGCCCAGTTGCATGTATATCCAAATACATCCTATTCACTTACAACCTTCTCAACCAAGGCACTGTATCAGGCACCTTTTGGATTACAAAATTTTCAGAACTTCCTGTGGATGGCTCAGTCTCAGAATTGTTCCTCAGCATTTTCCAACACTATCCTACTGCTTGTATCCCCCTGCTAATCTGGCCTACCCTTCCCAACAGTCTGAAATGGTCAGCAAGTCAGTGCGCATGGCTGGCTCCTCCTAGATCCTGTGTGAATCCTGCCAGTTTTCCATGTGCTTCAGCTGGCTGCAGACCCGCAGGAAGAATGGCAACCTGCATCCAAAGATGCCAAGGTGTATAAAAACTCAACATAGGATCATTCATTATATGGTTCACTTAAGTATATGCTTACTGTTCTATTCAGTTTACTATACATGCAACTATAAAAGCGTAATATAACCAAACAAGTCAAATGCATGGAGGGATTTTTGATTAAGTGAAACAAAATCTGATTATCAGCAGAACAGATAAAAATCCTTCCCACTGTAGACTATGTCCTGTCCAAAATTCTACTTTCTACCCCCAGCTGCTCTGCTGTTTGACTTACTAACAGAATACATCAGAAATAGGTGTCTGGCACAAAATAGTGTTCACATTTAATAACAGGCCTATAGTTTTGCTCATAGTTTCCAGGGAGGACAAATGAATAAGAAAGCACCTGTAGAAACATTAAGCTCAAATATTACCATTTTAAGTAAAGGTGAGTTAATGAGAATAGCACTGGAATAGAAATACTGCTAAAATTTTGCTGCAATAGTTGTCATGCAAACAGAAAATGAGTTAAGGCCCTTAAGAGCTTCACACTGGGATGAGTTGCAGTGGTGAAGGAAGCACAGGGAAAGGTAGGAAAGCATTTTTCAATACAAACCCTTGTTTCTTAAGCAGAAATTGTGTATAATACATGTGAGAAGGTTCTATTAATAACTTTGGACAAGCCTGAAAGGACTGAAGCAGAGAAGTGCCGATCTCCTTGTTTCATACCTAACAAGCTGTTTGCTACTTTCTCTAATACGTATTCCTTGTCAAGCTGTGGAGGTGTTGATAAAAGTATTTGCCGTATCCTTTTCACATCCTCTCTTATAAAACATTGATGAAAACAGAAAAGGAACTGCATGAGGGGAAAAAAGGTACATGCAAAAAATCAACTTAAGCTGAAGCATTTTTAAAGCAAAAGCCTCCCTTTTCCATCAAAATGTGTTGAATGTGTGTGGGGATTTAGTCTCCCTACCCAGAAAGAGTTCTAGCTGACAGAATATTTGGAGCAACTGTCTTTAAGATATCAATGGCCACCTGAAAAATTTTAAGATATATGTGTTTTATGGCACAACACACAAAAAGAGAAATTTAAACATTCCATCTGGGACCATGAGCAGCTCTCTCCTTACTAGATACGTGGTCTAGCAACTGAAAGTTGTTAACAGCTTTGTACAACAAGCTGGCAATGATTTAATTTAGAGATCATCTGATCCATAATAACTAACTGATCTGATATAACTATGCAGGTAAATATGCTACTATGCACTTGAAAACTTATCTAAAAGGGACACAATCCACTTTCCCAATGGTTAAATTGAAAGTGTGACGTTATAACAAATTGGATGCGTTTGTACTTAATCGTCTTTTCCACAAACACTCATTGCAAAGTGTGCAACAAAAAGCACGTGGTGTTTGATAAAATCTTCATTTCTGCTGTGCAGAGACACAATGCACAGTAAAAGTACCATTTACACAGCGGAAACAGAATCTTCTACAGTGTTTTACTTTTTCTTCTTGGTTAAATGTCCCCAGTAAATTTTCAGTAAATGCTGAAGTTCCTTAATGCCCCCGGTAAATACACATAAAATCCAGAAGCAAATATGAAAACACCAGTGCAAGGACACCTGAACTGGGTGAGAAGAAGAGACACCTGCTTCCAATCTATCAGTTGTGAAGCAGCCTGCAAGGAAGCTGAAATAGCAGCAAATGATGGGGGTGTAGTCACAGGAATATACAGACACTTGACATTTTATGTTTTGTAAGTTTTTGATGATTTTTACGATTTCTTCAATCTTTACATTGGCTGAATAAAGATGATTTAACCCTTCTTTCAAAACCTGCCTCATATGAAGTATGATCCTTCTCTCAGCTTATTCATTCCTGTGCTGAGATTTTCTCTTATTTTATATACATTTTGGAATTCTTGAAAGTTGAGAAATGTGCTTTACAGTTTGGGGTTTGGGTGTTTTTTTTTATTTTTCCTCTCTGAGATCAGGTAATACTGAACACCAGACAACAGCCAAAAGATATCTCTTCTCTAACTAGGTCTTCCCTGTTAAGTAAGAGCTTACAGCTCTGAGAAAATTCTTTGTTTAAAAAAGAAAACTAGCACATGTTCCTCTATGACTGCATGTCACAAACAGAAATTGAAACACATAGAAAATGCAATTTATTTAACATTTTGCTATGTATTCATAGGACATAACAGTCTGTCCTAAACAAATCTGATTTCTTGTATTACCACTTTTGTGATTGAACAATCTGACACTACTAAAAGAAAGTCATTGGATTCCTTACTTGATAGAACTCTGATTGCTCTCAACTCTCAATTTTATAAAAAAATGAAGTTTAGACAGAATAATAAATATTTCTTTTTTAATATATGCTACAGATTCTAGAGACACAGGTGAAACTACAGCATGCCACAGAAAGTGGGGCATATTGCTGTGGAAAAGGTTTATGAGACTTCGGTATTTTTTTGGCTTTTTGTCATCACTGTGCATCAGTGTGGCTACCGGGTATGGACAAATGTGACAACATACTAACACCACTGAACAAAAGGAATTAACACAAGTAGACATTTCTTGAACTATTTGGAAGGGAGGTTTTTAAATTGAATTAAATGTGACTTCCCAGACTGTAGACTCATTGAGCTTAACTGTACTGAAGATCTTTTCCCTTTGAATGCCTGTTTCTCTTGAATGGTGCACATTTAGCGCTATTGAAATGGCATTCTGTTTGAATAATAATCTAATAAATCATATTTCTCAGTAGGAGAAAAAATGTTTTGCATCTCTACACTGGGCAACTGGTAGCACCAGTGCCTCCTAAAGAGACCAATGTAGTAATACTCTGTAACTGTATAAGAATATGATGCTGGGTAGGGTCTTAATCACCAGTCATACAAATATGCCAAGGAGTGATAGTGTGATGCAATTTTGATACAGATGAAACAGTTTAACAAACTGAAAATGATCAGCTTAACCAAAGGTTAGAGCAGGGTACTGATCGAACTGATTTGATTCTAGTCCAGTTTAATTTAAATGCTGGCAAGGAAACCTGAGTCAGTAAATGACAAACTGGTCACTGCCAAGATATTTTGGATCTCTTTTTTACAATATGAAATTGTTTGTTACTGTGTTTTTTCCTACCCCATGCAATGTTTATACTATTACCAGTGTAAGCAAGTGAGATCTCTGTACAAAGCACAGACATTTGGCAGAAAGTCTATCTTTTCACAGCATTTTGAGACAAGTCCTACTGTGAGTTACGAATACAGAGGTACCTACCCAAAAGAATATGTGATTTCCATCCCCTCAGTGATCAGTCAGCCCTCTCTGTCTCTTACTGTTCCTCCTCGACTGACCATTAAGAACAGCTGAGTTCATCTATCTGTCCTGTGTTACTCTAAGGACTTCTTGATAAAAAAACCTCAGCTTTTGTTATTTCACTGTACACATTATGATCTTTTAATAGGCCAACATAGGGATTCGTACCTATCTCCAAACCAAGGTCAGTAATTCTAGCAGGTCACAAAGCTGCCATTGTACTGACAATCCAGCTTTTAGTAGTAGAGAACACAATGTTGCTGTGGTCAAAATCCATTTATAATGTGTAAAGCAGCTTTCAAATCAATCACAGGCAGTGAGCTATAAAGGAACTGCATCCCAAGGAATCTCCTTGCACTTCCATTTTAATGTGCAGCATCATTACAGATCTCACATCACATAAAATCTAACTTCTGTGAGAACAAATGGGGGCATTAAATTCTTTTAACTTCCACTGATGTGGCTGCAACCATAAATCATGTTCAGAATTGCCTGGAAGTCACAAGTCTAAAGCAGAAAACAAAACCATCAAAATTATTTTTGTCCTAGCTCTATATGATACACAAATTAAAACTTTTATGTGGACTTATGGTCAAACCCATGCCTGTATTCAGCCAGCAGGGAAATCCAGTGGGAAAACACTTATTCAATTGTGTTTGTGGGTTCAAAGCATTAGATTACCTCAGGATGCTGGGTGCAATCACTGTCTTTTCCTTCCAAATTCCATTTAGACATTGTAAACTTTAAAGACCATGTGGAATTTTATAGTTTTATCCTTGAGATAGCGTAGTATTTCACCCTCTAGAACATTTCCATGTCAATGAAGGTGAAACTTCCGAGACACCAATGAAAAGTTTATCAGCAAGGATCCGACAGGCTTCTCAACAGTCTGTGAAAGCTTTTACCACAGCTCTAGGAAACTGAGCGGATGGAAGGAATTTAAAATTTCAGCAACAAACACAAAAACAGCCGCTGGCAAGAGAAGAGCTAGTTACAGGCTCAGTACAGCAGAAATACCAAAGCTCTAGGTCGAGTATAAGCAGCAAATTCCCTGATGGCTCAGCTAGATGACTTCTACTAATTCCCGCATCTCCGACCAAGTACAGGAAGACTGTTGTTCCATCTGTCGGGAGTGGAGGGGAGGGGGATGGGGGGAAGTCACTTATGCCAGTTTGCTAAGAAAAAATAATATCCATCTTACAGCAGCAACAGCAGCATAGCAACAACATGGTAATATGCAAATAGTAGAGCTAGAGCCCTGTGTTTTTGAGGTTTCTTAGTCCTGCTGAAGACCATGATGAGCCTCATGTCTGCAAAAGTCAGTCCCGCTGTTCTACTTATTGCCAGCATTGCTAAAATTGCAAATGCTTAAATGCTGTCAAAGCCTAAGGCACACTCCCTTGGACTGTGGGGAATAAAGAGGCATATGACCTCCAGGGAGGGTTTCGTGCCTGAAGACAGTGTTTCATGGAGATAACAAGTATGAAGTGGCTATTAAAAATGTGGTAAAACAGTTGCTCCAGGATATGGGCAACAAACCTACCAGTACGGCAGAAAGGTACGACAAGCATCAGTAGTTGACTAAATAACTGCTTGTTTTATTCACTATTTGGGGTCTGCACTAAGAATTCTCCATCAGTGTGCAGGAGCTCCTGTAGTAAGCACAACTGCTTTGTACCATCTCCTGTGCAGTGCAAGAACCTCTCCTGTGATCTGGTCCTTGGCTGGATTGCAATGGGAGACAGCAAACAAGCTTAAGCACAGTTATGGTTTGGCTCTTTTCATGCACTGTGAAGGGAAGACTCCCCTGCCATCCTCTAGGAAAGTCAGACACAAGGGGTCTGTATGAATTAGAAAACCTTTTTGAGTCTTTTGTTTCAGGTCTTCCCTTTGGTCAGTCTGCCCATAAATGCACGAACCTTGATTCAGATAGTCTTGTTTTATGAAAATACCTCCAAACATCATATTGCTTCCCTGACAGGATATTTTGATTGATAATATACATTTTAAATGTCTTTAATTAGAAATATCCTTTAACAGTAGTGGTGAAAGAAGGAATTAAACACTCCGAGCGGTTTTTCACTTCAAGAAGAATTCAGTTGGTTAAGGCAGCTCCTGGAAAGAATACAGCTGAAATTATTCAAGAGACAGTGTTTTCCTGATTTTAAATATCAGTATTTTTAAAATTCTTTAAACACTTGAAAAATTCAGAGGTAAGGTACCAGGCATTTATATTGATGTTACAATCAGTAGTAAAACTTAGAAAAACTGCAGCTGTGTGAGAGGACAGCAGACAGAACTGAAGGCCTTTGCACAAGAGTAATAAAACAAATATCTGTATTCATGAAGGCATCAGATACATCACATTGAAGTCAAAATGAATTCTAATACCAGGAGAAAGAAAAAAACAACCTAGAAAAATGAGGAAAAAACTATAGGATACTCCATTCCTGTAGAAATACGCCACTGAACTTTTTTCAGATGCTCTTTATTGTGGAGAAACAGAATGATAACTGCTCTTCCTGTGAAGCTTTTAATTACTTGTAAAGGCTGCTGAGGCACAGTAAGAAGGTGTGCCAAACCCTTGGCTACAGAGGAACTCCTCCTGAGCCAAAGAAACAAAACACAGCCTGATGCTTACTTCTTCCATTCCTGTGTCACTGGGATGAAGTCTGAGGTATTGTGAGTTATCACAAAACTTTGTGGCTATAACTTGAGCATCATTAAGTAATCGTTAGGGAATAATAAAGTTCCTCCCATATGTTAGATATTACTGAAAAAAAACCCAAACCAAAACAAACCAACCCAAAACCGTCTTTCAACTTAACAGAAAACCTCTACATGCTAACTAATTATCCCCTGTCCACCAGCTAGCTCCACATGGTGCTATCTATATTCTATGCTATCTGTACTCCATTACTGTACTTCTCACTGGGTCTAATTGAACCCCACAGATGTGAGGACTGTAAATATATGAGGTTGTAAGGAGTGGAAGCACATATCATGTCCTTAAAAACAGCTGCTATCACACTGCCACATTAACTTAATTAAAACTCCTATATTGTGTTCCATATTGTTTCACTAGTTTTTGCTCAGGTTAACTCAGGCAGTTCTGTAAAAATTAAGTTAAAATCCAGTATGTCATTAAAATAGATTTATGAACCATATTCCAGCCAAAATATGTGCCCTGACTGAAAGAATAATCGAGCTCCGAGGGTGGGTGAATGGCTAGAGACATGCTTTGCTGTCAAATTAAAATGTCGTTCTTTTTAAATTGCAAACCTAAATATTCCTCAAAATGCCTCAGTTTAGGGTGGAAGAAAAGGAGTGTGATGGGTCAACATTTTGCTGTTTTTGAAGGCAGGTGAAATGAAAACTGTGACTTGTTTTCACTGCAGCACATGCCAATGTCTATCCCGGCACAGTGTGTTTGAGTATCTCGTAGGCTGCTGTGGAATTTGAATATTCAAAGACTAACCAAGTTGAAGGAAGCACAGTGACCCAATTAACAGTTACATGTATATGAGCATCCAGCACATGCACTGTAGCTCTTCAGACTTACACTTGGCACTTAATGCCACTCTCAGTCACACCGGTACCAAAACAGCCCCCCAATGACATGCTCCTGTGCCCCTTCTCACAATCATATTTCCCAAGGGGAGTGTTTGGTGCAACTAAAACCCAACAACTTTAATGTGTAACTGTTTGTGCTCAGTGCAGCTCACCGCATGTCTGTACTTGAATGAAAAACACGTCAAAAATGTGCAGTCATAGGATCACAGGATTGTCTTATTTGGAAGGGAACCTTTAGATCATCAAGTCCAACCATCATCCAAACCTGCCACCACTAAACCATGTCCCTCTGTACCACATCTGCCTGTCTTTTAAATATGAGGGAGACTACACCACTTCCCTGTTCCAATGCCTGACAACCCTCTCTGGGAAGAAGTTTTTCACAATATCCAATCTAAACTTCCCTTGGTGTAACTTGAGGCCATTTCTTCTTGTCCTATCACTTGCCAGTCCCCGTCTCTCCACAACCTCCTTTCAGGTACTTGTAGAGAGCAATTAGGTCTCGCCTCAACATTCTTTTCTCCAGAAAAGTGATGTGTACTGATGTGGAGCAATATCATCCTTCTGGGCACAGCCCATCCTAAAGTAGTGGCACCTGTAATATACCACAGCCTCAGTAATGATGCTGGAGCATTCATTTCTACTGAAGGTGACGGAAATTTTGTTACTAGTGTCCATGAGGCCACTGTAATTGCTCGATTAAGCATATTTACTTTTGACTCAAGGTTCTCTAAGCCCATGTATAGATCAGCATGAGGAAACTCCTTCAGCCATCTTGACAGCCTCATGGTATATTTGCATGACATACTGGATACACATATTTCACTTATAATGCAGAAAATTCCTTCCTGAAGCAAACAACAGATAGAAAGAAGAAGCTGGCTCTATATTACAACTATTTAAATGTTATTTTTAAGTTACCTTTAACTATGACAAAATTCCAGATTTCTGTTTCCTGAAAAAAAATTTTAAAAATAATTATAATAGCAGCAGGATTTCTGAAACAATGTGAATAAAATCTAAACACATTATAAGAAGAAAATGTAATAACCCACTGATAGATAATCTGAAGAAACAGATCTGAAAATATTAAAAACTGTCTCCATGAAAGTACTGAAATATTTCTCCAAAGCACCTAGCTCCTTTCAGAAACAGAGAACAGTTGGCATAATTTTCCCAAATATTTCATAATTTCCACTAAAAATAAAGAAATGTAATTTTGCCACAAAATGTAAAATGGAATAAAGCTTCACAATGTGCTATTTTCTGTTTGTTCAATGACATATTTGCTTTGAAATTGTACAGTTCAAGAAGAAATAATACATATCTCCTTTCCATTCTAGCTCACTTTGTTCAAAGAAGGATTTTAAAGGCAATGATCAAGAAAATGTACTTGATCACTCACAAAAGCAGTGTGATGCATAATACCACAAAATTACCATTACTGCTTTTCCCACGACTGAGATTAGAATATCTACAGGTTCTAATTGCCTGCATTCACTTGTTAAAAATCAGTCTTTTATATGCATTCATTCTGCAGTAAATCCAAATATCCTTACCCACCTTTTAATTCAGCCAGAACTCCCACAAAATACAAAAGTTGGTATAAATGTTCCACTAATCAAGGTTACTTAGCCATACTTATTGTATGTTTTACTAGAATTCACATTCTGTTCTGATTCTTTGTGATTATTAGCTTTTGAAATTACCTATATTTTATTCTACCTTATGGAAAGGGTCAAAATTAAAGCTAGATTTTTTGAAAGGTTATGATGAGAAGGGAGATTCATCATCTATCTTCACTGCTCTATATCATTTGTTGTATAAGCAGGTATGTATTGATTTCAGCCTTGTCAATGATTATAGTTTCCACTAAAGACTTGGATTTAGCAAATATATTTTCTTTAGGTTTGCATTTTCTCACCTCTATTTTACTTCTCTCTCTCTTTTTCTTTTTCTCTTTCTTTGGTCATTGTTAAACTATTGCTTACAAATGCAATTCATTATTGTCCAGATTTTCTGGGGTGGTGACATTAAGCAAGACTGTTCTTTGAGAAACAATCCATATCTCTCTCTTTTCATAAAAGCTTTGTGTACTTATGTTTGGTAGAAAGACTCTGCCTCAACTGTGAACCTATATTTTTCTTCCAAGAAGAAAGAGTCAAGATTCTTGGGTCCTTGAACAAAGTGAAAAATACACACAGTAATATTTTTACTGAAACTATTACTGTAAATCCAGTAACATCACAGTATTTATTTTTTTACTGATGTAGACAAGAAAGCAGAAGCACTGACAAAATATAATTTTCTTTTAATACTTCTGTGCTTTCCCTTATTCTAGAAATCCATAATGTTAGGTCATGTTTGGTTTTAAGTTAAATCCCTGCTCTGGCAGTGTTTTGTGCTATCCATGGCTTAATATAATACAAATCAATACTGATGGGGATTCAAAAGTAACTAATCTTAGCTATTAATGCAAAATCTGTTAGCACATGTGGAGTATATATATGAGGGAAAAATTGTAGCTTAGAACTTTTCTCTGCAGCAGGTTTAGAAAACATTTGTATATTTAAGGGTTAGTAAGCAAAGGTCAGTTCCACCAGCAGCACTGCTGTAATGCTACATAGATATAAGATAGATATAATAAGACTTCAGTCTTTCTGGTGTTGTAATTACAGTGGTCTGCCCACCTATGAGGCCGAAGGCCTAACTAAGCTGAGTAGAACTCCTGTAGCCCTTTAAAAAAATTATTAAACTGCCTGCTATCACGTAAATCACAACACATTAATAGGTACCTCTAAAAAGCAAAATGATGATCAGGTATGTAAAATACATTAAAATACCAAAAACATATACTAAATTAGCTACCAGTCAAAAAGCAGATAGCAAAAATGTAGCAAAAATAAAAATGTAAGTGCTAGAAAGCAATTTAAATGATTTGCCTTATGGTAGGAACCTAGTAAGTTTTTGCACCAAAAGGAGTTGCCTTTGAAATACATGAGTCTTGTGCAGCTACACTTTTACTCAGGTATTCCTTCACCTGCCAGAAGGAAAATTTCTTTCCACATTTCTTACAGATGCTCATTATTGGTATTGTAGAGAGCAGGTTCTTGTGGGAAACAACTGGTATTAACTAACTTTTATATCACTGCTATTTTTATTTTTAATAAATATTCATATTTTTCCCAAAAGCTCCATTTGATTATAAGGATATTTCAGATTTACTTCACAAATGGGAAACCTGATGGTTATTTTTTTTACTTAGACACAGAACCATACACAAAAAAAGACATGCTACTAAACACAAAGAGTATTTACAATTCCCAGATGCTTAAATGTGACTTAAATTACTGACATAATGCAGTGAAGATGGTTCCATACATGGCAAGGCACGATAAATTCATGTATTTTTATAGTATAAATATCTTGGATTTGGACTTAAAAATAAATATTCCAAAGACTGTGATTCACCAGTTAAAAAACAACAAAGATCAGATACAGAAATTTCAGTATCTGGACGTGTGACATCATAAAAAAAAGGTTTCCTGAAAGTGATTCTCACATAAACAAAGATTTCACTAGAAATCTTCCAGGGGACTCGGCCATTGGAAAAATAATCTGTTTCACTTTCATTGACTTCCAGATAGTCTGAGGTCACTTTTCTTTTTATTATTAAAGAAGCTTCTTCATCATATTCTTTTCCCATTTTGCCAAAAGGCAAAAGGATTTATTGCAAAGTCCTTGGCTAAGCAGAAATGTGAGAGAGAATAAAGACTGGGTATTTCTATTACTAACCACAATAAAAAGTTACTACATTCAACTACATGAACGGTACCTGAATACTAAATTTTACTTCCATCTTGCAGGCTGACATCCCAAATTTCAATGTGTGTGTGTGTATATGTACATACATATGCGCACACAGTTACAGAAATATACACACACATGCACCCTTTCATGAATAGATGGATGACCATGATCTCTGTATTACTTTTATTTCTCTTCTTTCCAGTTCTACAGAAGTGTGAGGACACAAAAAGGCAGAGAAGGAGGTAAGGAAGTTCGATCAACATGTCAGAAAACATTCAGCACACTTGTAAAAAAACTGAAAGTCAGATTACAGCTCCTCTTGATGGAGATAGGGCAGTCAACTCAGCTAGTTCCCAGCTTCCACAGATACTTGCTGCCTACAGTACAGATGCCAGCAGCTGCCTCTAGGTGATAGATTTCCACCATGATCACCACACTGCATCACATTACAGAAGATGAAGCATCTTTGCATTGAATGACTGGCTGTAAATCAACTTTATTAACAGTGTCCACAGAAGTCACCAGTTCCTTTTCAGTCCTTCCTCCTCCTTTTCCAAAAGGGCAATTCATGAACTGGGGTTGAATAATGGTACTGCTGCTAGAACAATTTATGAAATGAAGATCATATCTTGGAGGGTGAGCAGTTTGTGTAATAACAAGTTCAACTGATCTATTTGGGAAGAAATCAAAAAGGCTGTCTTACTACTCAGTTGCTTTTTATTGTACATAAATCATCCAAACATACTGAGGATTTAAAATGTTTGATGAAGTGAACTTCTCAGTTAAATGCTGTTGCAGCAGAACACTGTAGCATGTACATCACACTTAAGCACGTGATTACCCTGATTAAAGTCAGACATGGCTTATGCACAGAGCTGGGAGAGGAATTATATTCCCAGCTCCAGAGGGTTTATGACTATAAAAGTGTTCTCCTCCCACAACTCTAAGTGCTTTCAACACATAAAAACATAACCCACAGTGATATCAGTATTCTGTGAAATACAGTATTATTACAGAAGAAAAGTCATCTTATTTATGATGTGAGGGAAGCAAAGGAGAAGGGGAAAAAGGGATGAGGAGAAGAAAAAAGGAGAAAAGGAAAAAATAAAAGGGAGAAATGGGGGAAGGGGGAAAGGGGAAAATGGAGAAAGAAAGCAGGAGGGAAAGAGAAAAGGGTGAAAAAATATTATAAATATTCAGATTTATACTGAGGAAAAGAATATAAAAAGTGGAGGAGAAAGCCACAAAGCAGTCTCAAGAAAGCATGAATAGTAGAAGATTTTAGACACAAAAAGGCATTATAGAAAAGGAAGAGCATAAAGAAATAGGAGCACCAAGAAATAGGATGAATCAAGACAGGATGAGGATAAAATAGAATAAGTGGAATGGTTACACAGAGATGATGAGAGGAATGACTAAGATCCTGGGAAGTGCAGAGAGAATGAAGAGAGGAATGAGTTGTACTTTTACTGATTATGAAAATTTCATGAAAGAGCTTAGTATAGAGACCATCACCTATTATAAGACTTCATCTGGTAGACTTGCTTTTTGGATTGATTTATATAAGGCACTGCTCTTTCTTCCTCCATTTAGTATATCAATAATAATGCCTTGTTCTTTGATTGTTACAAACATACTGTGATTGACTTCAAGATAAAACCATGCATCTCTAGGAAATAAGTTTTCACATGTTATAGTACTCGTGCAAGCTCATTCTTTCCCTTTAAATGCATTATTTTTCCTACCACACAGAAGTACTACCCTGAGACACAGAGAATTCTTGATCTTCTTAGGTATGTAAGGTCATTATAAAGCAGCTTTAGCCTCAAGCCTATGAACAATACCACTGGAAACACACAGTAACAGAGAGATTAACTGCCAATTGTTTAATTATATCCAAATCCAAGAGCCTGATTCTAGATGAATTCATATCTGGTGGGATAGATATCATATCTACCTCCTATCCAAAGGCAATCTTTCTACATACTTTTAAATTTTCCCTGTAACTGAAGATTCAGAATCCAGATCACCTATGTGGCAGAATGTTTTTCGTGGTTACTCAAGAATTAAAACCCACTAAAGAAATATTTTTTTAATGTTTAAAAGATGAAAATGGCAATCTTGAGTGGCAAACTTCTTTACATACACAATGTACATCTTTATTTCTTCTATTTTTTCTCTTGAGAGAGGCATTTCTAATCTATTGGCCAGGATGCAGCATGTAAAACAAATGTTGGGCTGGATTATTCATATATGGGTTTCCTGACAGTGCAAATGACATACAGCGAATAATAATCAAACTAATTAGCACATGTATAGCACTCTGTATCTTGGAAGAACGCTACAAACGTTAACTAATTAATTCTCACAACACCGCTGTGAGGAAAGGAAGTAATTATCCTGAGCCCCATTTAACAGAGAGAGAGAGGTGAAAGCGTTACTCTGGTTGGAAAATGTAAGCCACAAGTTGGTATTATGCTACTTTATGTTTGTGATTTCTCAGTGATACTGCTTTTCAGGAGCTAGGCCAGCAAGCTGGGCTTTTGCTCAGGCAGGGAAGAGGGGACAGCCTGACCAGGGTGGGCGGTGCTGTTGTGGCCCCTGCTCGGCTGCCTGCTTGGCCTGTCTCTTGTTACCTCCTCCCTAATCTTTTTTCTTTCAGAAAGCCCTTTCCTTCATTTCCAATATGTCCTGTGCATCTTGTGCTTCCAGTGAGGTCTTTACAGCTGTGATGGCCTCCCTGAATTTCAGTTACAGTCTGAGTGGCTCTTGCAAAGTGCTTTGAATGGATCTGGAACGCTCAGCCTGTGCTTCAGGGAGGAACAACAGGCAAATATCTTCCTTACCTGGCTGTGAGGACTGAGGGAGAGAGAGCAGCAAAATTATTTCTGACATTAACATAAATAGATTTGCCTTTTCTATTCTATACATAAGGAACAGGCCTGTTGCATGAGAAGAGGCCATGTTCCTGCGATCCATTTTGGGAATGAAAACAGTTTTAAGATACTTCCTTTCAGTGAAAGCAGGTTACAGCATGATTGCAGAACTAAATCTGCCTTCTTGCATGTAAGTAAAATAAGCACAAGTGTTCATGTAACAAACTGTTTATCTCACAGATTAATTTTGTGAACACATCATAAAGAGTCAAAATATGCAATGCAAATCAAGCAGCCCAGGTGTTGAGACAGTTGACAAGAAATACTCCCAAACTGAAATGTATCTTGGTCAAGAGCAGGTCAGGATCACATAGCCTTTCATTTCACTAGCATTACTTTGCAATCTAACCTGTTATAGTACTGTGCAGTACTGTTCATGTAAAGGTTATGTGCTTCCTCTATCCGTTTTGGAGGACAGACTACTGTGCTGGATGCTGCCTTCAAGAATGTAACAAATTAAAAAATGCAGAGCAAGAAGTAAAGAATTACAATATGAACAGAATAACATGCCTAAAACCACCCAAAAAGTCACCTTTGAAACTACAAGCATACCTGCAGTGCCTGTGTTTTTCCTATCTGTAAATCATAGAAGGTCCAACAGTTGGAAATTTTTTTTTCACTCTAATAAATTGGAAGATGAAGCGTACTACAATTTTCTGCTCTTAGAAAACAATGAGAATAGATATAGTAATCACAAGGGATGAAAGAGTAAGGCTTTTCTGAACTTTACTTTTTTAATGGATTTTTCTGAAGAACGAACAACTCATGTAATACTTTATCTCAGACTTCAAATAATTCTTCTTGTTCAGACTAAATTTTAAATGCTATGAAGATGCTTAGAAAGAAACATGCTGACAGATGATGTAACATCTACATGTAAGCCTTTCTAAGCCATCAAATGAGCTGAGAAATGAAGTCAGATTTTACTCTAGATCAGAATGAAACAATCAGGTAATTCACCTAATTAAGTATTACATATTCGTGAAACAAAATTGATTCTGTAGTGCAGGTATATCAAGAGAGGTACTTAATGGTAATTAATCATCTATCATCATTGCCAGGACTTCAATTGTCAACCATAATTATACATAAATTCATTTCATTAATACAGACTTAATCACGCAGATCCAGCTTCACTTAGCTGTGGCAGGGCCACCAGATGGTATAATCCAATAGAAGTGTCACACAAGTAAACAAATGAGCCAAAATAATCTCATGTGAGGATTAAACAGTGAGGATTAAAAAAACCAAACCAAAAAACAAAACCAAACCCACAAAAAAACACCAACCGAAAAACAACTAGCCAACCCTTCAACTGTTCATTCCTGAGGTGTTTCAGTATCTGTGCTTATGAAAGATTTGGTGCTTTATATTCAGCATTATTTTCCAGGAATATTTATGTTTCTAGAACTACCTGATCTGCTCCATAGCCACTTCAAATTGATTTCTCTCTTTGTGTTGGACTGGGATCTAGAGTTAGAGTGAATGGGTCACCTCAATTTCTGATACCATATGTGTAACTTTATAAATTCACCATTTCTGCACTACCTGTAAACCATCTGTGCTCAGAAATGAACTACTCTAGGAACACCTCCTGCTATTCCCTTTGATTTGACTGGTAAGGCACATGAAGTCGCATTCCCAACATAAATTAGTAACTTAATAGCTTTCTGTACAAAGTTCTTATCTATCCCATAAGTCCACATATTAATGAAAAATAATTTGATATGTATATCTATATAAATATATCCTGAAAGGATCCTGCTTTAGCAGGGGGGTTGGACAAGATGATCTCCAATTGTCCCTTCAAACCCTCACCTTTCTGTGATTTTGTGTAAATAAAAGTCTATGTCAGATCACTGATTAAGATGGGGTTTGTATTTCATAATGAAGTGAGTCCACATAACTGCTGTTACAGGAAATGCATTTAAAATTCAGACATACTCCTTAATAAAAATGCCAAATTAACAGAGTAGAAATTAACAGAAGGAATCAAGAGCTGCAATATCCATCTTTCACAATGTTTAATCAGTGAAGTTTGCAACTGAGAAGGAATGTTGATATCTCTTTGAATCTTCAATACAGAAAATACTTTAAAACTTTATAAAGTTACTAGGACTTTGTAACGTCCATTCTCTTTAGTAATCTACAAGTTATTGATACATATTTCAAGTATAATAATGAGTCTAACACAGACTCGTGCCTACATAAGAATATCCATAATTAATTAATTATTTCAGTGCTTCAATTGTTATTTCCACAGCCGGCTTCGCTTTTATTCTGAGTAGCAGCTGCATTCTATATTTTAACCAATAGGTGGCACCAAGAATTTCTAGAAAATATCTATAAATTTAACACATTTTTGATTGCAAATTAGATTCCAGGTGATCAGTAGCCAAACTAACAGCTAGATATAATTAATAATTATATAGCAGTAATTGGAGTATGAAGGAGGCGTGCAAGGAGAAAAAAATAAAACAGCTACAAACAACTAACAAGAGCTATGATACTCAAAAACAGATGGAATAAGAAATGATAACCTGATCAGAGACTGTCAGAATAGATTTACAAGAACTGAATCCTGGCAGCAACAATACAATAACATACAGCTTGATACAAATTAGAGAGCCACAAATTAGTCAGGCACACACTTCTGTCATATAATTGCTGTTCAGTTCAGAAGATAAGATCCCTGTAATGTGGCTCAAGCTAGACTTAAACTTAAAAGCACCTTAAATACAATTTTGGAAAAATAGAGAATATATGCACATTTAATATCTGAGCAAAATTTTAGATGTCAAACCCAAAGGGAAATGAGTGTCTGAAAGGACGGCTCAGAAAATGTTACATACACCCAAACCTGGCAAAATGTACCTCTGGTAAGGACGCAGAAACACCAGTCATAAGATATTCTGACCCACTAAGGCTTGCAACAGTTTATGAAAAATACGTAAAACAAGAGCAAGGTACTGCCATGCAGAAGAGATTAAAAGGAAAAAATTATAATGGGTGTTTCTAGCAAAAACTGAAGCAGTACATGACAGAATTTACTGCCGGATCCTAATGGGGATGCTATTGAGAAGTCAAGTACTACACCGCATGTAAACAAATACGTATCTGTACACCCACCCACACACATACACAAATGCATATTTTTAATATATTCTTCTTTTCTGTTGCCACTATTGAGACAAATTTTCATATGGAGACTATCACTCATTGGAGACACTTTCCCCAGAAAGGTAGCCAAAGTTATTGTATCCAGTATTTCGCTTAAAATAAAAGAAAAAAATGTTGCAAGAAACTGAATGTAGTATGTTATGCAAATCTAAAGAAAGAAATAAAAATGCTTTATAAAACAGCAGATGACATATCAAAGAAAGTTTGCTAGAAAGCAAAGCCTTTCAAACAAATATGGTCTTAAAGACACAAGGTTTTGTTTTGAAATAACAGGGTGATGGAAACTACAGAAATTTATTTTGACATTGTTTGAAACTCAAGTACTTGCACTTAATCTCAGAATCATAGTATTGCAGAACATTTTGGGTTGGGAGGGACCTCAACGACCATCTACTTCCATGAGTTGAAATAAATCATACAAACTGCTCAATTACGTAGATTCATGGAGAGGTTTAAGTTGAAAGGGACCCCAAAGCCCATCTAGTTCCAATCCCCCGTCATGGGCAGGGACACCCTCCACTAGCAAAGGTTGCCCAAAGCCCCATCCAACCTTGCCTTGAACGCTGCCAGGGAGGGGGCAGCCACAGCTTCTCTGGGCAGCCTGTGCCAGGGCCTCACCTCCCTCAGGGAAGTTCTTCCTGATATCTATTTCCTTCCTTATATGTAATCTAAATGTACTCTCTTTCAGCATAAGGCCATTACTCCTTGACCTATCAGTCTACACCCTTGTAAACAGCCCCTCCCCAACTTTCTTGGAGGACCCTTCCGGTATTGGAAGGGGACCACAACCTTATATTTATTCAATGCTGAAGTAAAAATTATTTGCACCTATATTTTGTTCAAATATTAAGATACATGACTATGCATTTTTTGGAGGGAACAGAGTACCATCCATTAGCAGAATGAAAAGCTTTTTTTAATAAAAGCTAAGGAGCAATGTAAGGAATAGGATAATGTGAAAAACATAATTTTGATTTGCCTCCTAAATCAAAATGTCAAGTATAAACTTGTCATTGTCCCAAAATGCTTTAAAAAATAAAAAATAGAAACCCTTCCAAAGCAAGATAAGAAAAACAGATTAAAAAAGTGAAGGATTTGTAAACATCCAAACTTTCACCTTTTGATGAATATTTATAACTAACTTTTCAGGAGAAAGAACTTTTTAACTTTTCTACATAAAGCTGGAAAAAGCAAAGGATCTTTTTTACTCAAAAGGTTGAAAAATCAGTGACAACAGTTTAAATTCTAGAACTGAGGAAATATCCATTTTAGTTAAATGGATTAAACAAGTTACAGTAAGAAAAAAATGTTGACTTTTGTCAAGAAATGAAAAATTGCCTTTTAAAAAAAGAATGAAAAAAAGGGGTAAACATCTAATTGAAGCTTAAGTGAATAAATGATTTAATAAAGTTTTAACCACCTTTGGCATTCAAAGGAGGTAAAAAACTAAACCCACCAAAGAGTTTCCAAACTCTATAGCATGTCATGCTTGACTAGATTTGTTAAGGGAATATATCAAGTGAATTAATTTTATTTAAAAAAAAAAAATCTCACTTTTCTGTTACAGGCTCTAGAGTAAGAAGAACCCAGAGCTTTGCTGTTCACTTACCCCAACGGCTGTGCAAATAATTAATTTTCCAGTTCAGTAAGCAAACTACAGGAAGCTAAAAAAATATTTCAGGTCAGATGGAAAAAAAATTATGTATGTACCAATGCTTTAAAAAAGGAGGGTGGGGGAGAAGTCTTTTGAGACATCTCTAATCTGAATTTTGGCATCTTTATAAACAAAAGCCATGCTTGAAAGAAAAATATATTTATTTTTGTATCAAAATACCAGAACAAGATACTTCAAAGTTTCTTTCTGTAGAGAGAAAGGGAGTTTCTAAATTAGCTAATGAACAAAACTTCCTTTATCATAAAATTGTGTTACTGAAGCATTTTATGTAAAAAACACACCAGGATCATACATGCTTGGCATAAATATCCATACAGCAGCCTATAGACAGTATAAAAAAATGTGCTTATCTTTTTTTTTTTTTTTTGCAAGCTGTTACAAACTAGGTTCGTCTGATGAGAGACTGCCATTTACATCTAATAGAGAAAAGCTTTCTACCCTATAGAAGGGAAAACACTGCAGAAACCCTTGATTCTCTAACAGAAACACCATGTCTACACCACACAGGAGAAATGTGAGGTCTAAAAAACATCAGAGCCACATCTTCACAGTACATCTGCACCTGAGCATTTAAGTGCTGCTCCTCCACAGAGCTAATGAGCATTCAGTGCTGATTATTCACATGCTACTTTTTGAACCTTATGCTTTATGATACACTGTCATTTAAGATGGCTAAATTTTTTCCCAATTCTCCTTACCCATAGGTGCCTGGCTGTTGTTTTTTGTTTTTGTTTTTTTTTTTTTTTTTGTAATATATTAAAACCTACAAGAATTATCAAAGTTTATCATACTGAGATAATTTTCAGTTTAGTTATACGTATTCAGTTGTAGCAACAGGTTGTGACTTGAGTTTGCAGATTGGTTGTCACAAAAAAAGAATGAAGATCTATAAATGTAATAAAAAGAAAAAAGATATATCTAACCAAAATATGCAATGTTTGTACACTGTATTCCTTCTTACATCCCTTCCAGCTCAAAAGCTTTGTTTTGTTCAGCTTTAGGGAACATTGATTTACATAGTCAAACAGTCTACGATAAACTGGTGTGTCCTAACAGTACAGGTAGGCACTGAAAAGGAAATACCCATCATTACGGCTATCACCACTTAAACTCAAGTGGAGTTTCAGCTCTTTTCAGTTATTCTTGCTATTATGAAGGTCGGCACAGTCCCACTGTTCTCTTTTCTGGCCATCAGAAATACTTTTCTCCACCCCAAAGAAACTGCAGATTTGACCATTGGAAACTGAACTGATTTGAACTAGAAAATCTTTTTCTAACATGAACAACTTAAGCTGAAAACAGCAATGACTTGACATCTCCATAGGAGGTTTTTATCAGGGACAGAGTGCTTTCTGCTTGTGCCATTAAAATATCATGAAGATTAGAAAGTTTTCATCAGGGCCCTGGCCTAGAGTTCAGATTCTGCTACAACTTCAGATGAATAATAGATTCATCCTTATCCTCAGCTCATTCCAACCTCTCTCTGAAATCTTTCTTCTGGATGTTGACTTTACAGACTGTACCTTCATTAGCAATCAGTGTGGTGCAATAGCAATGGATCACCAGTGGGGAATAGTTGATACATCCATTGGCAGTCAAAGTGCACTAGGAGAGCTTGTGTAGTGTATCTTGCTGTTTAGTTTTACTTGAAAGGACTCTGCTGTGAGACCTCAAAACCAACCAGCACTAAGTACTAGGAAGGTCCCTCAAAACTGCTTGTCTGACCTGAACTGAAATGCTAAAGTCAGCAGATTACAGAGCATCACCACAGAAGCAGACCGTGACCTCAGAGGACTGCGCAGGCTGACAGGACATTGAATACTAAGGGCTCTCTCAGGAGTACAGGGGATGAACATGAATATTGTCTTGTTCAGTTTAAGGATTACACTACAAGGAGCAGAGACAGTACAAGCGATGTTGAAACATGACCAGCACATTGGTATGTACCCTGTAGAACACAGATCTAATTGCTGCACTCTGAAAAAGAAAATGAAATCAGGCCACTAATCTGCCCAAATATTGCATAACTAGACACCAGAAGGTCTAGCAGGGGGATAGACAGCCTTGTTCTACTAAAGTCTGGTCTTCCTTTTTAGTCTGACCATCAATTATTGAAAGATACAGAGATACAACTGAAGGGCAATAGTGGAGAAAAAAAACATCCTTTTGTTCATTTTTTTCTGTAATTGTCCTTCTTTTGTGGTTAAGGTCTGACCAAGAAAAAAAAAAAAAGAAAGAAAAAGAAAAAAAATTCATTAGCTTTCTTTTCTACCTGGGGCTTTTTGCTTGCCTCATTATATCTGGAAGGAGCATGTTAATTTTTTTCATGGTTCTCAATTAGGACTTCTTCATTCCTGATCAAAAATAAATGCTAGAAATCTTTTAGAAATATGCTTTTTTTGTAGTTTAATTTTATACTTTATAGTTATACTTGGTATGTATTGATTATAATTACAGTTTACAGTTCATCAAAATAGCAAAACATAATAGAAGACAACATTTTTTCCATCATGGTTATTTTTAATCATGGAATTAAATAACATTCACTTTACATAGTTTTTACTGAACTTTCTCTATAAAGTTCGGTATATACTTTAAAAATTTTGTCCACCTTAGGTCAAACGGGGAATTAGCAATTTTATCATTGTAGCATGCAATATTTAGGTCTGACTAGTTATATTTACAGTGAGTCATCTGATTCCTTAAGTTTGCTTGCATTTTCTGGAGAAATTAATTATTTGATTAACATTTGATTATGTTAAAAAAGTGACATAACTCAAAGATTCAAAGCTCCTCAGCTTTCCACAGTTTTAGAAACAAGATGATAACTCTCAGAAGAGTCAGAAAGCAAAACCAAGTTATAACAACAGCACTGCTTTAAATCATAATTATCCAGAGTCCTGGCTGCTTAAAGCAGGTAGAGAGAGCTCCATTGGCTTCAGCAGAGCTACAAGCTCTTGCATTGCTTTAGGATGCAGCCAGGATTAGGCAACATGCCCCACACACCCAACCACCCCCCTTCTCGATTCTGCGTTGTGCCACTGCAACTTGAAAACAGGCTATTACAAATGCTTTGCATTCCAATATCTATTTAATATCAGTTGGTCTATTTTAACAAACTTTCCAAACACTGTTTCCGGATGTCTCTATTTTTATTTTTATAAGGCTATGTAAAAAGCAAGTATAAATAAAGTCCTAATACAATAGTACTACATAAACACATGTGTTTAGCTCAGAACAAGAACTCTGGAGAAATAATTAACTCAAATTGCAGGGGTTTTGTCCAAATGCTCTGCAGTTACCGACAATTTCCCCACTGCTAACTACCTTATAATTATAAATGGTCTATATGCCAGACCACTTTGTCATTTGTCTATTGACTAGCAAGGAATTCAAGCTGTAGTCTGTCTTCTTTCGTTATTCCACATTGTACCATCTCCATGGTTGCTATTAGAAATGAGAGAAAAGGATTACTCTAACCTTAAAGTCCCTTCTGTCAAAACGTTGCTCATTTGTAAATCCCATTGAAAGGCACTAATAGCAATAGATGTTTAAATGCACTCATATGCCTTAATATACTAAAAAAATCCTTTTACACAAGAGAAACTAAATTTTTATTATCCATTCATAATGACTGTGAGCCCTTTTTATGTTATATATTTTTTATTTTAAAATAATTTTTCTATGGTTTTGTAACAGTTTAACTAATGTTCAGAACATGGTATTAAATTTCTTTTCCATGTACCTAACCACTATTGTGATGATGCTGTCCCTAGAACATAGTCTGAAGTGTCTGCTTATACACATCAGACATCAAAAATATGGTGAAATATAGTGTTGCAGGGAGGCAGGTGTTTAGTAAGAAAATGTATCTGGTCAAGTTAATGTTTTGTGGTAGTTCTGAATCTCAAGGACAAGAGTATTATTCACCTTGTTGGCAAGCTGGACTTCTTGTTTTAAGGTTTTCTATTTGTTGTAGGAGATGTTTCTGTTGGGTTGAGTGTTGTTTCCCAGTAGTACTCTAACTCATCTGAGCAAATACTAAGATTCATACTACTTTCACATGAGTATTAGATCTTTGTGAATGGCCAAATAACGTTTTCAATGTCGAGGAAGTCATCGGGTTTCCATGACAGCCACATGATCATTAAATAGCTATCACTGAACAACAAGAGAAAGAAAAGGCAAAACCTTTTTATATGAACCTTGGTGTCTCTTCTTTGCTATACCGATTTTTACAGCTGTTAACATGAGAAACCTCTGGTGATGACAACTTTCTATCTCTCCTCCTCTCTGTTTCTAAAGGAGCAAAGACAAACATTCTAGAGAAAAGATTGATCTATGAATATAGGTTGGTTTTAATAATTATGAACTGCCAGTGTTCTGTGAGACTATGGAAGACACGTATAACAGTATGTAACGGTCCTCTGCAGACCAAATTTCCCTTGACCTTGCTTGGTTCTCTTTTTTTAATGAGCTCAGAGGGCCAAGGGAATCACTTTTTTAACACTGTTCACACTCCAACTGTCATGGTCAGATTCCAACTAGCCTGAATGATATATGAAAACTGTTCCATAAAATTGTTTCATAAAAAGACTTAAAATGAAACTTTTAAAAAGTAAGATTACAATCAATAGCAAGTTGTTTCCTTCTGTAAAAGAATTAACCAAATACAATGTCTTACATCAAGAGAAACAGGACATGTGAACTTGTTTGAAGGATTGGGTTTTATTTGTTTTTCTATTGGCACAATGAATATCCATAAAAATGAATTTTCTTACAGCTAATGGAACTGATTATATTGCAGCCAACCTTCAAATTTATGCATCAGTACCCATTCCTAAGCAAGTGTTATGTATTTGTGTAATATAATTGGAATGCATACCAATGCAACATAGTTATAGCAGTAAACAAAAGAACCCACTCCCTTCTATTTTGCATCCATCCAGACCTAAAGCCTGAATAACTAGCTTGGCATCTGGAAAGGTTCCTTTAATACGAATGACAAAACTCCTGCTGACGTTAGTGGACCTAACAGCCCACTCTAGGCATCCTCATTTCCTTTAAATAGACTTTGGTTTTGTTTTCCTGAATTTTAAAAGTATTTTGGTCATTTTATATTGCACTATCTGTATTTAATCACCTTTCAGTTGAGTAGTCAGTACTCAGGCAAAGATCCCACCATTATGAATAAAGGTTATTAAATCAGTCTACAGTTAATGGTCCAAGCCATAAATTTGTAAAATATGGGCACATAAACTTTAGGAAATATTTCAGACTCAACCCAAATGTGTTTTAATACCAGAAATAAAAAAGTGTAATCTGATAATAAAGTGTGTGACATAAGTGAGATATTCTTTATCCAAATGATGTACTCATCTCACATTTATACAAGCTAACATTTGCCTTTTATGTTATGCCACTTTCTGAACTTGTTACTCTAAAAATTAAAAAATAATAAAACCAGATAAAAAAACCCAAACAAACAAAAAACCAAAAAAAAACCCAAACAAACAAAAAACCCACAACCCACAACCCAAAGTCATCTTGGATAAGAAAAAAAAACAATCAAACATATTAGATATATGTAAGAAATACAGAAAATGTCCATATCAGTAGTCATAAGAATTCAATTTTAAAAGTCCACATTATGCTATTTACTTTCTCACAATAGCCAGAAATTCCAGTTTTACCAAGACTGAGCCAAAGAGCTGACACTGTTATTTTCAGGTAAAGAATATGAGAGACTCAACACTGGCTATGGGATCTTCAGGTGCAAATCAGATGTCTGGAAAGTACTTAACTCAATTTTGCTCCCAGTTTCCTTACCAGTGAGACCTATGGTATCATCAACCTTTACAAGAACAGTGGAAAGCTTATGATCCTCCTCACACATTTCTGAATGTGAGATGACAAAGTTTAATGAGATGAAATACTGACCCCAGTCAGTAAAACCACTTTAATAGAATTCATATAGGAGTCCCATTAACTGCAGAGGGGTCATTTCCTCCCTTGATTTTAAGCATAACTAGTATAATAACCTGTTATTAAAATCAAAACTACTGCCAAAAAGCAAAAATGTGGTGGAAGGATAAAAGGTAGGGAAGGAGGAACAAGGCAATCTTCAAAAAGGTCGGTGGAAGGGATAACAGGGACAGAAAAGGGGAGACCAGTCTATGGAATCCTTTTAGTCACTAGTGTATTATACCTGGTTTAAGATGAAATAATTGTTATGTTTGGCTTTGTGTCAGGATGATGTTGTATGATCTTTTCTATTAGGACTGGAGGGAGAAAACTCAATAATGAACATACATAAACAGTAGGAAAAGAAAACTCCAGGATACATCTCACAAGAAGTGCCAGGGGACGATAGTTTCCCTCCTAAAGTGTGGGCATGAAGAGGTCTGAATCTTTATATTATACACACACACAAACACACACACACACACACACACACACACACACACACACACACACACGTATATATAGATATATAGAGATATAAACATAAATAACTATATAAAATTAGGAAGTATAACCTGCCTCCCTGAGGAAGTAGCTTAAGATAATAAACATGGGTAAGTCAGAGCTAGTTGTAGCAGATAGGATGGTGTAAGTGCCATAGATACTATCAGTGGCTTGAATATGACAAGAAGACTTGAAATAGCCAGCTGCTTCTTCAGAATCTGGATATGTCAGTACTGTAGTTTCCAACCTGCACTGCTGTGGAAAACGCTTCCACAATATGGTACAAACACTGGCCAGCATGCCATTTTGCAGAACTGCTCCCTTGGTCCCCTTCCCCTTGTTTAACCTTAATTATGCTTTTAGGTTTCTTTACTTCCTGCTCTCGGGAAAGGAAACAAAAAAAAACAAACTGTGGCAGCTGAATCTGACCTACTGAGACAAGAGCTGACCTACTGGTGAACTCAGATAACAAGCAACTTACACCTACAGCAGGCAGCTCGTGCCCTTTAGAGAAAGGAGACAGACAAACAGAGCAAGGCGTGCTGGCAATTGCACTGGCTATTCTCCTATCTTGACTTTATGAAATGAACACATAACCCAGTTCAAAACCCAGTCAGAGGCATCAGAAATGTGCAGTATGGTAGTTAGGTCTCAAAATGCAATGAGAAGATAAGCAAATGAGGTTTTGATTCACTTAGATGTATTTAGGTGGAGTATGATGTCCTTTTTCCTTCCACGTGTTTTTTTCCATTTCATACATTGTCAAAATCATCTTAAATAAATGCAGCCAACTGACTTAGAAACGTCTCAGCCTGCTCTCATTCTTTATGGTGGAAAGAGTAAAGATGTGCCTGCGAGTGGATAAGAAGACAGTACCAGTCAATGTGTCTTAAATATAATAAGCAAATAATCTTACCTTCCCAATATATTTGCGGAAACACCTAAATCTGAAATAACACTTTCACATACGTATTCAGGAGCTATCAGATTTGTATTAAAAATGCATGGCACTATTAAGTGTCAGGTTTAATCTGATTTCCTGGTACAAGGCGTATCTATGAGGTAGTTCATCTAACAGCAGAGATGAACCAAAATAACTTTCTCATATATATAATATTATTTTCTAACATTTTAGAAAAATAATTCAATGAAAGTGAGGTATTTGTTGAACAGTAGAAGCGCAATGAATGAGTAGGGTATAAGAAGATCTCTCTGGGCCTGAAAGGGCTGAGTGGAAAGCGTGACTTTTGGACAGGCTAAATATAAAAGAACAGAACAGGTGTCTTCAGCACAAGCCCTGGCTTTAAACTCCAGCTATCTAATGCAGAAAGATTTAAATATTTTTAGCACTAATTCAAAATAAAAACAGCAAAAGATTTTCAAAGATAAGGAGAAACTAGAAGAATTTCTGGAAATGTTTAATCCACTTTGTATTAGCTTTGTTCAAAATTAAATATTTCATTACCATTAAATGTTTCCTTTCAAAATTAGCAAAGGAAAAAAAATTCTCTTTTAAGTGTCTGACCAAAAAAAGTACATGTATCATGACATAAGGAAAAGAACAAATTTCTCTTTAATGAATGTATCCTCTCATCATTAAAATTGGTTAATCACATAAAACCTCGTTATTGTTTAAACACCCAATATTTTGTTATTTAGATAATTATTATAGACTTATGAAACAAAGGTTATAACACTTAGATGCTAAAATTAATTCTACAGTTCATTAATTCTAAAATTAATGCTTCCTGCATTAATAAAAGGTATATCTTCCATTTGGGTTTCAGTATTCATTTACAGATATGAAGTGAGGCCAGTCATGATTTATTTATATTCAATTAAGTATGTGCTAAGAAAGATGTCACTCTGCCTATAAAAATATTAGCAAAGAGATGTTTATAGGAATAAAAAAGATGCTGTAGTCACAATTTTCTGCACATCCAGTATGTACCACTCTACTGAAACATTTTTGCCTACAGAACTAGGATTATGAATCAAGATGATCTGCCCCAGGTTACCTTTCAGAGACTTTCTCATGGGATGGAAGCTGACTTGTATTCAGTATATGTGTATTGACCTGGATATTTATTCCAACATTACCACCAAGACAGCTAAGGAAGCTTTAGGCTGGATGAGGAAGTAAGTTCTCAAAGAAGAGATGGTAACCCACCCACTTTATTCTGAATCAAAGAAGCCGTGACAACTTAAATATCACTGAAACAAACAAAATGGAAAAGTTGTGATGGAGTGTCATTAAAATGTAAAAAAATAACACATCTGGCAGCAGAAGCAGCAGTACAGATAGATTAAGCATGAGACTGTGCTTTCCAGACTAATGGAAAAAAGAATTCTAACCATATGGAACTTACAATCTATAGAAGAGTGTTTGGGCAGAAATTTATCAAGTGATACAAAAGCTTTTTAAACCCCCCAAATGATGTTAATATTTTAAATAGAGATGAAAATACTCTATGTGATTGAGAGTGGTGGGAATAATGAAAACAATTAAAACTTTGGGGCATTTTTCCAATTTACTGCTTCAAATTACTTCCCAGAAAACCCCACCTATCAGTTTCACAAAAATCTAGCAACAAAATTTTATGCTACATTTTATGCTTTAACAGAGTTCATCTTTGGCTGGGTCACTAGTAAACATTTTAGAATATAAATATACCTTTATTCATTACATAAATTGGGTATTTCTCTTCTTGGGTATAGCTCTTAACAGGCAGTATATACGACTAAATTCATTTGTTACCTGATGTTTTTTTTCTCTGTTGTGGACATTCTTCTCAGTAGCCAGAGAAAACAGCCTCAGTATTTGAATGCTAAATTCTCTGCTTTACTATTTGACATTAATAGAATCATTTATATAGATATGAAAGAGCTGTTTAAGACAGATACTCAAAACATTGGATTATAAATCACACACCAGATATACATTAGGAATCACTTATTCCTTTCTATTTCCAAGGTGGCAATTGTTTCTAGATTTCTAGTGATTCTGCTTGTAGCTTACCAACATTATAACCCAAAACGTGATGTCTTCACTCAACCACAAAATGCCCATTTTTATCTATACCATAAATGCAAGTACAAAGAAGTGCAGAAGAAGCACTCCCAGGTTCTGCAACACGTGCTAAAACATATGACTGAAAGGTGATATATCAGCTCCAAAGGAAAAGAACGATCCTTGATCTTTGCAATGCCCAGCATCCCCTGGATGTTGTTTAACACCACCAACCCTCATGAAGGTCATCCACTATTTTTGTGGAGTCATCACTTGTCAGTGGTACTGAACTTGCTTGTCTGAAGCATGAGGAAGGCTGTACAGAAAGTTCTCTCAACCTGTTGTATGACTTCCTATCAAAGAGCTTCCAAAGAAATGACCGTGAAGTCACTTGCCAAAATTTTCAGTTTTAGTAGGTAGATAAACATTATAGAGGTCAACACACCATACATTCTAAACTTCAGGCTTTTTTATTACATTGCTATCAAAAAGATGATCTATAAAGAAAATATAAAAATAAGTTCCAAATATTACTAAAAAATCTAGGAATCCTTCAAAGCTTCATGGTGCTTCTTCCCTTTGTACACATGTGTGCACACATCTTTATTTCAATTTCTAAGCATTTTCTGAAATCAAAGGGTCTGAAATTTTTCAGAGCACATTGGGTTGCTTCAGTAAAACTCAGGCAGTACACAGAGAAAGCAACTAAACAGCAGAAAAGAAATATCCTTTACTAAGCTAATTACTATGCTTTATACAACCAAATGAGGTCTGAAATTTTCTAATTACATAGAGAATATATGAATATTTCTTCTGGCATGTGGGATTTAAAGAGTGAGTTTGAAAAGATATGAAAGGAAATGAGCACCTTGAGAGATTAAGTATGATATCAGTTGATTCTATTACAATAATTTGTCAGCTGGTGCCTGATTGAAATGAAACAGAATACTCAGTCTCCTTTTTTATTATGATACTTATTATGACACTTATTAGAAAAACTTATAATGAAGGTCAAGACTTTGTATGATGACTTATATTAATTTTCAAGGGTTTGGGGGATGTGTGTTACTGAGTTTAGCATAAATCCAGTCAAAATTTGTTAGTCAGTAGGAACTGTATTTTAGTTACAAAAAGCCAAAAGCAATTTTATGTAAAAAACCAAGACTATTTCTTGAAGCTTTATGTGAGAGCTTAAAACAATGGAAATGTTGAGAAAAAGAAAATACTTGCTCAGAAAGAGTAAGGGAAGAAAGGAATACAAGGTAAGTATGTTTATTACTATAGAGCATGTAGACATCCATGGTAACATTTAGCTATTAGAGGTGCTCACCTACCAGGTCTCCAGCATCCCAAAGTAACCGTGGAGGCCACCAATGGACCTGTTTACATCGTGAGGAAATGGATAGGAGGATCTTGGTGCCAGTTTACATAAGCAAGGGAAAGCAGGCCCAAGCAGTGGTCCTGGCTGTGTGGTAGGACCAGATTCATCCCTTGCCTGTCACAGTCTGTGCAAAGTTTCCTGAGAGTTGCTGCTCCTGACCATTCCTTGTGTTTCCACTGACTCCATAGGGTAACCAAAACACCTTTCATAGAATCACAGAATCATAGAACCATAGAATTATCTTTGTTGGAAGGAACCCTTTAGATCAATTCAGACCATCACCTTAACCTGCCAACTACTACTAAATCGTGTCCCTCAGCGCTACTTCTGTCTTTTAAATACCTCCAGGGATGAAGATTCCACCACTTCCCTGAGCAGCTAAATTAAACTAAACTAAAACTTCCCTAAAAGTTTTTCATTTCGCGTATCCTTTTTTCTCTTGCCCTTCTCTCTACCACCAGTAGACGTAATTTCCTACCAGAAAGTTAGATCAAATGTTTCGAAGTGTTTATTTATACTCTAGTAAACTGTATACATAAGGACATACACAAAGAAAATTAGGACAGTAATATCTTGTGAGGACTAATGAAAGTAATCATGATACTTTTGCTCTTCCTATGCTAAAAGATTAATTGCACCTCCAATATATTCCAATATAAAGAGTAGGAGAATAGATTGACATTATCTTCATGGTCTCCTGTACTTCATGAGTCTACATCAAACAGATTTTCCAAAGCTACCAGAAGTGTAGAAGAATAGGAAAAGAAAAAGACAGAATTGTCCACCTATATAAACTGAAGTATGGGTCACCTATTCTTACCTTATAGTAATGTTGAAGTTTTCAACTTTAGTCTATGACACGAGGCATTACTGTGTCCACCATCTTTTCAGGCACCTGAGCACAGGGCATATTTATAGAGAAGAGGGTAACAGAGCCCATGTGTATCTTGAGGTATTCAGTCTGTTAGCATATTCCTTTGTTGGAAAAGCTGGACTTAAAAGTCATGAGACTACATCTTGTCAGACAGACCATATGGATTTCTTAAACATAGCTCTAAAGGCAACCCCTGTATTTTAAAAATATGCAAGAGAGGAATTAGTCTTTTTTTTTTTTCTTTTTTTTAGGAAATAGAGAAAACATCCAGTGCCAATGGCTTTGCTAGCACAGACTGGCTATTTTTCATATCAAATTGATGCAAGCCTATTAAGAGTCTAATGGAAAGCTGGTGCTTTTATCTCACAAATGTTCTCATTTCAAAAAAGAGTAGAAGAGATAAAAGACCAGGCTTCGTGTACAGGTCAATTTCTTAATAAACCATTTGATGTTTTAAATCACTTAATTTGCACTTCTATCACTTGATTTGCAGGCAACCTGAACCCTAAACTGTATTTTGCAGAACATCTTTTACTGTTCTCGGTAAGACACAGATGTGCATGTTCAGGTAGAGTCGGGCAGGTGGGTGGGTCAGAATGTTTTCCCACCAGCACGATGTCAGGTGGACACAGTAACTGACTTGAGGCAGCTCAGTTAAAAAACTTGGGCCACTAATGACTTGATAATCATTTTAATTCTACATAGCATGGAAATTTATCTAAGTTATTTTGTATTTGAAAAGACTGTGAAATGTTTTATCCTTGCAAAAATGTTTTACAATATTAAATGTGTGCTAATAAAAATTTGTGTACATGAATATGACAAATTGAAGAGCTAATGAGCTAACATAAATTTGCAGAAGTGTTTTACATATCAAGAAAGTAATAGAACCCTGCTGTTGCTTAAAGTAATTTTGTTTATTCTTTTCAAATGTGAGATTTTTATGCAGCATTTTAAATCCTTCATGCAAGGGCATCCCAAATATGATTTTCAAACAACATTAATTAATATCCTTATTATCCTGTCAAGATAATACATTTAGGAAATTACCATTATCCACAATTTTATTGGAAGTTTGCAAGAGTTTCCAAAGGATGCAGTTCAAGCAGTGACTAAAGCTTTTGTGTGCAACTGCACAGGTGTGCATATTATTTTTATATAAAAACATTGACATTATTTCCTGAGTTGTTTTTTTTTTTTTACTAAAAAACCCACAAGTGAATAGCATAGACCATTTTCCATGAAATATGCAGCAGGCCTTCAAAGAGCTTCACTGATCCAAACAATTTAAATGTCAATAAACCTTGTATTTCTTTCAGGATGGTAATTTGTGTTGACAAGCATTGCTTTTTAACCCAGGCAGCTAAAGCCACTTTATAATTTCCTCAGATATATTATACAGGCTCTAGTTTGGTTTTTCTTTTTTTTTTATTTTTAGGAGGGATGTTTGGGGTTTTTTTAACTGAAATCCCTCCTTAATGACTATTCACTTGAAAATATGGATTTGACAAGACTTTATCCTTTCACATTTCTTTCCCTTCCCACCCATTACTGCAGCCTCAGTATAGGTTTGTGGAATACCTGTCTGCTCCTCCTAACCTGCCTAGATAAGTTCGCAGGTTAAACAGTCAACAGAACTACATAAACCATACATTAAGCGTGCTGTCCCTCGAAATCAAGAAGGCATTAAAGATTCTGTAACCTCTTCAGCAGGAACCTGTTTGAAGCTCAAGCACAGAAAAACACCTGATTCCAATAATCAACAGTCTTGCAGGCTCCTTAGAAGTCAAGACTACTGTGCATGACCATTGCCTTGTGCCATAGCTTTCTCTACTTATATACCATTATATCAAATCCACTTAGCATTCGTGAGAGCTGAAACAAGGACAAAAATTGTTTCCGTGGGCAACTTCTGGAGTTTTCAGAATGGTCTGTGTTTCTTAGTGAAACAGATGCATTTTGAGCTTTTAGTTAAAACAGTACTTTGCTTGGTAACGTTCTGCGCAAAACAACACTGTGGGGAATAAAGAAGTCTCAGCACTTGGGTGGCTTTGTACATCTTGACAGTTCAAGTCCAAGGGCAGAATTTTTCATTTCAGATCAATAGAACATAGCGTTCAACTACTTCTCACTTCTCTAAGTCAGAATATAACCATCTAATTAAAGCTAGATTTTCCTTTCTCTGCTCTCATACCTTCTTCAGGTTTGGCAGAGCTACAGATTGGACACACAAAGGAGAAGATAACTGGGAAGAGTCTGGATGCATTTGCCAAGGATAAATCACACCTAATCAACCCAATTGCTTTATGTGCTAAAATGACTACATTTGTGGAGAGAGTGGTGGATGCCTTTTTACCTGTACTTCAGCCAGGCTTTTGTCACTAGGGTCCTGGGAACCGGACAGGAGCCGACAGCAAGCCTTTACAACGGACATCTAGCAGCACCCAGGGCTGCTTCAGCAGGATCACAGCCAGGAGCTGTGAAACCCCAGGACAGGGGCTGCTAGACCACATCTGAATGCCATGGCTGGTTTAGTGCCCCTCAATACAGAAAGATGCAGATAGCCTGTAGTGACTTCACCCCATGATTCTCAGGGCTGGAGGGTGTCCCTGTGATCAGGGGCTGGGCCAGTGGGGCTCATCCAGCCTGGGGCACAGACAGCTTAAGGGCACCCTATAGCCCTGAGCAACCTGCTCTGGTCCTACAGATGGTCCTGCTTGGAACAGGGGTGCATGAGGGGCACCCTGAGGTCTCTTGCAACCCGAATGATCCTACAAAACCGTTTTTCAGTGAAATGTAACTTTCCAGAGAAAATATTTGGAACAGTTTTAGTACTTATGCTTCCAGGTTTTCTTAAAAGAAAGCTCGATATCCATGCTTCCACAAACAGATTGAATTTTTCAGGTTCTAGAAATCTGCTAGTAACCTCTTGGCTATTCTGCTAATGAATTATGATAATTTCTTGATTAAAATGTCACCAGGACAGACTCAGAGGATACTCTGACATATTAAATATTCAGTACATTATAATTTTATCACTTAATATTATTTATGAATCAAAATCATAAGCATAAGAAACTAAAATTAACAAGGTTTATTCCATGCTAAAACTAATTTTATGTAATTGATTTGATATTTATAGGAATAACAGAGTGGAAAGATTTAGGGGAAATATGAAGTTAGAAATGAAATAATTGTTAGGAACTGCAGTGTGGCTGGAAGGCAACTATTCACCTCACAACTCAGTTGTACCACGTGACATGGTCCACATTGCTTTCTGTCAGGCACACACTATGCAAGGCCAGCTTTCCCCTTTGCCACTCATCCTCCCAGCATTGTGTAAGCCATTGCTGAAATGAAACAAGATATTCATAGCTTTCTCAGCTTGTTACATTCCCCTGGGTTGTTAACCTTGCTTCGTTCCCCTTCATATTGACACTAAGAAATTAACAGAGCCTTTCATCTGTTCCAGTTTCTGGGACTTCAGCAACCACTGAGGAAATACAGCCACCTTTATTTGCTGAAACATTTCTCCACAAGTTGCTGAGCAGGAGCACAGAAGAAAGACACTCTTATCCTGGAAAGATTTCATCATACAGTTATATCCAGATGCTTCTGCATGTCCTGTGCAACATGCCCTGCCTTCATCAGTGCAGCTGAGGAAGTACACTTGCCTTAAACAAGCCTGAAGGACAGACAACTTTTTTAACAGAAAGAGATAAAGCATTTCAGGCCAGAATAACTCAAAGGAGATTCTCCAATGTGAACAGAGTGTTTTTTCAAATTATTAGAGAATCATTATGCCTTGTCTGAGATATCAGAAGGAAATAAGAGCAGAGGCTGTTATACAGGAAAATCATGGAAACAAGCCAACAGCTTCCATCAAACCAGCAAGATTTTCTACATTTATTCTCATCAGGTGGAGATGCAGTAACACTCAGTTTCTTTATTACCTTGTGGAATACCAGATGACCCAGAAACATTCCCAGTATGTCAGGGTAAAACTATATGATCATGAACTTCACCTAACCACACTGTAGGTTACCTGGATCAAACATCAAATGCCTGGTCTTGAGATCACATTAAAACTCAGACTGCATAGAAGCAAAAGAAGATCAAACCTCTTTTTATCAGGTGTCATAAGTTTGTTTTCTAATAGGCAGAATTTATCTCTAATGAAAATCAGTAACAACTTAAGGAATGATCATTGGAGGCAGGTTATTTCATTTCTGTTTTAATAGGCCAAACCCTGGATAAAGGGGTCAGAAAACAAGGTAAGACCAAAGTTCTGAGCAGAGATGAGCATTGAAGCTGCAAACAGATGCTGCAGCTGCCTTGGGAAAACAGTTTTACTTTAAACTGGTCATTTCAGCCCTTGGAAATAGGCATAGGATAAAGACCTTTCAGAAGCTTAAATTGTTGAATGGAGCCAAGTAAAAGTAAATAAAAACATACCTTGCAGCTGTTTGGAAAAACTTGGCTACTTTTGAGTAATTTACATATTGAATAATCTTGCCAAGCTATTAAGCAGCAAGATAGCTCCTAGATCATGTTATTTCCCTCCACCACTTCAATGACAAGTAAAGGAAGGTAAATCACCTTGCTTACCACATGCCTGAGGCAAAGTTTAATCTAAAATATTTCAAAGCTAATAAAACTTGAGTCAGGGGAGAAAAATGTAGAACTAAACCTCAGTGGGAAAACAAGGTCTAATTCCTTCACACATATGTGACTGTGATTAGCTTTCTACACTTAAACAGGATTTGCAGTGTAACAGAGCTCCTCACATGCAGGGAATTAAATGCAAACATAACACACTTGATGGCTCAAAGCCAGCAACACTGTCTTTTTCTCAATGCCTGAATTATGGTTTTGCCTAACTCTGCTCCTGAGAAATCACCAAGGAAATACTGACAAGCTGTAAAAACCACCACCAAAAAAGCATCTTCAACTACTGTTTAGACAATCGATCTATATATTAAAAGACATTTACAGGGAAATTAATTGGAATGCTACAATTAGTAAATTGATTTTTCATTCATTCATTGCATGTAACAGGAGATTTTCTGCAGTGACAATGCAACCAAATTAATTCTTTCTGGTAGATTTAATATGATCTTGTACATTTTTTTAATCCCTTCTGACCACTACCATTCTGTGATTCCTTGAAGTCTCACATTTTGTTCGTTGCTTTTTATTGAAAATTTCTAGAAAAAGATAAAAAATCAAAATGAAGCTGTGTTACAGTTCAGGTTCTTTTTTGTTATTTTTAAAAGCAAAAACTAAATCTGTATATTACCACATTAGTGGAGGGTAGCATTACAAAGGTAATAACCAAATAGTAGAAAGCATTATCGAGTCTGCTTGAGATTAAGTCATAACCATTGTGAAAGTATATAAATAAAGATCTAACTTGTTTGGGTTTTTTTTTTAAGTCTCAATATAAATTCTTGTGAGTTCAGTTATTAGTCTGTGTGCTTAAAGGCTGCTATTTTTCTCATCAATAAAGAAAAATATTTGGTTTGCTAACAATATAAACATATTTTCACATAGCCATCTATAACTGTGAACAGAGAGAAAAGAAAAAAACTCTTAAGGCAATTTAGGAGAGCTCTGTCCAAGTATGGTATGAATGTTTTTCATTATTATTTATGACACTGGAAATATACTTTAGGTTCAGAATCAAAGATTTTTTAGAACTAAAATGTGACTATTTTATTTTTTAAAGATTATCCCAAGTTTTTCAGTGAGCTTTATATTATTTTTTTCTCTTTGTGACTGGGTCCCCATTCATAAATATGGTGATTATTATTACTAAAAGAGCAACACCCAGCAAATGAACTCTATACAGGTGTATATATTAATTGTCTTTAACTCACCAAAGTTTCTACTGAAGTTCCCTCAAACTAAGAAAGAGCTTCCATTTCTACAACATGTTAATCAAGTGGAAAGAAGACACCCCATTTAATAAAAAAACCCAAACCACAACACCCCAATATTCTTTTATAATTCAGAAAAAAAAATATATTAGGTATTAAGATAAATTCCATTTCAAAAGTATGTGCATCCTATCATGTTAAGGTTGTTTTTTTCTTTTACCTCCAAGTTATCATCATGAATACGCAAATGTATCTAATTTGACACCTTAACCTTTACTGCTTAAAAAAGCCAAAATACTTCTTCACAGAAAAGAAGGAAAGATTAGTGACAAGAAAAAGAAGGTTTGAAGCAAACATTCATTTTATCTCTAGCATTTCTTTCGAGACTTATGATTCTATAAGAGCCATTGGTATATAACAAGCATTGATGTCTTCACAAGATCTTTCACAAACACATATTTTTGGGGCAATTCCTATTCACCTTTTAAAGAAAAGTTCCATTCACTTACAAATGGATTATCTATTTTAAGAAAGCCATGTGTGCTTAACCATAAATTCAGTATTTCTTTCTGCCCTAAAGCATGAATAATTGTAGAATAATTATACAATAAAATAAGCCTGTAGAACCAGGAGGGGAAAAAGATGTGCAATGACCATGCACATGTTTGCCTGAAGTTCAAATATTATTACATATTCCATCTCCAGCATCCTATTTCCCTTAAGAATTTGTCTGTATTTAGTTTAACTATTCTTACTACCACCTAACAACTCTATTTATAGAACATTTTTCCATTAATTCAACATTCTTAACTCAAACAGAAGACACATAAAAACAGATGAGATGTTGAAAAGATAGGTGGTTTATGCATATATTAGGTCACTTGAATCTGTTTGCACAAATAAACTAATGAAAACCTCACAAGTCTCCTTGGTGTAGCACTCATTGCAGTATTTCCTTGAAATATTCTTTTTTCTTCCTTGTTGATTGTAATACCTCCTGAGACAACACACACAGCAGTGAGACTTGTTGTGCAAACAAAAATGAACCCACACTGCAATATGAAAAATTCACAAGGAAATTCAGATTTGTTGCAACTGATCTGCTACTTTGGAAGAGGCTAAGGAATTCTAACACTACCTCTCCTTTACCCCATTGTGCATTCATCTGCCTAAAGTTTTGGATATCTCTTTTTCCTTTCCATGGAATACGTGAAATAGATCTGTAGCACCAACTGCCAGAGGTTTTGTGGATATAATGACTTTGAAATAATTCAGTATCACTGTTTAAGGAAATGCTGCAAGAATTTTTAGGCAGCTGGTAGACTGCTCTCATATTTGGAGTCTTTGTGACTTAGCAATATAATTTTTATCAGTTTCTGTATACCAAGATATATGAATGCTGTAGGTGGTATGAGTCTACAGAAAAACAATAACGCAGTGTACAAATAAATATTTTTCTTGTTCTTGTTGTCTTGGCTAAAAGATAAATCAATGAATTTGTTTATCAGATTTTTATGGCAATTTTTTCCAAGCAAAAATTGTCCATGGGAGGTGAATTTATTGTGTTTCTTAAACTAGCTGATTTTAATCTGACCCAAGTATTTGTCTTACTCTCCATTCAAGAAAAAATTACTATATGCATGGAGAATAAGTCCTTGCCTACAGAGTACAGTTAATTTACAAAACAGTTAATTTACAAAAGGGCATTGGAAGTCCTTAGCCCTTGCCAGGCAGGCATATGGCTAAGTTTACTGATAACTGAAATATGAAGGTGTTCCAGATGTCTTAAAACTCACAAGCACAATAATAAAAAAAAAAAAAAAGTAAAATGTGGAAGTAGAAAGTGAGTACTTACATATTTTTCTAGGTGAAGAAAGGGAAANATCATGACTTTGAACACTTCCAGGGATGGGGCATCAATGACTTCTCTGGACAATTTGTTCCAGTGTCTCACCACAGACAGTGTAACAAATACCCTCCTTATATCTAGTCTGAATCTGCCCTCTTTCAAAGCTTTCACCTTCTGTCCTATCAGTACAGGCCTTGGTAAAAAGTCTCTTTCGATCTTGCTTAGATGACCCCTTTAAATATTGAAAGGCCACAAGTCTCCTCAGAACCTTTTCCTTCCAGAGCTGAACAAGCCCAGCTCTCTTATTCCTTCTTCACAGAAGAGTTGCTCCAGTCCTCTGATCATTTCCATGGCCCTCCTCTGGACCTGCTCTGAAAGGTCTGTGTCTGCCATGTGCAGCTCACCCAAAAGTTGGACACAGTAATGAGGAGAGGTCTTACACGAGAGCAGAGGGGCAGAATCACCTCCTTCAGCCTGCTGGCCACACTTCTTTTGATTCAGACCAGGATACAACTGGCTTTCTGGGCTACAAATGTACATTTCTGTCTCCTACCCAATTTTCCATCCACTAATATCCCTAAGCCTTCCTCTGGGTTACTCTCAATCCATTTATTCCCCAGTCTGTATAGATATAGGAATTGCCCCAATTCAGGAGCAGGAGTTGGCACTCGGCCTTGTTCAACTTCATAAGGTTCACATGGGGCCACACCTAAGCCTGTCAAGGTCTGTTGCATCCCTTCCCTCAAACTTATCAACTGTACCACTCAGATTGGTGTCATCTGCTGAGAGTGCACTCAATCGCACTGTCTATGTCAGTAATAAAGATACTGAGCAGTTTTGGTCCCAGTAGGCACCCCTGAGGAACATTACTTGTTACTGATCTCTATTTTGACATTTAGCCATCGGCTTCAATTTTCTGGATGAGGTCATCTAGACAATACCTTATCCATCAAACAGCCTCAAAAACATAACTTGCAACTTAGTGACAAGGTTGTTGTGTGGGATCATGTCAAAGGCCTCACGCAAGTCAACTTACACTTCACTTGAACTTTCAGTTAAAAGTAAGTTAAGAATAAGCCATTCAAATATAGAACTTACCCCTTCTTCAAAACTCAGGTAACAAGATTATTTTCCACCTATGGTATGTCAATGATTACTCTGCATTAAATAATGTAGTAACAAGCTATGGATCACAAACATGAAGCAAACATTTATTCCAAATGAAAGCTCTCTCTCTCAGCAGTGGGCTCTCTCAGCTGCAGTCTCCAAAAGCACAAGGAACAGACAGGGCATGTCTGATAAACCACACAGTTGAAGTATCAGAAGTCCTGACTGGACTGGGCTGACAAGACCCCCATAAAGAAATATGGAGGCACTTCTCCAGGACACTGCAACTGGCTGAGTGTCCTTTAAAATTTATTCATATCGAATTTTCTACCCTTTGGAGACTGCAATCAGGTGTTCCATGTGGGAGGGACAGGAAAAAAAGCAGCTAGGTTAAAAATTTAACCCAAACTTTTTGCTATCAAACAAGAATAAACTCAATCCAAAAGTTTGGTGTTTCTTTTTTTTTTTTAATTCTAAACATTGTGTGAATAAGTACAGATACAAATTAATGGTTTAGCCACAGATAAAAGAACATTGAACCTGCACTTTCTTGATATTTCATTTTTCTGTCACATCTAAGACCATCTGTTGCTATTAATTTCTTTTTTCTAATTACTCTGGTTGTTTTGTAACACACTCCTCCCTGTTTCTCATCTTTGCTTTATTTCTTCCACAGTACTAACGTGATATACTTTTGCTGTGCCTTTACGTTTCTCCTCAGTGAAAAACAAGCTACTGTTGTACACTGCTGGCTCCTTCATGCTTGGAGCCTTAGCAGCACAGAGGTGATGTTCTGCCTCCTTGCAGGACTGCATCCCTCTAGCAGCAACCTGTCAGCTTGGGTATCCCTCTTTTGATTCATGAATTTCCTCTCCTTCCAACTGCTTTATTTTACTAGTATTTTTTCATCTTGGAGGTTGGGGTTTTTTTAATCCTGAACTTTTAACACAAAGTGCTTTCTTCTCCCCAAATAAAATAATAAACTTAAAACCACGAGGTTTTTTTTTCTCTCTCTCTCTCTTTATTTTTTTTTTTTTTGTAGCATAATGGTTTGTGTACAAAGACAATATTTTCCTAGATTTATACACCCTCAGAATAAGTCAGCGGCAAAGTAACCATTAGCTTTTGTAAAACTCAGCCAAAACTATCAGATAATGAAAAGAAAAGGCAGAAGAAGTTCATAGCAATTGTTTTAAATAGTGAGACAACACTGCATCTTGAATTTGATAAATACTAGTGTAATCAACATGTATGAGTTTTTTCTCATCACTGGCATTTTACTTTACCACATGAAATGGACTGCAAAATAGGGTTATTTGTAATATTTCAAAGGAATAAGGCTATGTTTTTCACCTTTTTTATTGTCATGAAAATGAAATTTCCTATGTTCTCAAACACTACTACAAACAAAATAAAACAAAAATCCCACCTTAGTGCACAAACACTGTTGTCAGGTTTTTTTTGTGTCAATCCTATCATGCAACACAAACCAAGTAGTACAATTATTGTCATTGAGATTAGAGTAAACAACTTGGAAGTAGCTTCCACCATGTAGCAATTCTTCATATGAGACCTTGGCTAGAGGTTTCAACATAAGAGTTTAATTATGATACTGAAAAATCCTCCTGAATCTTTATTCCTGCTTACCTCTTCCTTCCAACAGGTCAACGTGTAGAATTTCTCTCTCTGCATATATGTATATTTGCACACATATTGCCTATACAAATTATTTTCTTCACGATATATATGCCTTCCCAATACAGTCATTATGGCTTAGACTGTGTTGGTTAATTTTTATGTACTATTTGACATTTATTATGGTTTAAATGCAGATATTTTCTTGTCAGGATAGCTGAAGAGAGGTGGAAAGATCAACATGAAAAAAGGCAGCTAAGTGAAAACTCTGAGTCATTCAAAGAATGGAAGGTAATATTTTATCTAATTTTGTTCACTTTAATAGAAAAAACTCATAGAACCCATAAATAAAAGAAAAATTTTATTTTATATTTGAAATAATATTACAAAATGAGTATCAGAATAAAATGTACAACATTACATGGATTATGAATATGAGTTCCTTGCTACTTCCTTTTTTTTTGATAAAGGAGTCAGCTATAAACCATACTTGCAGCAGTCCTCGTAGGGTTGGCCAACAGAGAAGTTAACTCCTCTTGGAACATACAAGGTGCTCTGATATAAAAATCACCTTTGATTTCAACTTTTTTCAAACTAGCTAAAACCAATGACCCCCAAAATTCATAGGTAAAAACAGAAAGTTAACTTGCAAGATAATTCATTGTGTTTGATTGTTTCTTCACTGACCTGCAGTTTTCATCTGAGAGCTTCATCTTGTGCCATTTTCAATTATATTCTTTCAACATTTCCTCACAGAGATAAAATTTGACAAGAAGATGTGAGTGTAACATGGAAAAAAGTCATATACTTGCTCCAGGGTCCAGTACCAACTCTTCTTCTGCTCTGCCAGTTGAACTTTCATGTTCTTTTCTCATCAGTTGAAGTCCAATATGGCATGTTCTCCTTTGTGTACATCCTCTAAGCATCTACATATAATACCTGCTTGTCTCAAACAATTGGAAGTAACATACACCTCTGCTTGAGATAAACTGGGTGGATGCTGAAGAGGGAAAATAACTTGAGATCAAACAGAAGTTTCTGCTTCAAGGATGTCTCTGCTTTATTGAACTGTAAAAAGAACAGCTGTCGTCTCATGCTTTTTCTTTCAAACTGCACAAGGAGCCTTAAAGTCCAGCGACTCTCTAATGACAGCATGCGACTGGCTTACAGGAGAATGTCTGCTGACATACAGAATCGGCAGATGAGGAGTCCTGTAAATTAAAAAAATAAAATTTTTAGGTAATAAAATCCAATAGCTTTACTTCTATTTATTCAGTATTTAGCAAAGTTACAGAAAATATGCTGCTTGCTGGATACAGACTGAACTTACTTCTGAAGCCAGGAGAAGTCTTCACCAGTAAGGACCAGGATCGTGCGCTCTGCCTGGCTACTTAAGAGAACACAGAAGGGGTAAGAGCATCTCCAACGAAGATGCTGAACATGGCTTTAGAGATAAAGCTGACAACTAATAACTACACTTTTAACCACTTTCAAGAAGCAGCAGAGATTTATGGTACATGCTCATTGTATGTCTGCTAACAGTACCCTGTTCTTCCAGAAGACAGAAAAACAAAATACATTGACTTACTGCCTACCACTCCAGACAGGCTTTCATTATGTACTCTGAGTTTATATATGTTCTTATTAATGTTGACCATTTGTAATGCATTTAGCAAATGATCACTGAAACTATTTGTTCTTAACACATCCTTGTATACACTACAGTGCTCTGCTCTACATCTTTTTTAGGGAGAGAGAACGTGAGGTTTGGCCTAACACCTAAATAATTCCAGTAGCATTTCTAAGATAGTGTTCCTGAAAATAATGTTACTCATTCAGAATAGGTGAGACCAGCACTACCAACAGCAAAATCATACCGACTGTCACAAAAATAGCACTTATTTCCTGTGCTCCATACCTGCCCAAGGTCAGTTTTCAAGAGATAATAAAATATTTTCTTGTTCAAAAGGCCCTCAGGCCTTCTAGGAAAACAGTGATATACTAATTGTTCTGATGAAACAACCTATCACATGTTCTCTATGTATCTGTTTCTTTAGATAGCGAATTTTCCTAAATACATTTGTATTCCCCAAGTCCTCCTATACCAATCAAGTTATTTGATGCCAATCAAACTTACTATCACTGAAGACCCTCATGCAATTGATTCAAATCAACAGAGGCAATCTGGACCAAATTCAGACTGCCTACTGTAGCCTTTAAGGATAACTCAAGAACTGGCAGGCAGTTAAATTGAAGGCAGCAATGACTCACTACTTCAGACACAGATTCTGGTTTGGTTACATGGATAAAAGTGGGCATGATGCCTGATGCAAGACCGTATTACCGATGCAGTAAAAGGTAGCTAAGGCAAATAGGAATGTCAGTATGTTCTCTTGTGAAAATTCCTTACACCACTGCTTCATATTCTGAACGAAACGGTTCATTTCAGTAAATGGACCACTCTTGAACCTTCTAGTAGCATGCATGGGATTCTTACTTTCTGCTCAGTAGAGCAATATCCAACTAAGAATATCTCTAGATCAGTAGGGATTTCATGCATGGACCTTGTAAAGAAAATTACAACAGTGTGTTTTGGTCTCATTCTGCCCACCTCCCTTTTAATGTACTTTTGATGGAATTCATTCATGATAAGGTAATATTATTTCAGCAGTCTATGAGTGAACTTAGAAGTAGAGCAATGGATTCTAGTAACATAGCTTGAAATCACCCTCATGAGAAATCAAAGCGAGCACTCTCTCTCATGGTCACAGGAGCAATACACTAGCTAAAAATAAGGATGAAAAGAAGGCTGATGTTTACTTAGAATATGAAAGTAGGTGGTTAAGATGAGATACGCTGTGAAATAGTTCTAAAAAGACTAAAAAAGCCACCTTTCTTTTAAGATTCTGACATGCAATATTTAATTATCCTGTATGAAAATTCAAATGTACTTTAGCTAGAATGTGTATGAAAATGCACTTCTACATCGAGTCACTTATCAGTATTTAGGGGCAGCACCTCATAGGTCCCTTAATTTTTGAATTTGCCTACCTGAATAAATCACATTAAAACCTATCTGGCTTCCTTCAAATAGTACTGTAAAAAGCAATGGTAAAATGTTCATTTCACCATTGTATACTTTGTTAAAACTGCATTATATGCCTGTAAATAAAATATTCTCCCGCAGGTCAGACTAAATGTTCAAAGTCAAGATTACATCTTAGTTTAGCAAGAAATACTCTGCTGAGTTCTGGACCATCCAAGGTCAAAAGGTTGTCCAGAAACCAGGGTTCAGGGAAAGGTTAGTAAGGGAACCTAAAAGAAAGTGAGAGCACATTTATTTGGACAGAGAGCTCAGAAGATAGTAACAGCATCCGACCTGAACAAGTTACTCGTTCCAAGTAATAGCCTGTGGTTTATGAAAGCACAACAGTCACCTGCACTTGCAAACTGCACTCTGGGAAGAACTTTGTCACTAAGGAGGGTAGCGTATGGCTGAAACAAGTCAGGAAGAGACATTGTGAAACCTCCATCTTTCCAAAACTTAGGTGGAGAAAAGCACAATGAGGTGATATAGTTCGAAAGTGCTGCTTTGGCAGGCCAGTAAACTAGAGGACTTCTAGAAGTATCCCCCAAACAGCATTTGTATGGTTATGTGAGGTAAGCTCATTTGGTTTATCAGTAAGAGATCCATTACATATACTTTAAGGAATAAAAGCAGGAAATAAATGTGGGGTTTTTTTGGTTGGTTAGTTGGTTGGCTGGTTGGTTGGGTTGTTTTTTTTTTTTAATGTTTAATCTCAGACAGCAGCAAAAACTATACAGGCTGAAAAAGTTGTGAAAACCCAACCAAATCCACAAGCCTGAGACAGCAGCAGTATGGGCAATTCTTCCTAACCTCATATTACTTATTAATGTCAACCCGTAAATCTGTATTAACTATTTTTTCTGTACCAGCCAGTCAAAGAAACTCCTGTGGCAGGTTGACGGCAGGCTGCATTCAAAAGGACAAAAATAATCTTGTGTATTTGAAGAATTGATAGAAATGTTCTAATTTAATTATGATAAATATAATTACATTAAGCTTTAGCAGAATTTTTGTTATGTTTCCTAAGGATTTCACTGTAATTTTTGACAGTTTCTTCTTGTGTATGGTTAAATAACTATTAAGACAAGAGGCCTATGTTCCTTCTTGGATAACCTTTCTCTTCAGGGGAAGAAGATACTCCTATAATACATATGTTTCCTGTTTTCAAATTGAAACTGTTTTGCTTGTGTTCCCTCTTTGTCTTCTCAAATTAAAGAGGACCTGATCTATACATTAACTATTAACTTGATAAATTATCTTTTTCTTTCAATGATAAACGGATTTCATAGCCTGAAAACCCTGTCCTTTGCCTTTCAATAGGAACTCCAGGGACCTTAGCTTGAATTTTTTCAGCAAAGAAAAAGGTAAATCCTGTATTTCTGCAAAATTTGTTGGAAAAAAAAGAATAATTAAGGAAAAATGTTCTTGTAATTTTGGCACAACACACATACTATTATGGTTCTTTATCTTTACGTGTGTTTCTATTCCTTTGGATTTCTGTAATATGTCACTGCACACACTTTTCTGTTAAAGAGTTATGAGGGAGCTAATTTACCATTTAGATTTTTTCTGCCACAGGGCATAAACTTGATTTGAAGTACAAATTCTTGAGTTGAAACATGTTGAGGAATATGAAACATTCTGTTTTATTAGTCAATAAATTTTGTGATTTTGCCCATTGTAGCAATTAAACATTTTTTTTTCTTAGAAATTAATTTTTAATTCACAAGCATAGCAATTTTTTGTCATAATCCTGTCAATGCAATACAATGAGTACCAAGGAGAATACAAATGCAGTTATGACAATTACAAGGAAGAAGGTATTATTCCAGGACTCAAGGAAAGAAGGAAGGAGTTCTTTGAAAAAGATTAGAAAAAAATATTATTTTATCAAGCACCTTGAAAAGAAACTCGTTGCAGAATTAAAACATAAAGACAGACATATCTTACCAACCAAATGAAGAGCAAAAGAATTACAGAATGACTGAGGATGGAAAGTATGACCATCTGGAGGTCATCTGATCCTACCTCCCATGTTCAAGCAGAGCCACCTATAGCCAGTTGCCCAGAACTTTGTCCAGGCAGCTTTTGAACATCTCCAAGGATGGACATTCCACGACGTCTCTTGGAAATTGTGCCAGTGCTCAGTCACACCCACAGTGAAGAAGTTTTTCCTGATGTTCAGAGGGAATCTACTGTGTTTAGTGTGTGCCCATTGCCTATGGTTCTGTCACTGGGCACTGCTGAAAAGAGACAGGCTCTGTCTTCTTTGTACCCTCCCTGCAGGTATTTATATGCATGACTAGGATCCCTCTGATCCTCCTCTTTTCCAGGCTAAACAGTCCCAGCTCTCTCAGCCTTTTTTCATATGGAAGATGCTCAAATGCCTTCAACACATTTGTGGCCCTTCATTTGATTCCAGTATCTCCCTGTCTTTCCTGTCCTAAGGAGCCCATAACTGGACACAACACTACAAGTGTGCCTTCACCAGTGCTGAGGAAAGAGGGAAAGATCACCTCCCGAACTGCTGGCAGTACTTTGTCTAACACAGCCCAGGATATCCTTAGAATTCTTTGGAGCAAGGGTACTTTGCTGGCTCATGTTCAATCTGGTGTCCATCACGACTTCCAGGTCCTTTTCTGCAAAGCTAAAGACTTTAGGTCCAAGGACAAAAAAAGTTTTACTCATGTTTCACAGTCTTTTTTTTTTTTTTTTTTTTTTTACTTCATCAAATTGTCAAGGACTCAACCAGTTAATTTAGAATCAGGAATTCCTGAATCTTTATGATCCATTTTACCACTATGATGCACAGTAATGTTACCCAACTTGTCATGTTTCTTCATGCAGACAGGCCAGGATTTTAGGGGATAATGTGTGATACGTGAAGCTGTGTACTTGGCAGCTTTTACAGGATCATTATTCTTTAATGCTTTAAAATAATTTTCCATTTAAGGTTGTTCTCTTCCACAAAATCAGAGACAACATGCATCTTATTTTTTCCTATCAGTTAAAGGGGAGATGATAATTAAATTTCTGTCTCATCAGTTGCTTTCAAAATTCCTTTCTTTCAGCAATTTCAGTACAACAAAGGAGTCTATTGACACTTCCTGTTTCCTGTGTTGTGCCAAATATAGACACCCTAAAATTGGAGCACTTCTCACAATTTCTACCAAAAGAGAAGAAACACCCTGAGTAATGTGAAGAATCAAGATGTGGGAAAAGAGGTGGATTTGAATAGTCATCCCAATCTGTCACTGTTTCTTGATCTTTTCTTTTGAAAGAAGCTTAACTGGGTTTGTTGGTTTTGGGTTTTTTTTGCATTATCTTTAGCTCTCCTGTTGTTCATCTTGCTCTTTTCTTCACATTTCATTTTCTAGCTTAGCTCATTTTTTTAAAATTTTCTTTAACAGGCCAGAAACCCATCTCTCAACAACCCCTTCCTGCAGATCTCCCCCAGTGTATTTCCTTTCAACTCCCCTATGCCCACAATACACTCTATCCCACAACAAAACAAGAACAAAATGTTACTGGTCTGTGTTTTTACAGCCAATTTGCTATAATCACTTTCCTTTGTATTATATAACAGAAAGTACAGTACATCATCTTCAAGAACGGGGAGGCTTCATCTTAACTATTTTTAACAGATTTCTGTTAGTGCTGCTTTTCTAACTTCTTTTCTGAAACTCCCCTGCCATCTCTCTCACACTCCACAGTGCCGGGATTCAACAATAAACACCAAGATTTTGACCCATGTGGTCAAGATCAATCGAGGAAATGAATTGTTGAGTCTGGATAGGTAGGGCTTTTACATTTGTTAAGGATTAAAAAGTAGATGAAACCTGGCACACAGCATGTAATGTGTAAAATACTGAAGTTACTTGAAGTTACATATTTTATTTTTCACTGAATGACATTCTGAAGTTCTATTCCTCTTGGCCTACTTTCTTGGAGAAATAGTTTTCCTCTTCCTTTGAGGAATCTTTATCTCTTTCCCTTACACTTTCATTTGGATGGAATGATTGACCAAATTTTTCCCTCCTCTCATCTTTGTTTCTTGTACCATTTTATCGCTTTATCGTTGCCCAACACAGAGCTTACTTTACTGATTTTAGACCACAATCATTTTATTCTTTGTCTTTATCAATGTCAACTCAATGTGTTTTTAAGTGAAAAGGCCACAGGGAAGATAATGGGCTTGCAGAAAACCCACCCTGGAAATTTATCTTAGGGGGTGAAGTTATGGGAATCTCTAAGGGTGTGGGTTTTTTTCTAGAAATGAGAATCATGCAGCTTCCCTCCTTTATAGCTCTCTGATCAACTAAAAAAACACTGACCCTTACAACAGAGGATTAAGGAAAGAGCAGGGAGGTTTTTTTACAAGGTTGCTATGATCACATTTTATTACTGGATGTAAACATGAATAATGCTTCAGTAGCATTACAGCAAGCATAAGCAGTTAGGAAATTAACAACTGTCTCTGTAAGGCTGAAAAAAAAAAATGACAGGCACCGATTAGGCTGTGTCTGTTTTTAATTTTTCTCAAACGTGATCTGAAGTGCTTCCTTCCTACTCTGGTATTCTTATTGCCCCTTTTTCCATTTTTTCTAGCCCTTCTCAGATGTACAATGCCAACCAACAGTGGGCAAAACTAGAGATGGGAAAACCTAAAGGTGTATTTTCTTTGTCAAGCAGATCTGTTAGAAGCCTGAACAATGGGCAAGTGCTCACTGAAGATGGACTACTGCTTTGATTAGCAACAGCAAGTTTATCACACACACCTTACTGAAAGCACCCTGTCATGCTTCAGAGACCACAATGAAAAGCATGAAGAATTTTATACTTGCTGTTGCAACCAGTGCTTACTATTTTAAAAGCAAAAGAAAGTAAAGTACAATAGCTTAAATACATGGATGTGGCACAGAGATAAGGAAATTTTTAAAACAGATAGTTTAAAAAATACATTCTATTCTTCTACCTGACAGCCACATATTACTTTGGCCATAGGTACCAAGGAAGCATGATGATTTCCTTTAATTCTACTGACTTGGGAGCACCAGATGTCCTGTATTCCATTTCACAAGCTCCTTGCTGCTAGTGATCACTATATTAAACTTCCACTGGTAGTGTGCTTTTGGGGCATGGGAAGAAAGATTTTTGAAACAGATTGTTTTTTTAAGTTTCATATAGAAAGTTCTGAAAAGCTGAATTTCTATGAGGAGAAAATTACAGCTGGGTTACCAGATGTCAGCAATGAGTATATAATAGGTATGGTGGTCATTTGGAGTGGTATACATTTCACCAAAATTGAGTTACCTGTAAAGTAGGCATGTACATTAGGAAGTGATTAATTGCCCTTTCTAAGTGTCTGTTCCTCTGAAATGATAATTCCAGGAGAGTCTTATCCCATTATCCTGTGCTCTTCTAAAGTCAAGCAACATAAGTCCTATCTTAGCCTACTATTTACTGGCTTTCTTAGCTTTCTAGAAAACTTATTATTCATGCATCAACAGTAGCTTTTCTGTGTCAAGCACTGTTGTTTATTAGTCTGTTCTAGAGTTTTTTTATCTGAAAAATCATGTCAACTTGTACTTGAGACTGTTTACATGCAGCTCCAGCAAAGCCATATTTTCCCCTTCTGGAGGCAAATAATATATTTCAAAATGTGCTAATTACTCTAAGAGTGCCGTTGAAAATATGACAGTCTATATTTATATTCAAACACCGTGTTTATAGTTTGACTTTTTTTTTTATTTTATATTCTTAGAACTAAGCACATCCTCCCCTTTCCCTCTCTCCCCCATCCAAACTAATAAATGAATCAGCTTACTGAAGTGCAATATAAACTTCTGCACACTTTATATCCTATTCTTTCAGCTGTTGCCAAGACAAGGCTAAATCTCTTCAGAGCATGTAGCTTTAATATATAATCAACTAGAAGAGGTTTACTGCAAATGCTACACAAAGTGACTGTTAAATTTACAATATACTAAACTTTGCATAGTTTTCACCTATGCGCCTCACTTGTGCATTGCTGTGGTCTAGAAATTTATGAGCAAGAGCTTTTGTGGTTCCAGAATGGGACCAGTGCAATGCTGGTACATATACACACTCCACTGAGCTGAGTCCTGCTTTTAGAGATTAAATGGAGCATGTAGGAAAAACAAAGGTTTTATGTTATTGCTCTTGGCACATGGTATAATAAGATGCAATATGGCAGGACTGCAGCATTGGAATGGGTTCATGAGTCTGAATAGATGTTGAAACCACAAAAATAGACCAATATTTCAATATGGCTGTTCTTAACATTATATATCTTAAGTGCCATACTTACAATTATCTCAAAGCAGTGGTATGTAACTAGCACATTTCTAGGGTATACCAGCATCTGTGCTTATGCAACTTTGTTGCTGGTCTGCACTGGTGTTATCATAACTCAAATCCGCACCCCAGTCAACTGACTAAATTGTGACATCATCCTCTCAGGTGAAACATTCTCTAGTAATGTACTCATCACATATAACAGATATTTAACCTTTTAGGGTTATAGATTGTATAGACTGTAGCTGTAAAGAACAGGTTGTCTGTCTGTCTATTTATTTATTCTAGAAACTGTTAAAAGAAGGACAGCATGAGAAATGATATTGACTTCCTATCAGGTGGCCTCCTGACTGCAGAGGGTCATGACCAAACCTGGCCTAAGTGGCCTTCCACAAAAGTGCTATGACCCAAGACAAGAGTTTGGAGAATCATCTTATATCCTTTCAAGTTGTGGTCTTAACTACTCTTGGATAATTGGCCTTCCATGCCAAAAATATAGGCTGTGTAATAGACAGTTGTGGACTGGTCCTCACCTCACTGGGAAGGTAGCTGTTCAACAAGAAGTTGTCCACAAACTGAAAGTTAATTTCATTTGGAGTACAAGTCAAATTTCAGCAGAAGTTGCCAGTCAGTAAAGTGTTCACATGTAACAGACCAGTCCATCTTGGATACAAACAGTGTGTAACAATTTATGGTGTGCCAATGAATGCCGACTCAAGTCTATCCCACGTCTGACAACATGGGCAGCTGAGTGAGAGGAGCTGGCTACAAGTATAGACACCCATAACTCTGCTGCTGGCCTTGCCAGGCCCCAGGAAAGATTAGACAATTGCTTCTGCTGCTGCCAAAATGATGAAGAACGTGTGTCATAGGTCATCCTTAACCGCCAAGGCCATGGTTCTCACCTCCCCGTTACCGACCATAATTTGCAAGACTGTTTCTCCTGCAGAGCTAACTTTCAGCCAATCTTCTTCCCCTCTCACAGAAATGTCTGTGATACTCTCACAGGAATACCACAGACAGAAATAGACTCTTGTGCTAGTTCAGCAAGAGACACCGATTATCACTGTGTGGGGTGATTAAGGCTGCGTATTCTACACCCTCTATTCATTCCTCAAGAATAATGGACCATTTGCAACAGTTGTCCAGGAAGTCGTTAGCACCTTCACACTCAGCCTGAGGGGGCGTGGGTGCTAATGGGCCATCAATGGTCCAACCATACCCCATGACTCACAGTTAATTACCCATTGTGTGAGTCCCTGCCCTGGGGGAGGGACTGGGTGCTCCCTGAGGATATACAAACAGGGCTCAGAAGACCTTAAGGCTCTGTTCGTTGGATCTGGAGGAGCAGCGGAACCTTGACAGGAGGAAGCCATCGCTCTCGACCGGACTACAACCATCGCTTCTGGCCGGGCCACAGCCGTCATCTGCAGCAACGGACTCTTCACTTCTTTTTGCTTTGGACTTGGGAGAGCCACGTGGATCTCAGCACCGGGGCTAACAAACCCCTTTGGGCTTGTGCCCTGGGACACTGGGTTTACTGCTGGGTTTTGGTGAGTTGAAAGCAGGTTGTTCTCTTTGTGTCAGTGTTTGTATGGTAATGTCTTTCATTAAATTGTAACTCTGACTTATAATCTCTCTTGTGGTGGGTCCATTTCTCCTGCCGGTTTACCTCTAAACCAGCACACTCTTGTATATTATAATAGCATATTTAAAAGCTGTTTATGCAGCGCATGTATAAATGGAGCAAAGATTACCATAGCCATAGCAAAGTGTTATTTTTACTCCATTTATATACACAGTGTTTTAAAGTTTATGGCCAATGTGTAAAGAAAATGAGAGCAATACTGCATGGTTCTTCCATCTTGTTCATGAAACACTCAAATTATCTCAAAGGGACTTAGTGCAGTAGTGAGATGACCTAGTTCATTATTTCTGCACTCACTGCATCCATGCACAGTTGCATAGCAAAAATTTCCTGTAACATCAGAATTCACTGTGAACAAAGCAAAATGCTACAAAAATTACACAGCTGCCACTGCTGTGATGGTTTTAAATTATTCTACAGTCTCATGAATAGTGCTGTAAGGAAATAAAGGACACCATGCTTTGCTAACATACTCAGATATCTTTTTTCCCATCGGCATGTAAGTTTTATTTATTAACTTTTTTTCTCATCACAACTGGTGTGAAGATTAGGGTACACAGGGAAAGGATACATGAATGCTATAATTTAACAGAGGAGGGAATGGAAAGGGGAATAAAATATACTAATGGAACATAACTAGTCACAAGAAATTTCGAAAAGCATAATTTTCTGTTCAAGGAGAGAGATGTAAGAGAAAATGAGTGGAAATAAATTACTGAAATGATGGCAGCCATCAGGAAAGAAAAAAAAAATGGATGAAAGGTGATTTCTACCAAAAAGAAAAAAAAGCAAAAGAAAATGCACTGGAAGACAAGAGTTTTGAGGCATTATGTGAAGAAAGAATAAGTCTTGGGCAAATTTTGACTATTGACTCCCATACAAAATACTTCCTCTGTCTTCCATACAAACTGACAGTCTAGAGTGATGGTGGCGAGTTTGCATTCACAGTGTGGATGGAAGTCAGTAAAGTGAAAAGAACCTTACACTTCTACTATCTTAAACTGACTCAATGAAGACTACCACTATGTGACTCCCTCACTACTAAAAGTCAGATTCTGTATGCAATGAACAGCTGAGCTATTCATAGTTAGGTTTTTTGATTTTTGAGTTGTTTGCGTTTCTTTTGTATGACTTTTTTTTTTTTCTTCCCCTGTGCTGCTGCCCTAGATTCTCTGTTTCCCATCAGTGTGTTCAGACTTTAACAAAAGGACTGTACTGGAGACAGTGTGATCTAAAGCCATGACTCTGGGAGTGAAACTAAAGTGAAAACATGACAATCATTAAGTTTACCTTTTATCACTACCTACCTTTTGGTTTTGCACTGAAAGAATAATAAAAAAAAAAAAAAAACAAAACCAAAAAAACAAACCACTTAATGTGATTAATTTTTCACTTTTACATTATTTTATGCAAGACAAGGCTATGATTCTTTCCCTGACAAGCATGTACCTTTTTGGGTTACTGACCATAAACGGGAAGGAAAAGGCGTGATGAATGTGCAGGGACAATCGTGCAATTTATGTCAGCATTTTTTAAAGTACCCAAACAGCTTAATATATCTCCCAACTCATTGGGACATGGCTCTCACTTGAAAACAGGAGTCACTAGAAAGTCTACAAATGTGTTCTCAAGGAGTGTGTGCAAATGCTAGGTAGAGACATAGCGACACAAAGCCACAATATGAAAAGCTACTTGGCAAGTGTAGCAAAATAAACTTCTGTGCAGTGGACAAATTTGTTAATTGCCTCTCAAAAGAGAATTCAATTTATTTGATACTCCACCTGTAGTATTTTTATATTTGTGTATTTGTTTGCCTGTCAATATCCACCAAACTGACTTCATTAAGAAACTCACTCTGAAAACTTTTGTAGAAAACCTCATGAAAAAAAAAAGAAACAAAAACAACAAAGCAACCATATCCTGGCGTGCATCAAGCACAGCATTGTCAGCCAGTCCATGGAGGTGACTGTCCCACTCTGCACTGGTGCTGCCTCACCTTGAGGACTGTGTGCAGTTTTGGGTACCATGGTACAAGAGGGACATAAAACTACTGCAGAGTGTCCGGAGCAGGGCAACAAGGATGGTGAAGGGTCTGGAGGAGACCCTGAAGGTCCCCTGGAGGAGAGCCTGAAGTCTCTTGGCTTGTTCAGACTGGAGAAGAGGAGGATGAGGGGAGATCTCCTGAGGTCTATGTCTTCCTGACGAGGGGGAGAGAAAGGGTAGGCACTTATCTCCTCTCTTTGGTGGCCAGTGATAGAACCCAAGGGAATGGTATGAAGCTGTGACAGGGGAAGTTTAGGTTGGGTATTAGGAAGAGGCTCTTTACTGAGAGGGTGGTCGGGCACTGTAACAGGCTCCCCAGGGAAGTGGTCACAGCACCGAGCTGGACTGAGCTCAAGCAGCGTCTGGACGATGCACTCAGTGACATGTTCTGACTTGTCTGGCCCTGTGTGAAGCCAGGATCTGGATTTGGTGATCCTTACAGGCCCCTTAACTTAAGATATTCTGTGATTCAATAAAAAAAAAAAAACAAAAAAACTGGTGAAGTCCATTCCTCCGACAGGGGAGGGAAGAAAGTGAAATCTCTCTGAAAGTTAACACCATGCAGAAAAAGCTGGGTTTGTACATCAACAGTGCATTCTCAAACTACAGATCTGCTTATACAAAAATTCTCCAGGAAGTTATTTGCTTTTCCCAGTTCTTAAATGTGATGTTAGTTAAAAGCTTGATCACAGCACAAGGTGCAGTTCATGACCTGGTAAGCAGGATGTTAGACAGGTTCTCAACTAACTGCTGACAATTATTGACGTTGCAGCAACATGTGAAAAACAGAAACGATGAAAATATAAAATTAGAGTCTGGCCATATGAATGGGAAAATTCCTCTGGTATTGTTGCTATGGCAAAATCATTATCATCTATAGAGTATAAAAATATTTTAAACTGATATCCTGGTCAGTAGAGGAGAAACAAACAACACCAGACTTAACACCAGACTATCTCTTCAATAGTGTTTTAAAAATTAAAAAGATAAAATGAAAAATCAATTCCAATTTCATGTTAGAATTTTCTTTTTCTATTGTACTGGTCAATTTAGAAAATTAAGTATCTATGGGGGGTTGGACTCAATGACTGGGAGTTTGGGCTCGATGATCTCTTGAGATCTCTTCCAACCCCTACAATTCTGTGAATCTGTAATTCTCTTCTTCCCAGATGCTGTCCTTATTATCTTACATAATAACTTTCTCCCCTTGTGTAGTCTAATGTAAGATGTTATTTGGTATGAGATTAAGCAAATACAAACAGTGACACCACAATCAGAGAACAATACATATCTGATATAACTCTAGCCTTCTGTATTCATCCTGTCCCCCAAAGAATCAGCTGCTTTCTTGGTGGTTTTGTCTTTGTTTCTTTTTCTTTCTATTAGTTTAATTTAGACTCCTTGGAGCAAGCTTGCAATTTAAATCTGATCTTTTTAAGAAAACTATGGGGTTTTTTTTCTCATAAATGAGTTCAAACAATATCACCACGCATCTTCTCTCTGCTTAGCAGTCTCTGAACAGAGCTGAATCCCCAAATAATTTTACAAAATTTATGTGCCTAATGGTTTCACAATGTTGTGTTATCTTTGAAGAAAATAAAGTTGACTAGGCAGCATTTTCATGCATCACAAGACCAAAATCACTGCAATAAGGAAGAAACATGACTGCAACAAGCAGGCACACAGAAGCTATATTTCACTACATTTACTGTGTCAGACATGACTAGAAAATGGAAAATCTATTCTTCCTTTAATTATTTTTTTTAAAGTATATATGAAAAGGTTTCAGTTTTGTATAGAAAACACTTTTCGTTACAGTGAAAGTAGTCTGGCCAGCTGTTGCCACTGTATCAAAATTTTTAAGGCTTGCATCAAGAAGCTGCTCATGTCTCCCCATCAAATACTAATGCAACCTGAGAAAAAAAGATCTGAAATACCATGTCCCAGACCTATATTCAAAATGCAGGAGTACATAAAAAAGTTATTATAAAGATAACAAAATAGAATTATTCTCAAAGTTGATGCACTACATACCTTGAGAAAAGCTGTAAAATGAGCTTTAAAATCTAGTTATGAGTGGCTACTGAGCTTGAGGGTATAAATCAAACTTTCTCCTATTTAATGCTGACAAAAAAAGAGCTTTTGCTATTCTGAAAATCAGTTTCCACTAAATAATAAGAATTTTTACAAACTTTTTAGTTTTGTGTGATGCATTTGTGAAAAATCACGTGCTGCTATTTGATTAATAGTATTGCAATATACCCTTTTTCAGATAAATTATACTCACAATAAACATAACACTGTTAACATTTACCTTTCTAAAAGAAAATAACTTCTGAGTTTCTGTGCTTTGATAGCCATCACTTCAAAAAACTTTCTTTATCTGAACTGTTCTTTAATTTATATTTACTCCACTTTCCTTAATACCTTTAGCCAAACAAATTTCTACTGCCTGTTTAACAGTGGTATATCTTAAGCATTGAGGATGTGAGCAGGAAAAGGCTTTTAATTCTGGCCACACAGATAACTGTCTCACAAACACACAGATGACTAGTGAAAAGGACACATAAACTACTTATAAACAAGGACGTACGTATACAAATATAACTGCATATTCCCAGTGAGGAAATATTTAGACCATCCAGCTGTGTTTGGGCTTAGAAAGAGAGCATTAAATACCCACTCAGAGTAGGAAATAAGCATTACACAGATGGATGTCATTTCATACATATATACATAAGCTTGTGCATATAAGGGCACAAGAATGTGCAGCTATGTATGTTCACATACACATATTCACAGAAATATCTGTGAGCATGTGATTAGCCACATAGTCACAGCTAAGCATCTATCCTATGTTCAGTGACCAAGCACAAACACTTTCATTACCTCAAAATATCCATGATCACCTGGCAAGTACAGGCTAAATAGTCCACTGCTGGTATTTAAGACCAATCAGGTCCACTCATTTCAATGCAGGATTGTAGGAAAGAGACAATCCCATCTGCAGTGGAAGGAAGGTCCCTCAGTAGTTCCCCGCTGCCATCTCTATCCAAACTGTGTGTTGAAATTAAACACCACTGTATTGAAAAACAAATATTCTAACCAGTAGGTTAATCAAACACCAAATAATTAGTAAGCATCCTAGAAAAGGTAGTCCCTCCAAATTTAAAAAAGTAAATTAATTAAAACAAGCAATATTTAATATATCCTCATTACAGATGTAAAATGAAACACATAATCAAACACACCTTTAGTGTATGATACATTCCAAAAGATAGTCTTGACACTATATTGTATACTTACAATATATATACTTAGAACAAAAACAATGTTCAAAACTGAATCATATTAAGATTTCACAGCCATGCATTCGACTTTAATATTATGGATTAAAAATTCCTTGAAACCTTTTTTCTAAACAAACTTAAGTGGTAAAAGAACAGACTGAAGAGACATGATTTCACAACACCTTTCATTATTATAGATGTAAATGAAAAGTGAAGACAATGTGAAAAAGCAATGATAATTTCAGAAGTTCAAAAGCTCCTTTCCTTCTTTTGTCTTTATTTTTTCTTCTTCTAATTCTTTTTAATAAGGATTAATGATTTAGCATTTTGTTTTATGGTTAAAACCAGTACCAGCTGTAACAATCCCAATGTTTGTATAAAAGGCATCAATGAACTATTTTCTTCTGAATATGAGAGAAGCATCATGGTCAAAAAATCCCTGCCTTTTCCTAACTGTTCTCCAGGTGCATTTGCAATTCTGAATTATTTACATCTTCACAAAGGCTGAGATATAATTCCAGAAATTTTACAAGAGGCTTTCTCCAAAATTTTCCACCTCAGTCAACAAGACATATGATATTCCCTGATCTTAACAACTCTCCTGCCAAAAATAAAATATGTTTCTACTTACTGCCAACCCACCTGACTCTACCTAAGTAAATTCCTTGCCAAGACTATAAGCCTTTCTACCCTAAACCCTAAATCCATTCACTCTTGCTCAACTTAGTATGCGTTCCATTACCCACCAAATCACAGAACACCATACAGTGGGCCTGAAATACACTTCAGTGTTATCACTGAAAAGTGGGACAGGGGGACGTAATTATATTAATATTGATCTTGTCATGAGAAGAATGGACTGAAAATTCAGAGAATGAGATCTCATTTAGTCTGAATGTATTTCCTCTGACTGCCAGTGATCTGTGCAGAAGAAAGGCGTTGGCATTGAAGTGCTGACACACTGGAAGTAGGAATAGTACCCCATGGAAGGCAGGGACACACAGCCAGCAGCTGCCAAATAGCCACTTTGAACTACAGCCTCTATTAAATTCAAAGACCATATCTCCTTGAAAGGCACATTGGGAACATCTCAAGATAAAGACCACCTTTATACTTGTTTAGTATATTCTAAAATGAAAGGAGCTTGGGTTTGATTATGATTAGTGAGGCTAAAGCAAGCGATGTTTTTCCCTCCAAATCCTTCCCATCTACTGAGATTATAATCTCTAAACAGGCAGAAAAGATTTAAAACCCTTTTTGCTTTTCCTTTTCATGGCTTTTTTGCTACAAATCATAATGTGAGTACTCTAGAGACTGATACTACCGTGTAGGAAGCCAGAGCAGCTAAACACAAGTGGTGGAAAAATAAACTTAGAAGAGTAAGATCCTAGTACAGGAAGCTCATGCTATTTAAAAACCTGGTAGCAGACAGAAAAAAAGTTGCAGAATCAACTGGGTTACTGAGTCTGGTGGGTAAAGCTAAATGGTAGNAAAACAAAAAACCTAGACAAAATAACTCTAGGTTCAGTTCCTGAAGAGTTGACACTCTTTAGGCACTGAACCTAGAACTAGAGGGTCTCTATGCTGATTGAAGAGTAGGACAGATAACTTTTCCACATAACTAACCTGTGTGGTGGGATGATTCCTCCTGTTCAAGCAATTAAACAATAAACAAAGAACAAACACAAAGAGAAAAGCTGAGATTTTACTTTAGGAAGTTTCAGAATGTTCTGAATTTATTGATGACTTCACAGCTCTACATGTGGCTGGCAGGCAAAATACATAATAGTTTATAGTAGAGTGAAGTCATTCTACCTTATCTTCAAGTCAAATCACTGGGGTTTTTTTGCCTAATTCACACATTTCTAGAAGGTAACATTGCAGAACAATTAGGTCTTTATGATGCTAATTTGTCATAGATAATGTTTTAGATCACTTCCCACCTCTGATAATCCAGACAGACAGATACTTACTGCATGATACCTTATAAGCTAAAATTTATCTGGATATATGTGTACACACACAGAGTCCATACACAAATTGTGTGATATATTATTCGCCGTACTCCTATGTACATTACAGGTAATTATAACTTTATTTTCCTTTCATGTGCTCTGTAGATTTGAGCACTTTGGTTGCTGTTCTGAACACTGGATTAATCTCTTTCTCATAGTAATGATAGATGAAAAGAAATGACCTATTTTTACAATATGATTACTTTCGCTACCGCGCGCCGCGCCACCGGTC
>VXBZ01011702.1:56309-88733 GCA_013399135.1 Heliornis fulica | reverse complement strand
TTTTTATTGCTTTCTAAGCTCCCCTGGTATCATGCATTTTCCTCTTTTCTTAAATCTTAATGTTCCAGCCTTCCATTTCCTGTATAAAACAGCTCTAAGTGGATTAAAAGGCAAGCATTAAAGACACAGCACATACTGCATAATCAGATGATTCAATGTTAGCAAAACACCGGGATGGTGCATCCAGGTGCATTTTAACTTTGTAATCGTATTTGGCCCTTTCCAGAGGTACCTGAACAAAACATTTAAAGGAAAACATGTAAAGAAAAAACGTTTCCTTAGTAATTTTGCTGATTGGAAAAAGTGACAATTTTCACAAGAATTTTCTTCATTAAGTGCAAAAAAATAACACACAGATAATTTTCAAGATGATTTTCATCTCTCCTCAATATAGGTTTTGTTGTAATTCAGAAATTATCAGAATCAATCTTTGATCCTGTATTTCACTGTTAGCCAAAATCAAATAGGAGTCATTCAAATAATATGTGAATATTCAGATATTTGCATTTTTAAAGCACAGCATAAGCAAATAGGGACTAATCACAGAATCAAATGATCACAGAATGTTAGGGGTTGGAATCGAGCTCTGGTGATCACCCAGTCCCCCTGCCCAAGCAATATCACCTAGATTAGATCACACAGGAATGCGTCCAGATTGGTCTTGAATGTCTCCAGAGAAGGACACTCCACAACCTCTCTGGGCAGCCTCTTCCAGTGCTCTGTCCCCCTCACAGTGAAGAAGTTCCTCCTCATGTTTAGGGGTATCTTCCTATATTCAACTCTATTCCCATTGCCTCTCATCCTGTCACTGGGCACCACTGAAAAAGGACTGACCCCATCCTCCTGCCACCCACACCCTAAGTATTTATAAGCGTTGGTAAAATGAATAATTTATTCATCTACCTTAACTTCCTTTGGACATCTAACAAAGGAGACTTGAAACTTAATAATGCTTTTAAACTTATAGTATCAATATATTCCCAAATATATTTTTTAATTCTTCTTGTGTGAGTTAACACACTTTTATCTATACCAGTACAAATTTAAAATCTATTTTTCTTGTAACACCAAACATTGTATTAAATTTGAGGAAATACAATCTTAAGGGCCATTCTTTACACTATATTACAGACCTGAAAAATATGTTAAGTTTTATTAAAGTTCCAAGTCATGTCCCACAGAGAGAGAACTGGGAAAGGGTAACATTAAATATGCCCTCCTGTACAAGCATATTATGACTGTATAAATTTTTTCTACCATACAGACCTTGTTATATTTAACACATTTTGTTCATTAAATGGCTATTTAGTAATTTCTTAAATTGCTTAATATAGGGCCTTATTTATTGCTTTTTTTCAGACCTACTTGGAAGGCACAATTAGTTGTTCCTTGCAGGATTTCAGAATGATTATCTGTACAGCACAGGAGTGCTTAAAAATAATCTTTTTCTCCCTCTGCACCAGAGGATTTCCTGAACTTCCATCTAGGCAAAAAGGTATCCAAGTAAAAGACTTTTTCCAACATTTGGTAACCAACTCAAGGTGCCTAATGTCTAATTTTTCAAAGGAGTTTATCCCTCAAAGATGTGTTCAATGTTGCTTTGTCTGGGCAAAGCATTCCTGAGTTCACACGACAGACTAAGCACTCTTATTTTAAATGATCAGGCCAGTCTCCTGGGAGTTATCAGATAGCTGGTATCCAGAAATCACTGCTGAGCATACAGGATTTTTGCCACTTGGCCAAATCTGGCATGGAATTTTACATAGGCAGCAAAATATTCCTCTCTAGCACAGATATTTCTCAAGGTCCAATAATGACTATTATCTTGTTCCAAATCTCCAAGGTTTTAGAGGTATAAAAAATGTAAGATCCTAGCCTTTTTCTAGAAATTAAATGTACTGAAGCAATATAAATTCAGTCAATCTGAATAAATTGCCAGTCTTTTATATTTCAGATCCCAGTCAACAACTGACATGTGGCTCAGAAAGTTACCTGCTGGCAGCCCCACTGGTAACTTTCTATTTTTCTAAGGTAATTCTATACAAACACAGGAATAGTAACATTGTCCATATGCAAAGCATATTTTCTCACCTCATTCCTACTCATCTCCTTCCCAGTTTTGTTAGAAGTGAAATCACCTGTTTTATGTACCCACAGTATTTGCTGATTTGGTCGTTTTCTCAGGCAGAGCACAATAAGAAGTCACGCCAAGTTATCTGCTGTTAGTTTATATGTTGCATTCACTGCAGCTGGCATCTAAACCACCAATTCCTGATTGTAGCAGAATCTCTCTGCAGTAATTGATTATTAACTAAGGAGACTGGGGTAAGGGAATGAAGAAAAGATCAGAAGTGGTGTTGAAAGCACCCATACTCTGAATTTTATATTAAAAGCTGTAATTAACATGCAGCACAGTTCACCTTACTCATGCCGAGCCACATAAGTTACTTATTTACAGATCTTCATTTTTGACTAAAACGAAGGATCTGACATTAAATCTAAATGCATAAATACATAGGTTCTCAGCTTCTTATTTTGAAGATTTCCCTCAAAACTATGAAGTCTGAAATTCTGAAACTATTTAATTGTTTCAAGCATATTTAAGCTTTCAAGGAACATATCCTTCTGGAAGAATAATACACACATGAAATAAATGTATACCTATGCATTGTAAATGATCTTCTAAGGTGCACCAATGATATACATGTGGATTACAAATTAAGTATTTTGAAAGTCAGTTTATTTGCCAAAAAACAGAACCTCAAACTCTGAAATAAAATGCAGTGCCACACTGATCATGCTGAACTGTGAGGATTACAGATCACTGGGACAGGCTGCCCAGAGAGGTTGTGGAGTCTCCTTCTCTGGAGACATTCAAGACCAATCTGGATGCATTCCTGTGTGATTTAATCTAGGTGATCCTGCTGAGGAAGGGGGGGCTGGGTTAGATGATCCTTTGAAGTCCCTTCCAACTCCTAACATTCCGTGATTCTGTGGACTCACTTTAAAACAAAAAAAACAAGAAAAAATTACATGATTGGTTGAAACTAAATAGTCATCAACACACAGATCAGCCAGTAATGTGAAGTCTTCTGTAGTCAAATTCATCAACAGTAGGAATGTGAAGGAAAATAAATAATTACAGGTGAAGTTCTACCAAAAAATAGTGCTAAGTGGTGGGAACCTGTAACAGGCTAAGGTCCCAGTTCCTCCTCTTTAAAGGCTGCTAAATTCCATGTCTAATCACCAGTTTTGCAGTAGCCTTCAATTAAGAGCCGAGTACCATTTCTAAGGTAAGAAATTGCTCTTTGGGCTCTTCCTATTTTATCACTACAAATTTATGGAGATCACCATACCTGTTCTTTTAGTTAGTGGTAGGTGAGCAAATTTTGATGCGCTCACCTGATCACATCTAGTCAGATCCCTCGCATACGAAAACCTGAAGAGTGGCTATACAGAGCAAATGTCACCCTGCAAAAGATGAGAAATACTTTTGATTTAATTCCACACAGATACTTCACTGGCACATGTCTTTGTGTGACAACTCAGTATGCGGAACAACCACATCAGTTTTGCTTCAATCAAGTCCTGCATTCAGATAGAGGCAAAGATGTGTCACCTTCTCATGATGTCTCATGGCAAACTGCACACACTTCAAACAATGTATATCAACAAATAGATGGTTTAGTTTCACAGTGTACATTACAGGAAAAATCTTCCCTGACAGCCTATTTGTCAGTGTGTCGGATGCAGCACTGTAGCACCAAACCATCTGGAGGTTCCAGGGAATAAAACACTTAGGATGAAATTCCTCCTTCAGCTACTGCTCACTGGAAGGAAACAGGATAATGGGCCTTCTCTTCAGGTTGTCATAACATCAGTAACCAGGGATTGACTGTGCTACTTCTATTTGTATTGGTTTGAGAAAGAAAAAGAAAAAAAAGACAGAATACGCTGCAGTGATAAAAGCAGAGGATCAGAAATTAAGATTGAGTCATGACAAAACACTGCTAAGATTTACTCCTCCATCTTCACAAAGGGAGGAATGTGTGTTCCATATACACGCATTTGCAGTCTTCAAATGTCACAGCACAAACCTCAGAAGACTGCTAAGACTCAAACAGCCATTTCATCAGAGTTCTTGATGAAGCCCTGCGCGCTACTCAATTATTTTGACTTATTTGCATCTAATGACCTACGGCCACCGACAAATTACGAACTCCCAGTGTTCAGAAGATAAAACCCACTAAAAGTTTATCACTTTAATTCACGAGGTGGAATTTTAACATCCATGTTGTCTTACAACAAACCATAGTTAGACACTGTGACAACTGTTCCATATTGCAGTCTGATAAACACAGAGAGAAACAAAGACATCCTCATGATTTTTACAATGATTTTTACTCACTGCAAAATAACATTTAATAATACTGTTAGGGCGAAAGAAGCATTTAGAATTATAGATGGTTATATAAATTATGCCTAGGTAAAGCCAAATTAAATCCCAGGAAAAATGAAGAATATTTAGATATAGTTGAATTACACTTAAAAATGTCTTCAGGGGAAAAAAAGTCTGTATGGGACAATATATTTGTGAAGTAATCAAACAACAAACCCACAGTAGTCATGCTATACTTAGTTTAGTAACCAAACACTGATCCGTTTAGGTTTGCTCACATTTGCTGTCAGATACATTATAATTGAGGAATACCAAATGCCGTGCTTCAGTCTGATTTGACGCTGATTAACAGCAGAAGAAGCCAAACTTAGAGCTTTTTAAGAACAGATGGTGCTTCTTTCCTCTTCTTACTGGTCAAAAAATTCAGAGAAAATACAGATGAATACGGATGTAGATAGAGAAGAGAAGCAACCAAAAGAGAAAAAAAAAAAGTTTGGCAGATCCCATAAGCAGCTATAGAAACAAATTATACCCATTTTCCACTGTGGGTGTGCAAGTTTGAGGATTCACAGATGGCTTGGAATTCAGCTACTCATCAGAGCTGAATCCGTTTCCAAGACAGTCTGAAAAAGGGGTGCCGAGTTATTACAAAATGTTTCTTTACCCACTTTGTACCACTTGATAGCTCCCTATCTTTCCTTCCTTTTTCTCCAAATTTTTAAAATTTGAGGAAAGAATGGAAGATTACTGAGGTACCAGGACGGTGCCAGTAATTTGCCCGGAACAGACAACTAAAAGTTACTTTCACTGTGGATTTCCTAAAGCCTAACAGGACATGAGGAGTTCTCATATCCTCCCACCTACTCCTTACAAATAAAACCATGACTCACTTTTAAAAATTTGTTATCAAGTGAGTCATTCTGTTGCACGATCAGCTTGAGACACCTTAAAATGGTGGTCTCCTTTCCTCTATCAAGAGGACAGGAGCACTTCAAAATTCTAGGAAATACAAACAAATGTAAAGGAAGGTGCTCTGCTTTCTCAGAATCCATCATGGAGAAGACCATCTCAACTGTTCTGAAGAAGTGTTCAGTCAGTAATTCAGTGCTAGAGCCAGTAATCAGCAGAAACAGCCTTGCTGCTTTTGAGAAGGTATTGCCCATCTTTGTTCCAAACCACCAGAAAGCCAGTTTAGACCCAGGCATTTCCAGCAATATACTAACTGTAGCCCTTTCTTCAATGTCCACCAACTGATCAACACCTTGTGTATCTGGAGATGCTCTATTTGGCATTCAATGCACCAGGCTCTGTCTGCTAGGACTTGCATTAGTCTGTTCTCTGTGTTGGGAAAAAAATCAAGCAGTTCGTCCTCCTAGCACATCTTCTTATTTATTAACATTATGAAAGAAGTGAGAAACTTCTTTTGATCTCTGCCAGATTCAACAGTGGACCGAAATCCCCTTGTGCACTGACTTACTACATAATTTTCATTCTCTGTGGTGACCCACTTGAAATTTTATCAATACAGCTCAACTAGTCCATCTATCAGTGAAAACTGACTGCAACAGCCTTGCTGAGTCTGTATTCACTGCTGTCCTGGAGCTCATGGGGGCTCTCAAGAATAGGAAAGGCAAAGGCGCACATGTGCCCCACTTATGACAGCCCAATTCCCCATGTCCTTTCACTTGGAGACATTTAGTCTTTTTGTAAAGAATTAAAAAAATAGGGTTTAACTCTGTTACTCACCACAGAATATAGGCAAATACATTTTGACTTAATCTGTTTCGAAAACTGACGGGGACATCGTAACAAGAGAAAGGCAAGACTGCTGTGAAGAATGTCTTAAAAGACTTAAAGTGCTTCAAAGGTAGGAGAGACACGAAGAAGATTTCTCTGTGGTCTGCTAAGCTTCCAAGGGAACTCTCCTGGGCTACATACTACAATACCTCCTGTTTCACAGGTTTGACCCAGTCATGTTATCAGCATGTAAATGTTTTGACATGCTAGATGCTGGAAAAAAACAAGGACTAATAATTTTAATCTTAATAATGTCTGTAGGTTAAGCTACCAATAAATTTAAAATGTCTAATATTTTAATAAGTAAACATCAGAAAATATGACAAATATAACTAGCATGAAATTAAATTTTAAAATGCCAGCAAGATGGCCATGAGCCAGCAATGTGCCCTCATGGCCAAGAAGACCAATGACATTCTGGGGTGTATTGGAAGTGGGGTGGCTAGTAAATCAAGAGAGGTCCTTCTCCTATGCTCTGACCTGGTAAGACCTCACCTGGAGTATTGTGTCCAGTTCTGGGCCCCTCAGTTCCAGAAGGACATGAGACAGTCCAGCGCAGGATGGTGAAGGGATGTGGAACACCTACCTTCTGAGGAAAGGCTGAGGGAGCTGGGTCTCTTCAGCTTGGAGAAGAGGAAACTGAGGTGTGACCTCATTAATGCTTAAATAAATATGTAAAGGGTGAGTGTCAGAAGGATGGATTCAGGCTCTTCTTGGTGTTGGCCAGTAATAGGACAGGGGGTAATGGGTCCAAGCTGGAACATAGGAAGTTCCATCTTAATATAAGGAAAAACTTTTTCACACTGAGTGTGACAAAGTACTGGGACAGTGCTGCCCAGAGAGGCTGTGGAGTCTCCTTCTTTGGAGACATTCAAGACAAATCTGGACATGTTCCTATGTGATCTAGTCTAGATGATCCTTCTCGGGCAGGTGGGTTTGACTAGATGATCTTTTGAGGTCCCTTCCAACTTCTGACATTCTGTGAAATCTGTGAAATAGCAGCCAGATTCTCTCTACACACAATGGTGTTTGAATTACAGATAATTGTTATTTCTGCAAACCTTTGCTTCACTAAAATAACCCTGGACATGAAACAAGAGAGAAACTTATTCTCCTTCATTGTTCATGATGAACTGCTGAGACATATATTTAGCAGAGAGGAGAGTTAAACTGAGGTTTTCATTTTCTGAAATGAAAATATTTTATCAATGCCTCTCTCCCTATACATATGCTATCACACATTTCAGAACACTTAATAATTTCACACAGCAGTGAAGCCCTTATTTACCTACTGCACCTGTCAGCGAAGTTCTGATTTGAATCTTCATTCCCCTTCATTTACAAATACTGTCTCACAGTCCATCTTTCCTTGTATAGTGATAAACTAACCTGCACAGAGTTGCAGGATTTTTATGATGGCAAAACATTTTTATCCTTCCTATTTGTGGTATAAAGGCAGTATTCTCCACAGAACAATGAAGAAAATGCAAAAGATAATACTAAAATTGCAAAACTACAGAGTGTACTTTCCACTCAGTGGAAAAATCTCTCTGGACCTATCACTCTTGTGGGTATCTAGAATGTAGTAAAACATCTCTGCCATAAAAAAATCAGTGAGAATACAGTGCCATACACAAGCCATGATACACATCTTAAATATTAATTTAATCAACATAAAAGTTCAGTGAAAACCGAATTACCTTCTCTCTCACAGTTGAAGATAACATCCTGTCATGTCTAATCACTGGGGAAAAAAAACATAGCTGCTACAGGCCAGTTCACGTTTAGTTAATTTTACTTATCTATATGATAACAACTGTCAAGTAGTATTTTTTTTAACACCACCAATTTATTCTTGTATGCAATGCTTATTCTTTTATTCTTTAAAGCAATCCTTAAACTTCATGAATCTTCAGAAGGGTTGAGCATGTTATCTGGTAGGTTGGGAGAAAGCCCATATTTTTTAATACACTTACTTTTTTTTCCCATTCTTTGAAAATACATATGAAATGATGGAATACATCTGTAGGGAGGCTGTTTAAAAACCTGAACATCTGAAAAACCCCAGAAGTTGCATGAAATAAAAGAGATATGGAAGAAACACCTCAAATTATTTCTGCTGCTGCTTATTTTCTTACATCCCTTGCGGTATGAAATGTTAGAAGCAGTTTTCCTGCTCACAATAAAGTTATTGTGGCAAGTAGAAAGACTGTGGGTGGGACTTACTTCAGGGTTTAAACTCCTACGCCAGATATCTGTAAGAGAACTTGGAGGCTAACCTATTGCAGTTAATGAAATGTGGAAAACAATTCAGTAACTAACCACTGGGTTTCTTTTCCAGATAGATAGTCCGAATTACTTTCCAGACTCCACTGACCACATGGACAACTTAAATTCCCTACAGAGAGTGTATCCCAGCACCGTCAGTCACATATGGTCTGTTTGACTAAGAAACAAAAAAAACCCCACCCCAAATTATATTAAACCACAGTCAATGCTAGAAATATATTCAAAATGGTTCCTATTATCCTTACATATAGCTCAAATGTTCACAATGGAAATCATGCTCCATTATAGAAGCACAATACCTTGTGGATAAACAATCATTGTGTCCAAGAACGCAAAGCAATTTAAAGCATTGAGCATGTATTACAAATAGGATGACAAATGCTTCGAGGTTTCATCTGACTTGGAAAGAATGTACCTTATGCTGAAAGATCTGATTCTCAGGAAATGCTTTTATCTGTGGCTAAAGATTTCCCTTTTCCAGAGCAATTTGTGTATCAATCTAGCAGATTTCCACATACCCAACTGCTCAGGGCACATATTGTCCAGAAAACCTTCACAAATAACCCCTCTGCATGTACCAATCAACTCCATAAAATTCATAGCAAGTCCCAGCTAGCTCAGCATGAATTAATCAGATGTCAGGAAAATTGCTGGACACCGCCACATCGGCATGTCCACTTATGAACTACTGTGGCTGGACCTGCAGACCCTTCTTGGGCGTTGTACAGGGGCATCAAATAGCAGCTTGAGAACAGGGGGCAATTAATGCAACAGATGGAGAGAGACAAATACAAAACATCTTTTGCTGGACAGACTATGTTGGGAAAGTCCACAAAAAGACACCACAAAATGTGAAACCAAGGACAAATAATATGTGAAGGCTTTCCAGTCAAGAACTTTTTCAAGCAGAAATTAGATATCAGTTTTATCATAGATTTATAGGAAGCATTAGGTTAGGAGGGGTCTTTTTAAGGTTATGTGGTCCAACTGCCCCTGTAGTAAGCACAGACACCTTTAACTAGATCAGATTACTCAGGACGTCATCAAGTCCAACCTTGAATGTATGCAGGGATGGGCCTCACAACCTTCTTAGTGAAGAATTTCTTCCTAATATTTAACCTAAATCTACCCTCCTTTGGCTTAAAGCCATTAGCCCTTGCCCTATCATCCCATGCCCTTGTAAGCAGTCCCTCCCCAGCTTCCTTGTAGGTCCCCTTCAGGTACTGGTAGGTGGCAATAAGGTCTCCCTGGAGCCTTCTCTTATCCAGAGTAAACAAGCCCAATTCTCTCAGCCTGTCTTCACAGGAAAGGTGCTCCAGCTCTCTGATTGTCCTTGTGACCCTCCTCTGGACCTGAGGTTCATGCCCATTTTGATGACAATCATATAAGAAAGGACATTTTCCAAGAAAGCATTACTTTTAATGGTGAAAATAATTAGCAGGTCAATTTAGTATGTGTTACGCTCACCAGCATTAGACAGGATTGGATTTGGTATTAATTCCTGAACTGTGAGCTCCTAAGTGGTATGCTAAGTCTACTTCTGCCAACAAGGAAAGTTGCTACTAAGCAAATACAGGCTCTTTTATGAATTTAATAGAATCTCAAGAAAACTGCAACTGCATTTTTGCATACAGAATATTAGGAGCTGGAAGAGACCTCAAAAGATCGCTAAGTCCAACCCCCCTGCCCAAGCAGGATCATCTAGACTAGACCACATAGGAACATGTCCAGATTGGTCTTGAATGTCTCCAAAGGAGACTCCAAAACCTCTCTGGGCAGCCTGTCCCAGTACTTTGTCACACTCAATGTGAAAATGTTTTTTTCCTTATATTAAGATGGAACTTCCTATGTTCCAGTTTGGAACCACTTCCCTTTGTCCTATCACTGGCCATCACTGAGAAGAGCCTGGATCCATCCTTCTGACACTCACCCTTTACATATTTATAAACATTAATGAGGTCACCCCTCAGTCTCCTCTTCTCCAAGCTGAAGAGACCCAGCTCCCTCAGCCTTTCCTCAGAAGGAAGGTGTTCCACTCCCTTCATCATCCTGGTGGCCCTGCGCTGGACTCTTTCAAGGAGTTGTATGTCCTTCTGGAACTGAGGGGCCCAGAACTGGACACAATACTCCAGATGAGGTCTCACCAGGTCAGAGCAGAGGAGGAGAAGGACCTCTCTTGATTTACTAGCCACCCCACTTCTAATACACTCCAGGATGCCGCTGTCCTTCTTGGCCTTGAGGACACATTGCTGGCTCATGATCATCCTGCTGTCTACCAGGACCCCCAGGTCCCTCTCACCTACACTGCCTACACTGCTACAACAAGCCATTTCCCAACCTATACTGGTAGCTGGTGTTGTTCCTCCCCAGATGCAATACCCTACACTTGTCCTTATTAAATTTCATTCAATTTCTCCCTGCCCAGCTCTCCAGTCAAAATCCTGTTGAATGACGGCACAACCTTCTGCTAGAATAAGTTCAACATATATGTACTGTTTGCAGTTACAAAAAGATCTTTCTGCTTTACAAGGAATTCAGGCATTGGAAAATGCTAATACTATACAAGTTGCACTAGTTTGCTTTTTTGAGCCACAGGTGTATATTCTTCAGACCCCAAAATCTTTTCTCCAGGACCTTTAAAGTTAATCTCAGTAACTAATGCAGATTTCTGTCATATGTGTTAAGGAAAATTCTCCTGCCAACACCACTTTTTGCCCCATTTAGAGCTGTTCTGATAATGGGGAAGAATGTAATATTGATTTAGGTCAGCTTTAAAATCAGCAGGAAAAATTTCAGGTGCTCATCAAACTGCTCTCATTCTCTTTTTATTTCCCATGGTTTTTATGCTGCAGGTATATACAGTTCTCCCATAATCTTTTCCTTCCCAGCTTCTGCAGGTTCTGAGGGCTGGTTTTCTTTGTTTCATTCCGTCCATTTCAGTTTCTTGCACTAAGGCCAAGTATGAGAGATTAATTGCATCCTGGAGTTGCCTATTTCATTTTTCACCCATTAGAGAGGGAACTACCCATCTAGCTCAGACTGGCTGACTAATTTTTAAAGAGCTAAAACTAAATTAATTCACAAGATTCTTCCATGCTTGGATACGGCTCTAGCTGGAGGGCAGAGGAGCAAGGGAGAGATGCTCTTAACTTCCCTTGACCACACAAACACAACCAGAGGCTGCATGTGCATCCTGAATGCTTTTCACTACATTGCTGAGCCCTTTATTTCACTGTTTGGTTTTGGTATGACTGGATTACATTTCATCTGCATGATGTGGCATTCTGCCAAACTTAAAAATAAAGGTCTGTCTGGGCCAGGATGGCGCTGTCAGACTGACATCAGTTTGACTTTGTCCCTCTGTCCCCACTTTTTGTCTCCTTCAGGAGACAACTGTCATCTGTGTATGCATAAATCCAAGGCTCAAAGTTTGTCTCTGACCTTCTCCAGCTGAAAACTGGGGTGATTCTATTTGGGGCTGTGGCATCCTTCCAGACTTTCAGGAAAGCTGCTTAAAAAGCTCACACTTTTTAAGTCACCTGTATATTTCCAGGCTTGCTCAGCTGTACTGTCCATCGTAACAGCCACTTTTTATGTGTCACCCCAGGTTTCATACTAGTAAATTATTATCCTTTTACTTGGCTTAACATAATTTTAAAAGGTACCTTATCATGACAACACTGTGCCTAAACACATTTCAAAGAGTAGTATTTCTTCTCAGGGGAAAAAAAAAAACAACCAAAACCAAAACAAACACAGAATTGCATCCATATTAAAAAATATGGTAAAATATAACTTCCAAAGGAGTGTAAATAACACAGAATAACACATACTAATGAGGCATGTAAAATAAGAATTACACAATTGTGCCTGAGGGGACAATCTCTAAGACTTATAACATTGAGAAGGTACCGCAGATGTGTTTACGTGTTTTTTAAACCTCTAAGAGTCAAGTTCAGAGCTGTTTAGTTGAATCCTGGGAGACACAGTTCGTCAAAATACCATGGTGACCATTATATATCCCCAGCGTTCATTGTATTTAAAAAGCTTATCAAAACATTTTACTATTGAAAAATATTTTACAGAAGTGAGATACACAATTGTTTGTTAACATAATAAATACAGCTAAGTTAGGTATTTCACAGAATCATTAGGACTAGAAGGAACCTTAAAGATCATCAAGTTCCAACCCCCTGCCATGGGCAGGGACACCTATCCCTAAACCAGGCTGCTGAAGGCCCCATCCAACCTGTCCTTGAACACCTCTAGGGAGAGGGCAGCATCAGCTTCTATGGGCAACCTGTTCTAGTGTCATAGTGAAGAATTTCTTCCTAGTACCAATTCATAAATTATATTATTTACTATATTACTCTATATTATCGACTTCTCTTGTTATTTTAGACAATGCCATTGGACTCAGAAGGCTTCAGACAGTATCAGGTCCTTAGTGTGCCAGATGACACAACGCATGCAATGAAGACAAACACTGAGCATGAATCAACTTGACAGAAAAGCACCATAGATCTTAAATCTTCAAATCAAATATCATCAGAACTAACAGCAACAGTTCTGGAGAGCATAATACTTGCAAGAATTAATCTTTAGTAAATACAATAAGCATTCACACAATCATTGTCCTGTGATGTATTTTTTTTCTTTGCTGCCCACAAACTATATAGAAGATTAATAAGTAAATATATTAACAACTAGTAGATTAAGTAAAAATCAAACACTCTAAGAATCTAGTATTTTAATAGAAAATAAACAACCCCATAGCAAGTTTCTAAATCAGATCAGCTTTTTAAAAGACTTTGTAAATACCATTTTTTTTTCCTAGGAACAATTAGCTTGGCAATCACATCTGTTTTTCTATCAAACTGGTTAACATAAATATGAAAGGATCAAATAATGCTTTTGGTTTTCAGAAGAACACCTCAAAATTTCAATTTAAAGAGGTCTATTCCATAGGGGGCTGAAAACCAAGAAAATAAAAAGCAGTAAATATAAAGCTTCTGAAATATTTCAATCAATCAACTCTACTTCCTGGTAGCAACCACATACTGCATTTAACTTACTGCTGGGCTGACTGAACCAAAGAAAAAAAGAAAAATAATTTCCCTAATTTCACAGAGTGAAAGATAATTTTGCAAATTATTTCAAGTATTTGTATACCTTTAAAATTTTTACACAGTAGGATTATGGCCAAGGGTCAATTGACTTTGCAGGGTGCAAAATTAGGTTATTGCACTGCAAAGAAGCCATTTACACAAACTTCTTTGTGGCAAAACTCAGGCTTGCAAGTTTCCTGAGGGTAAATCATGAAGCCTTCATCACTCCTTTTGGAAGTCTGAGTTATCCCAAATGCTACCTCAGGCTGGGCAAGGACTTGTTTCCTTTAAATGAAATAACACTTTTTTTACAATCAGATGAAAGTAACTGACAAAATACAACTCTGATGTATAATCCAGAAGCTGAAACTGTTAATAATTATATCACCTGACTATCAGAGATATTAACCATTTTCAGGTCTTTCACAGACACCAGTCTATATGCTAGGTTGGAAATAAGTGACTGAAAGCCTCCAATTACATAAGGCTGTGTTGGACTACCAAGAGCAGCACAGCAAACCTTTGGTCTAAGTTCTGCTACTCTAGTTGACATTCTGGTTCCCTCAAGTACTTAAGATACTTATTCATCTTTGAAATCAATGACCTGTTGGAAGCTGAAATACTGTTTTGAATTTGAGCAAGCTGTACAAGCTTCTACCACCTAAATTTATTGGCAACTGGTGAAGGAAGTTGGCTCTAACTCTTCTAGCGTGTTACTTCATCTACTTTAGAGTAAAGAAAATGACAGAGCATCACTTCGTTTTGCTACATTGCCCTGACCTTCATTGGGACAGAGCTGGTACTAGGCTGTGTTTGGATTTAGGCTGAAAACAGTGGTGCTAACACAGGGATGTTTGAGTTATTGCTTAGCAGCACTTGTACAGAGCCAAAACCTTTGCAATTTCTCACACCATCCCACCACCAGGTGGTGCACCAGCAGGCTGGTGGTGCACAAGAAGCTGGGACAGCTGCTGGCATTTGAGCATAGGGATACTCCATACTGTATGACATCATCTTCAGCATATAAAGGGCTGGAAGAAAAAGAAAAAAGGGAGGGGGATGTTTGCAGTGAGGGCCTTTGTTTTCTCAAGTAACCAAGCATGATGGACCCCTGCCTTCTTGGAGATGGCAGAACATCTGCCTGCCCATGGGAAATGGGGAATTAATTCCTTGTCTTGCTCTGGTTGAACACATGACTTCTGCTTTACCTATTAAACTGCTTTTATCTCAAGCCACGTTCACTCTACCAATCTTCTCTTCCATCCTGCTGTGCAGGGGGTGAGGGGGCAGCTGTGTGGTGCTTGGTTGCTGACTGAGGTCACACCACGACCATCCTTTATGGTCCAAACATGGGGCTCAATGGGTTTGATATGACAACAGATTTGATTAGAAATTTCCATGTGAAATTTATGGATGTTATTGCTGTCCAGCTACCAATTGTCAGGCTTCTGTGCTCGCCATTTGGGTTGCTTGCCTCACTGTATATAGCAGTCCAGGGCTGGGTAGTGGCTGGTTTTCACTTTCTCTGCTCCCAGTAGTACTGTGGTGCTTATCGTATTGGTGTGCTGTGCCTGGGAACATTCTGATAGCAGCAGTGGTGATGTCCCTGGGCTGGAAGGTGGCCAGGACATCACTGTGTACTGTATTTCTGTGTCAGTACACAGAAATACAGTACACAGTGCTGTCCTGGGCGGACAGGCTGGAACTCCAGTGTGAACTTGAATCAAAGGGACTGTGACCTCTGGGTGAGTTCACATGGGAGAAGGACACCCCGAAGTGTCTGTGACCATGGATAAGCCCATGGCAGTGCAGGTATATCTTGAAGCATCTGTGGCCATGGTTATGTCTGTGCCACAGGAGGCATACCTGTGAAGGGACTATGGCCCAAGGATAAATCCACACTGAAGTAGGTACATCTTGAAGCATCTGTAGCTGTGGATAAGTCAATGCTGCAGCAGGTATACCTTGAAGTGGCTGTGCATGAAATCACGCTGGAGCATCTCAACATGTGTGGCTATGGATAATAAGCCCATGACTGAGCAGTTACACCCCTAGATGGACTTCAGCCATGGGTAAGGTCATGTTGGAGCACAGTCACTCCTTTACGCTGTGGATAAGGCCACTCTGGAGCAGTTACATCTCTGAAGGCTTGGTAGCCCATGGAGAAGGTCACACTGCAGCAGGTGAACCTCAAAGTGACTGTGGCTGTGGATAAGTCTATCCTGCATCAGGCATCCCGCTGGAAAGACTGTGGCTCACAGATAAGGCTCCACTTGCAGCAGGTACACCCCTAAGGGAATGCAGTCTGTAGAGAAGTCCCACCAGAAGCAGGGGACAGGGAAGGAGTTCATTGTTAAGTGTTAAACCCTATAATTTAACACTGTTAATGTTATACCCTATAAAATGTCCCAAAGGGTCCCAGGGGTAGAGATTATAAAGGAAGTATCTTTAAATTGTAATCCATGATTTGAGTTGCAGTGACAGGAATTACTGCAGCAGGAAGCACCTGCAATGAAGGAGAATTCTTACAAGAAGCACTACAAGTGGAGAAGTGACCTGACCTGACCTGAGCTGGCTTTGGTGCCCATTAACTCCATGCAACAGACCACTTCTCCAGTCTTGAGTGACCACCATAACAGATGGAGCCCAAAATCATGGGCTGAATGAACTCAACTGATATTTTGTGGACTATTATGACTATTCTACAAACATTTCACAGGAGTGCTCCATAGATTAAGGGAATAATATCTGTGTATTAGATTCAAAGATGGGAAATGGGGTGTGTGTGTGTGTGTGTGTGTGTGTGTGTGTGTTTAATGACAATGTATTGGATCCTGTGGTACTTGAGCATGATGTAAATGGTATGAAATAAGGGGTGGAGAATGTGCTGGGTTTGGCAGGGGTAGAGTTAAACATAATAGCTAGTATAAGGCTGTGTTTTGGATTTGTGCTGGAAGCTGTTGCTGCAACTGAAACAGGGATGTTTAGTTACTCCTGGGTGGTTCTTGCGCAGAGTCAAAGCCTTTGCTACTTATCATAGCACTCTACCACAACCTGTGAGTAGGCTGGTGGTGCACAGGGAGTTAGGAGGGGACACAGCCAGGACAGCTGACCCCAACTGACCAAAGTCAGTTGGGGTCAGCTGTTCAGTCCCCTGTTCAGTCATGTCCAGGAAAGCCCTGCTTTCCTGGACATGACTGAACACCTGCCTGCCCATGAGAAATGGGGAATGAATACTTGTCTTGCTTTGCTCGTGTGCCCATTTTTTGCTTTAAGTATATAAAATGTCTTTGTCTCAGCCCATAAGCTTTCTCACTTTCGCTTTTCTGATTTACTCCCCCATCTCACCGGGCGAGGGATTGAGCAGCTGCATGGTACATAATCACTGGCTAGGATTAAACCAAGCCATCCATGCACAAAGGGGACTTGATCCTTCAAACACAGACCAAGCTTTTAAATGTGTACATTATAAATATGAAGGTTTGAATAGCATTCAGAACTTGGGAGTAATAAAGGCATGAAAAGATCATATGAATTAATGTAAGTTGTAAAGCAAGCCATGAAGAAGATCTGAGGCAGAATTTGTGTGCTTTGCCTCCAAAAGTACTGTCTCAGTTCCACTAACACACATCGCTTCAGTAGCTTTCAGTATCTGTACAAATGACAGCAAGGGCACTAGGACAAAATTCTAAAAATGACATGACTATATATTCTCAGTTACATTCATGACATGCTGCCTTTTTTTCCACATGCAGAACACATCTTCAGACCCACATTCTCAGGCAAAACAAATGAAGACACGGAACCTTCTGAAGAATGAGTTAAGCCCTTCTACCGTGAAGAACAACTCAGAAGAACAGAATAGGAGGAAGCAAGTATTTATTTTAAAGATTCACGTTATCATAGTTAATACAGATATATAGGAAATTATTGGAAATCATCACCTGGCATGACTCTCACTATGGCACTGAAGAATTCAACCAAACTAATACCAGAATGAAATGTAAAGAGACAAGCAATCTCAAATTTTAGCACACCTATAAATATTTTCCAGAAGTAAATTATTATTTTAACAAAAAGGAATAGTAAGAGAAAAGCAAGTCACTGCATCTGCACCCTCATTTTGCCAATATTTACTAATTTCTTTAACTGTGATAAACAGAACATGTTACTTCCAGGAACATGAATATGAGGTGAACACACAAATAAAATCATTGACACGATAACAACCTCAGCAGGTAAAACCTACTTAAAATAATGTTTTACTGAAAAACTATATTCATTTATGCATGTGTAAAATTTAGGTTTTGGTTTTAGGATGAGAAGATCACTAAACCCCTTAAACTTTAATGATAAAATTGTAATGCAGGAAAAAAAACACCAACCAAAAAATGTTGTTGCTCTTATGAAGTTCAACCTTTACCTAAGTGGCTTCTGAAATATTAAACAACAAAAGATATGCCTAGCCTAAAGCCAGCCTAAAACCTCAGACTATGCTGTAAAGGAATGAAATTAGTGTTTCATCTGTAAGAGTATTATGTCCACCAATAGAGAATAATAAAGGCATATGACATGATCCATAAATTTTGTGTTTTAAAATTTAGGAAACAAAGTAACTTTATTCTCTCTGTATTCTTTATAACTCATATTGCTTATGAGCTTGACAACCAGGTAGAAGTTTGTCTGGGTACAGTTTAACAGTTGTGAGTGTCAGCACATGTTCCATAACTCTACTTCAGCAAAAGAGGAGATAGGGGGAAAAGGAAGAAGAAAACTGAAACAAAGGTCAGAATATTTAATAATTTGTAGAGTACTCTATGCATTTGTCTTCAACACTGAGTTTGCTTGGTGATTTGGGCCTAGAATGCTATTTAGCCTGACAAAATAAGGCTGTCTTCTTCAGTGGGCATGTAGAACAGCTTTACACGCAGCACTTAACCAAAAAAAAGTCACATATGTTTTTGCCAGCATAATTCTCCAGCAAAAATTCTTCCCTGAGTACCAAAATTTATATGCAGTAAAGCTGAGTGGCAAAAGAAGACAGGCTATGCTGAGAAACGTAAGAACTCAGTAGATGGCTGAGGTATGAAGAGAGCATTTGCATCAGGCTTCCAGAATCTCAGATGTCTATATACTCCTTTGAATTATTACTAGCTAAGCGTGCAAATTAGATTTTAATCTATTTTTTCCTCCCCATCATTTTTTCCATGTTCAGCAAGTAGTAACCCTCCACTGACTGTGTCCTGGTTTTGACTAGGGTAGAGTTAATTTTGTTCCAGCAGCCAGTGGAATCCCGTGTTTGGGAGTCAGGATGAGGCCAGCACTGATAACATCAGACTTCTCAGTTCTTCATAACAAGAAGATGGGGGGCACTCAGGAAGCTGGGAGTGACCCAAACCAGCCAAAGAGAGTATTCCATGCCAAATACATCATGCTCAGTATAAAGGGTGGTCAGTGAGGGAGGAGGGCCTAGGACGCATGTTTTTTTGGGGACAATCCAGTTCCGGGACAGTTCTGAGCTGTACGGCCTGAGCTGTGTAGTTTGGTGAGAAACTGCATCCTGTATCACCAGTTTCCTATATTTAATTGTAAATTCCTACTATTTTTATATCTCTCTCTGCTGCCCCAGTAAACTGTCCTTATTCCAACCTGTGAGGTTTGTCTTTCTTTTTGTTTCCTTCTCTGACCCCACTCCCCTCTCCCCCCCCCACCGTTTAGAGAGAGTGGCTGTGTGGTGTTCAGCTTTCAGCTAGGGCAAAACCACAACACACTGTTTGACCCTGCAATCCTCTATTTGGCACTTTCACAAACTCTTTACAACCTTTCCTGATATTCATACTTGAAGTGAAATGCAAAGGGTAGGAAAAGTCAGGCAGTAATATTTTGAAAGAGCAATGTTCTGAACACTAACCTTGTATAAGCCTGAGAAATTCCAAACCATATATTCTGTCTTGGTGCTGAAGTCTCAAAAAGAAAAGTATTCAGCCTTTGTATAGGCCTTTCCACTTTGAGTTACATGAATACTAACATTCCTGCAGCAAGGAATTTGGATCCAACAACTAAAAATAACAAAACAAAACCTGACAGTTCCTTAGAAATAGGTCAATATTATTACCTATATTCTCCAAATGAAGAAACTGAGATACTCAGAAGACTATCAAAAAAGTTTAACCTAGAATACCTACTTTCTTTTTTTCTCTCAAAATCCATCCTTAGATGCTGGACACATGGCTTGAATACCAGGGATGTCAAATACCAGCTAATCTCATTGATTCATGCTAACCAAGAGGGTCAAACAGCTGTGCTTGGGTCTGGCATCACTGTCAGCAGAAAGGCAGAAGCTTATTAGGGTGCAAGCATGGCCCTCAGGAGATGTCACTTGTTTGTTCTATGTGTCATGAACCCAACAATTAGATGAGCTGGTGCAACAACAGAAGTCATCTCACCAATTGGCTTGATCCACTGTTCAGAATTAGTAAAGGGAACACTTTGGAAACAGTGACTTGTTTTTTTGGAATAATCAAGTAAATTCATTTTCAGAATCACCACCTTCATCATTTCTCCATCTTGCCTCATTTGTTTCTAGGACCTTGTAAGATCCTTTCTTGTTTACCAAACCCCTCTTTTCTCTTGCTTTAGCAATTTGTACATAGTACTTATCAAAGACATCAAAATACTTCTATCATCTCCTTTATTTTTATTACAACTGTGTTTCTTGTCTCTCAACATCCCTGTTCCAGCTTCTGATCACTTTCCATATCAAGTACCAGATGTTCATCATGGGCTCAACACCATCAGGAAACCTGGCAAAGATGCAGTGGGGCTGACAGATAAGCAAGATGTAAAAAGTGCGCTTACTGATAATAAGGTCAGAGGAAAAAACAAAATTACTTATTTGCATCAGTGTTGAATGCAAAACAGATTAGAAAGCTTCCAAAACTGGAATTTTAGTTTAAAGGAGAAAGTATCAGAAGAACATGCTCACTAAAATATCTATAGAACAGATCTTAGAAGGTCTCAGATAAAGAACAGTAAAAACTCACCACAAACTGAATGCATCCCTCAATAGCCCTAGGAATTAAAGTAGAAAAGCACTGAGCTATCATTCAAAACAGCTTCAGTATCAGAGGACAAAAGGTGGCGGTATTATTATTAATAATATTATTACAATATAATAATAATAATAATAATAATAATAATAATAATAATAATAATAATAGTTTCTGAAACACTTGAGCATGGGAAATGAGCAAAATTGATACAATGGGGAACTGGAATCTCACAGAGTTCTTGGAAATGTCAATCAACTAAAGCCAAAAGAAGAACAATAACAGACAATTGGTATTCACAATTACATAATTATTCATAGGAATCAAGAATAAAGCTGACAGTAACAATTTAATGAATAAAGCCTTGTTATTGAATGACAGAATTTTGTTTTTCATTTTAGTGACCATAAAGAAGCATGTGAAGTAACATGTATGCATAAAAACAAATTAAATTATCTGTTGCCATACAAGAAAGAGATGTTGCAAATATCATTGATGACTCCCTGAAGATATAGTGATTCTCAGAATGACAAACAGAATGGTAGGAACGGAAAGGAGACAAATTCAGGAAGAAAAGAAATACCTCTGTATCAGTTAGCAGATTGTAATTCTGGCTGCCCCACCTTAAAAAAACAATAAATTAGACAAGGTTGCCTAGAATGATCAGAGATAAATAATGGCATCCATCAAAATTGGGGAGAAACACAGCATCAGGGTATCTCTCCTTTGAAATCAGACAAAGGAATCTATAAAGTAAAAGTTTATGTGGAATAGAGGAACAAGGAAGAGGGGTTTGGTTTTGTTTTGGGGTGGGGGTTTTTTCATAATGCAAGGAAGAGTGAACACTAAAAAAATCTGCAAAACATCAGAGTTATAGCAAACTATTATGGAGTACTTTTACTTTTGACAAGTAATCAAATTATGAAACTCGTTGTCACAGGATGTCAGAGAAGTCAAGGAGAAAACAATATCAAAAATTACTCATTCGTGGAAAAAATATTTTCAGAATTTCCAAATTTCAGGCAGAATTACTTTATGGAAAATTCATGAGAGATTTAGCCTTGGATTGCTCATTCAATGCAGTCTGACCTCCCTAAACTAGACTTTCAACTGGAAGGATTTTTCTCTACTTTCCTATTTCTTCTCCTCTTTCCTTAAAATCTTCAATTGGCTAGTAAAAGTTAGGCTAATAAGTAACGTGGACCATTTCAGCTACTACTACATTTTCATCCTTTATGTTCTAACAATTTTTTTAGCTCTTTCAGTGCTTATATATGCAACCCCTGCTCTTCTGCAGTATTATGCCCTAAACTCTGAGCTGTACAGTGAGATTTGTCTCTGTCCCACACGTGATTTGATGTAACGCTTCTGTTTGGTTATTGATCTTCTGAGTATCACACAGACCCCTGTAAATCTCAACCTTCAGTTCCTACCCTTATAAACCCCTTCCTCCTGTCAGCCTGCCTTGCTAACATTAATTTATGCTTATAGTTTCTGCTTCGATTTCATTTCCTCAAATTACGTTCCCTTTGTCTTTTAGTCCTTTAATAATCTACCTGTCCTTCCAGTGACCCTTGTCACTCTTCTCTACCTGATGTATTAGACCTATTTAAATGACTGGCTTTCTGGGTTTCATTTTCATATATTTGCCTGGAAAAATAGCTGCATGCTGATTGTGCTGCCTATATGATGCATACTGTTGGAAGTCCTAATAACTACTGTGTATGCTACCGAGCAGGTCACATTTCCAGATCCTGGCCAAACTGCAGAACTAGCACAGGAGCTGCATCTTTGATCTCTGCTTTACAACCCATATGGTAGCGTATACTTCAGATCTGATAGCATATACAAAATCACAAAAGATTTCACAAATAAATATGAAATTCACATTCTTATATTCCCTTATATTTCAGGGCATAAGAAAAGATACTACAGCTCCTGTTTGCAGGATTCAGGGCATTTTATTCAATTATTCAGTGATGCTACTGCCGCAGAGCTTGTAGGTCCGTGACACACATTAAATCCTAGGAACCAGAGTAGCAGCAGGTTTATCAGGCAGTGTTCACCCACTGATACAAACTACTTACATCTACCTGTAAGAACAGGCACATCACCCAGCTAAGAGACCAGACGAATCACTCAGAAGACCAACAGAGCAGAGAGAGTGAAGATCGGGGTTTGAAAAGAGGCAGCAGAGGAATGCAACTTGCTGACTGACTGCTGAAAGCTTCCAAAAGAGAAACCATAACTTGATTTTCTAATTTCCAGAGGCATAAATGTTCAGTTTACACTAAATGGGAAAATAAAAGAGAAAGTGCTTAAGCACCTGAGTGTCAAGCTACACCAGAACCCCTACAAAGAGGAAAAGATGAGCTTTTCCTAAATATCTATGTTTTTAGACCTCACAATGCAATGTCTCTTGGCTTAATGGCAAACAATAAAATCTGTCTGAATCTTGCGCTTATGTCCCCCATTTTGAAATCTTTAATAAATGCTCCGGAACATTTTTAAGTGATTGAGTTCACTTTTGGAAATAATGTTGCTGGAAATCAAATGAATGATTCTACAAACTGACACAGTTATCAGAAAGAGCCATCAAAATACTATTATCAGTAGTTCAGTGGTGGAGGCAGAGTAGTATTATAAATGGGGTTCTTCTGATATGCACTGCTGTATGCACCAAAACTTCTCACTGTGACATTAGAAACAATAGCAATAAAAATATATGGAACTAGAGGAAACAAAGTATGGTAACAAGCTGTGTATGCCATGAAAAATCCGCAGCTTTATTTATTCCTGGCACTGCTGAAACAGGAATGTGAAACCAGTGCAAACAGGTTCAGCTATTCCCTGGCAAAGAAACTATAACTGTTGTGCTAAATAAAAAGAGCGAGGCCTCTAGGCCTGGGAATAAGTAGTGAGCAGAGCTTGTCTCCCTATGGCTAAAGCCTTTCACACCCCAAAATGGGTTGTCTATGCCACTTATTGGTCATAGGTCCTCACTATGCTATCTTTGAAACAAGCACAGTCACTATCTGAAAATGTTAGTACAGCCAAAAGCTCTACCAGGCTGTGTGTTATCCAACTCTGAGGATGGTTACTGAGGTTTGTTGTGTGACAGCGATCAAGCCACAGCCCTGGCTCTCCTGAGCTTACTGGTGATGCTGTAACTAGAAGCACCACCTCCTCTTCATTTCTCTACTTGACTCTTCTCAAATGTACATGCTGGACACATTGACGAGAGCGAAGAACTTTATGCCAGTGCAGATATTCCAATCAAAAACAAGAGTCTCAACTTTACTCATCGCCGATGTCCCCCTAATTCTTCAGACAGAGCACATGGAGAGCACTGCTACATCCTTCTGGCACACTGCTACTAGGTTTGCACTACCAGCTTCCTCAGGTACCTCTTGCTTCCTCACTCTCCTCCTACTAAACCTATTTCTATGCTATCTGCAATAGGGAAGTTAATGCTTTGTTCCCTGTAGCCGCCTTTGGCTAAATAAGATGCAAACCCTTAGTCACCACTCCAATAATGACTCTGCAAAGTGCTGCTCCTTCAAAGCTTTTAAAATGAGTTGGCTGTACTTAGTGTTCATTCGAATTCTGTCAATTACTTAATGATTTAATTATGTCTGTTAATGGGTTTTCTAGGAAAGTATTATTATGTGGAGACCAAAACCCATAGTGAGCTGAAATGATACGGAAATGTTACTGGAGTCAGCAGTAAAAAATTCAAATTCTTTCCCTGTAAAATAGGTATTATTTTTACTAGCAGCTGGTTTTGCCTTAAATGTAAATTAAGACCCTTTGAAATCAACAATTCACACAAGTTGTTTCTTCATATAACTCCAAGGAAGTCATTGAATTACAGCAGGCACATAGTTTCCCACTATATTTACATATAGGCTTTAATAAGACTCTGGGAGAGCTCTTTCTCTTTTATTAATTTCTGTTTAATTGCAAACACTTCCTGTTCAGACTTAATCCTAGCTGAAAGAACTCTGAATTGTCGTCTAAACTCAAACTATTTTAGGCAAGTTTAAGTTAGCTTTCACTAGTAATTGCACAGCCTGAATTAAGAAGTATTCTTTTAACAAACTTCTAAGTACCTTTTAATGAGATAAACCTGAAGTGGTAGCATTTGTCTAAATAAGTAGTCCTTGAATGTATCTCACACGGCATTTGCACTTTAATAGCACTTAGTATATACAGCAATTCCTTTTTATTTTTTCTTCACTCACTCTGTAAACAGGCACCGAAAAACAAAAAAAGCAAACAACCAAAAAAACAAAAATTTGGAAACCAGCAACCAGATCCCCATAAACCCAGAAGAGTGCCCTAACCAGAAGCATACTTCCCTTCCTTCCTCTTTCTGGAGAATACTGTTTGTTTTTGTTTTGGTTTTGGTTTTGGTTTTGGTGGGGAAAGAATTGGGGAACAAAAACCAAAACAAACCAAAAACCCCAAACAACCTGATATGCCAAATCCCGCCTTTTCTCTCCAGGAACAAAAAAAAAAGTGGATGAAAGCAGAAGTTGGGGGGCACTCACATTCTGATAATTTGTCGTAACAGCTTCTGAGAATATTTATATTGAGCTAAAATCAGTTCAGAAGTGAGACGAGATGGTTACCAGATTGGTAATGATGCAATTTCTCCATTGTTGTACACAGGCAAATACGAGTTTACATATGCATTTTTCACAGATGCAGCTTAAGGGAGCTGTCTGAAATTCCCAAAAGCACAGCACAAGCCTGTTCAAAGCCAATTCAGACATCATACAAATAAGAAACAGAATTACATCTGCTACATCTTAAACCTGTCTTCCATGTTTAACCTGCCCTGACTTGCCCAGCAGTTGCAGTTCAAAGAAAATCAACAAGCTTTGTCTTGAGATTCTGCAAATATCACTGTACAGCTACTTCTCCTGGCTCTTTTTCCAGGGCATCCAGCTGTATCCATAGATCTCCCACAGAGACAGAGCATAACTACACCTGTCATGGTCCACTGGGCTATCAATATCCCTGACACTATTGCTTCCTTTACAGACTGTTATTTGCCTCTTATCACTCTCGACCTCTCCTTCCTCCTCTGCTTGATTCACTCAGGTTCGTCAGAAACTTCATTACAAAAAAAATCTTGTAAACAACTGTATCTTTAATAGTGTGATTCTGAACGAGCGCTGAGCAGAACAGAATTCCCAAAGTCATTTATCATAAGCAGCACCAAAGCGTGTGAAACTAAAGCAAAAAGGGAAAAAACAAAACCAGGTTTTACCTCTTTGACTACAGAATAAGATCTGACAGCCAAACACAAGTAACTAAGGGGGAAAAAAAGAGAAGGTGATATTGGCTGTGTTCTCAAATTATATATTATTTAATATGCCCAGTGACACAATGGCAATGGAAATCCTGATGCTTTGAGGAATAGTTGGACTTACAAAAACATACAAGCACACACAGGGGGAGAGTAGTTATAAAAAATGGTTCTCCCAAATTACTATCAGTATCTATATTAACATTCAGATTAGTATCAATTTGACAGCATTAGCATTCCTTTGAATACCTGTAATGCCTACTTCATGTACTGCATGTGACACAGCTATGAGAATGCATGTTGCTGTTAGCTGGGTACTTAGCGAGTACCAGATCCTGGTTTACGCTCTGTTCTGGGCTTGTATCTTAACGGTCATTTTTACTGCAGCAGTGCATTCCCTGTTTTCAGAATATACTGAAATTAAGGCTTATTCATCATTCTGAGAAACCTGGGAAAACTGTACCTCTGCATGCTGGCACTTTAGTCTGTCACGCGTGAAGGCTGTACGACACCCCCCTGACACCAGAGAGAAGGTGCAGTCCAGAGCGGAAGGGCTGCAGTGTCTTTAAGGCACAGATTCGGGAGCTGAAATTCGTCTGATCCTATGCCATTTTAGAGAGTGCTCTAAAAGAGTAATTGATTTGAATGTGTTGCTGCAGCTCTCTGTGGAGCATGTGTAGGAAGTGCACTTTGCAGTGAAATCGCATCAATACACCGAGGGCAAAAAAGGAAACACAGGAGGGAGATGAGATAGATTTGGGCATTCGGTGGAAGTGGGAGGTAGGAGGGGGAGACACTGAACTGGGTTCTCCTCTCTCTTGGCAAGTCCTCAAGATGCTCTGGGTAGCCGGCGGGTACAGAAGTTCAGCTTGGTGATATCAGAGTCTATATCAGCACAGATAGCTAAAAAAAAACCCTGCCTTGTCCCTTCCTGGGACAAATTCATTCACAAATAACACTGTTGATTTAGTTGAATTGCAGAGAGGATATAAAAAGCTTACAATTTCTTCCTAATCCTGTATGATTTATCACTTCCGACGAAGGAACACAAGTCCCTCTTGTTTTTTTCTGTTACTCATTAGAAATAATGCGCATGAATTTAATAACAGTACGTTATTGCTTTTTTGTTCCCTTAAATGTGCATGGTGTTTTCTCATGTTTCATATGAGAGTAGGGCTTTTGCTGTCTCATATAATAATAATTATTAATATTACTATAATATCAATATTAATATTAATATAAATATTGTTAATTAATTGTTATTATTTTAATAATGGTAACAAAACCCAATTTTTTTTCACTTTTAGATTCTTGAGAGTTGGCCTCTGTCACTTTATGCCACAGCCAGTTTGCTGACAATAAACTAGGTATTAACTAAATGGATGATCCACTAGTTGGGTGTGAAGTCTTTCTTTAGGTGGGCAGCGCTGAGATATGACAGAAATTCCTGAGGAACTGTCATTAGGCAAGTCCTGAGTAACATACCACTGAAAATACTGACTTCTCTGGACTCATCAGGGAGGGAGGGGAAAGGAGATAGAAATTCATATTTAAAAAGAAAAAGGAGTGTAGCTTGCTTTCATTACTTACATGACAAACAACTGTGGCTTCCTTCCCTCTGAAGCGAGGGCAATTCCTCGTATTTCATCTTCAACATAAACCAAACTCTTTGCTGTGCTGCCTTCATAGGCAGCAATAAACCTCCAGACACTGCTATCCCTTTGCGCTAGGCCAACATATACACGGGGCACCACATTAAGACAAAGACCCCAAAGGGTCCTGTCTGACAGAATATTCTATTACTGTAGCTACTTTTTAGTGTTTTTCATTAACTAATGAACATCAAGTTTGGAAGTAACAGATGAGATGGCAAGTAACCTGGATGAGGAAAGTATCCAAAGGAGCAATAACCTTGCATACAGTGGCAGGAATTTGTTACTAAAACCACTTTTTATAATAGCAGTACTGCAAACCTCATCCAAACTGAGTGTAGTTCATTTTAATATCCATGCACCTCTTCAGTAGTAATAGTAATCAGATTTTGAGCATNTAAAAAAAAAAAATTTAAAAAACCAACCTTGTTTTCCCCTGTTTTCAGCATTGGTAACCTCGATCTCTGACTTTTTGTTCTTGCTGTCCTTTGGAGTTTTCCTTCTTACTCTGTCCTTCATTCTTCCCCCTTGACAAGATGACTAAAATTTTCCATTTCATGTCTCTATTAATAAATCTAAACTAAAAGTTTACATAAATGCATTGCGGATGAAAATCTCTTTTACACTGCAAAGAGTTTCTAGTAAAGTTCAGCAAATAAATAAACAATGGGAACTATCTATATATCTTGTTTCCCAGGAAAGATGCAAGGATTTTAGATGCAAAAAGCATCTACACCATGTTTTTCTATTTGGCCTTCTTTCCCTATGTTATCAAGTTTCTCAGATGAAAAACAACTGCTGTCAAGCCAGTAGAAGTCCTACAACTTATTATTCAGTTGGAAAATTTGTCTCCCTATGAATTAACATAGAGATAGCAATGAAGAGTAGCCTTTTAGGCTGATTCCGGGAAAATATTCCGTGTGCTGGACTGACAGGGCTAAAAGATGTTGTTTTGCTGCTCTTCACCAAAACATCCTGCAGGTACACTCAGTTTTGTGTTGGGGTTTAGATACCGGATCCAGTAATAAAAGTATTCTGAAACTGTTCTCATATTACTTAGAATTTCAAATAGTGAATGAACACTAATGCATTATTTTCTAGGAAGCCCTCAAACTACTGTTTATTTGAGAGTGGACACAAAAGGCTTTTTTAATCATTATTAGGGGAAGAGAAAAAAGTCAGAACTTGCATACAGCTATTAGTAAATGAAAGCACAAGAAGTATCAATGAAAAGTACAACTACAAAACAATGCAGGAGAGAAAAACGCGTAAAAACACTGAGGCATCTCGATACATTTCAATACTGAGGCATTTGAAGTCACAGTCAAAGATGTTGCCGATTGGACTTTGCATGCCTAATAATAGTGAAATTAGATAATTATCTAGCTGAGAAATAGGCAAGTTTTCAAATGTCCAGATGGTTCCACCACCCACCTCATTTAGCAAAACTTCCTTTATTCACACTGCTCTCACATGCTGCCCATTTCCTCAATTTGTACCTATTAGCTGACAAGAAAAGGGCTGGGCTCAGAAATCAACAAGCTCTGACAGGAAACCAGTTCTCAGGGGCCCTCTTAGAAGAAGTAGGATTTTAAATGATGTTGCCCAGGAGACAGCTGTAGCAACTAAGCCCCCATCTGAAGCAATATTAGTGAAGCAGGTGAAAGGATTTACAGTACAAAGACCTCTTAATATTCTGGTAAGCTGCAAGAATTGATCCTTAGCCTATGGGAAGGCAGATGGGTGGGCTCAGGATAAAAATGCTAATGCAACACCTTTCCCATTTGCTAGTGAACAAAACGTCCTCCTGTTGCTCGGTGATCCAACTACTCATTGTTTGGCAGATACAGGGGACGAGGTCAGACTGAGGGTGCAAGGCATCTTCCTGTCTCTGCAAACACTGGAGAGTTTCCCAGGTTCTGGGGTGGGGTGGCCACCTCATGGCATTGGCAGTCGTGTTGTAGGCATGGGCTTGATTTGCTGTGGGTCAAGTCTGTAAAATCTGCAACCTTCTGATAGCAGAGGCATACATGGCCATAAAAGGAAGGATATGAAGGAACATGCGAAAAAGGTCATCTGACCAATGTCCTCTTCCAAAATATCAAGAGGTGTTAACTCCTAATTAATTTTATGTTTATGAATCATCATAGCATATCAGGGTACACCCCATTTGGTGCTAACACTTCTCTGATTTATGTGGTGATCCTAAAAGATACTCTGAAGCATTGTTGCTTTAACTGCTTTTAAAACACAAATGGTCATTATGCCAGAATGGCAAATAGATCACTTTATTTAATTTCTTGTATGTGGACTACAAAGGATAAATAAAATGTTTGGAGTTTTGCTTTGTTACAGTGAAAGCAATTAGCAAATAATGAAAGCTTCATTTCAAGGTCCTTAACGGAAACTGCCTCAGAGAGAAATGTAATTCACCTGACACTGAACAGCAAAGCTGAGATGCTGCAATGGCTGTATCTGTTACACAGCCTTGGAAACATATTAGATAATTATCTGTAGGCATAATGACAAAACCTAAATTAAAATGGAGTTGCAACTGAGAGTACATATTAGTAGCTTAAGGTAAATTGCAAAGCAGGCTTTTTATAATTATCCTTAAATCTTGCATTTTAACCTAAGCCACTGAATGAAGGTTAAAAGAAGGCCATGCATGTTGCGAGTCAGAAATCTAGTGAGGGAACCCAAACCACCTTACTTCAGCACCATCAAGGATGCCAAAGATTCCCAATAGAATAGATTTTGCATTGAAATCTAGTGCCTACAAGGCATCAGATAACAAAAAATTCATTTTGCTCGTAAGTGGATGTGTCAAACTATCAAACTTTTCTTATACAACACAAATAGGGGACGCTTTGGAACTGGCAGCGTATCAGTCAGTGCTCGATGGCAAATGATCAAATCTTTAATAACTACAAAACTAAAATCTTAATAAAAAATCTTTAATAACGACTAATAAAAAAATATCCTAAGAACAAAATTTGCATTGGGCACCCTTTAGAGAAGAAAGATACATCCCTGTAGAAGAAAAAGGGGAAAGATACAGAGATAGCTTAATATTTACAAGCCTGAGGAGTATCACAGGAGGTTGATCAGACCTGTAAAATACAGTCAATCTAGACTACTGAGCTGATGGATGCTTTCAGTTATTTCTACCTTCTGCTACAAAATTACTCAGTAGGAAATTACCAATATGTATGCAATAACCTTAAGGAGAAAAGGAAAACAAATGAGACAAATCAATAATCTAAATCTCAAAAGGAAAAGAGAAAAGTGTCTGAGGCACTCTAATTTACCTGTTTGCATTATCAGTTATCCATTTCGAAATAATGATATATAAATACCATCATAGTTTTTATCCATTAGCTAAGTCTGTTTTCCCAGGTAAGGGAAATAGGAGTACTCCTAAATTCAACACAAAGACAACAATATTTTTCTTTGGTTGGCTTACTAAATTACTGCTTTTAAAATATTAGACTTATAAAAGAATACTTTGAAATAGATATTTATATGTAGCATTTGAACAATTACATTCTTACTCTTTCATCAAAATCTATACATTATGGAGCATGTAGCGACAGGATGAGGGGCAGTGGTTTTACACAAGAGCAAGGTTTAGATTAGACATAAGGAAGAAATTCTTCACTGTGGGGGTGGTGAGACTGGCACAGGTTGCCCAGAGAGGTGGTGGAGACCCTATCCCTGGAGATATTCAAGGTCAGGCTTCATGAAGCTCTGACCAACCTGATCTAGTTAAAGATGTCCATACTTAACACAGGAGGGTTATGACCTATATGACCTTTAAAAGTCCCTTCCAACCTACTGCATTCTGTGATTCTATGAACTCTCGTCACTTTTGAATGTGAAGGAACTTGAGAAAAGTTCTATAGTGATGTCTCACGTATTTCACAGTAAATATCTCTCAGAAATCAAGGGGCAAACAAAACCAGATGACTCTCTGTGCTTTGTTGCTTTGAATGAGTAGAATGGGAGTGGGGTCATAATCAAAGTTTTCTATGATTACAATGTGCAATGCTGTAATTTCCAAAGGAATTACAACGGCTTTGGATTTCATTATATTCCTTTAATTCTTTCCTTCACTTGATGGAAATTTCATCAGTGAAGTGAAGCTTAATTTACTTTCCTGACACATAATGGACAAGGCAACAATGTGATTGTACTCCCTGACTGCTCAGAGTTACCAAATCTGCTCCGCTTGTCCTCCCCAGTTATGATGGCAACAGCATTTTTCCTCTGTAATTGGTGAAACATCAGGATAGAAGCAGCACAGATCAAATTATGGTATGTTTGCCTTGGTAACTATTGTCTAACACTGAAGTGCACCTATCAGAAGCCTTTGTGCATTTTCTGGTGGAAAACTATAATCAGCTTTAGTCTGTACAGTTTCCTTCATCTCCCTGCCTCAGTAAACATTAATACTAAAGTGGCCAGGGCTCGGCAACAAACCCCTTTGCCTCCACTAACACAAATTGTTTGCTGTTGTTTAGCAGCACTGTTTCACTCAGTCACACTGAGGAAATATTCTCCTTTCCCCTTCTCTTTAGATTTCAAAATTTACCGTCTAAAGCAAAGGAAAATGTCCAGCTGTTAAAATAGCTATTAGCTCCATTTTAGCTGTTCAGTTCTTTGGAAGAAAAAAAAACAAACAACTTGTAGGCTGTGTAATGACATTTCTCCCTCTTGTAACTCCTGACTTTCAGCTACTGGGCACTTGGTTTGATTAATACTCAGTTAATATCAGAAAATTATGACTGTTGAAATGTATAATCCTTTCCCC
>VXBZ01011702.1:0-56279 GCA_013399135.1 Heliornis fulica | reverse complement strand
CCCCCCCCCTTGAGGCTGGTCTAAATGTGACTTCAGTATCAGTCTGATTTTGCTATCAGGAGACTGCTTTTACTAAATTAATTAATCAAATAAACTTCCCATTTTTACTTTAACAAGCTAGTATTAGGATTGTCTCTTACCGGACAAAACATATTGTCATTCAGCATCAAAATAAGCTCTCTTGATATAAGCACATTTTTCTTTGTGTTGCATTAATAATATAACAGAATGGGATTTTTACACCCTAGAGCACATTAACAATATTACTAGTCATGTAACTACAAGTACAGTGTGGAGAAGCCTCCAGAAAGCACAGGTTTCAGTGAAATAAAGATGTGCTGGAATGAATAAAGGCAGCCAGGCTTAGGTGAATATGACTTTGCTATGTAAAAGCATGATTACATGTCACATATTTCCCCTAAAAACTGAAAAAGATTACTTAAAATGATGCCACATTTATGATTTAGCTCTGAAAAGGGCCTGTCTGTATCTACCTCACACAGCCCACTTCTTTCCAAGGATATGCTCTGCAGGTACATTCTGATTTTCTCCAGGTAAAATGACTTCACAAGTGTTTCTCTTCCAGTGTCTGGTTTCCACTCCTGTGTATTCCTCCGGGAAGGCCTTCAGCATGCTTTGAACAGTATCTGGCTCTAAAATGCGCTGTAGCATACTCCAGCATATAAATAGAGATAGTCTCAAAAGGTTATTAAAGCCTCAGAAGTAATGTATGTGTGCAGCTGACTCTTGGCGTTCTTGGGCATATTTCCTGAGAATGAAGAAGGTTGTCTACAATATACAACACTAATAACATCCATCCATTTATCAGTTCATACATTCAGGCACACATTCATTTATTCATGACTAAATCAATAACCACATTTTCCACTTCCACCCAAGCTGAAGAGCTCTTTGTTCACAACTTGAAGAAGAAATTCAAGGACAATGGGTTAATGCAGTTAGAAGGGAGGACAGAGAAGAGCTGATTTAGCTAATGCTGTGCTACACTGAAAAGTATTGGAGTGATTTCTGAGTAAATCACTGACAATAAAAAGCTATATGGCTATATACCCACAACGAGGTAAGGAAAGGCTGTTCCATTATTCTTTTCCTTGCCCCACTTTCTCTTGAAGGACAAATGCATCTAAACCACAACTTTTTACCTTCACAAAGGATCTGCTGCCTTTGACATTCACAAAAAACACTGTTGTTCTCAAGCATTCCAGACCTGAGAAGTTTCACTGCAGAGGAACTGAAGAAGTGTATTCAAAGACTGTCAATCATGATAGGCAGTTAGACAGAAGGGTAGATTGGGATGGAATATCAAGAACAATGCAAGAGGGGCTTCACTTTTCAAACACCTTATTTTCACATTTCTAAAAACTCCCCTGAAACAGCAGAAATATGTTATTATATTATATATACTACATCTAGTGTATTTCTCTAATATACTATTAGCACTAACAACCTAAAGGATATATCTCAATATTTATATGCAAGGTTCCTATGGCTCAATTCACATCGCCTTTAATGGGTGTCAAGCTAATGTACCCTACCAAATGATGGCACAATCTCTTTAAATCAAAACCCACATGAACGTACTCCATATAAAGGACACTGCACTATTCTGCCTTCATGGACTTTGCCACGCTTGCCCTCACAGGTGCTTTCAAAGCCTGAAACAAAATTGGACAATATTTAAAGATCTATACTTTCATAAAATAAGATTCCTTACTTATTTGTAAAATCTGAAACTATCAAAAATAAGCAGAAAATTGAAGTTTTGGGCAAACATCACAATACTGCAACATAAGGAAGTTTAGGAGGATGAAAGGAAGTATAAGTAGTTTCAGTGTTTAAGACCATGTATTTAGGAATGCATCCTATGCTGAGACAAGGTGTGGACTTCATTTGGCAGTAGAAAAACAACAGCACAATCTTTAATATGAAATAAACATGTGCCTCAAATTCAGAAATTGTTGCTGAAAGCTTGACAAGAATTTTCTTTTCTACCAGCAAATGGTTATTTTTGAGTAGAGGATTTGCAGCAGTGGGAGAAGAATTGGCTAGTTACTGTTCCAGTCAATACATACTGTGGCTGTTTGCAACTGCAACAATAAAAGAAGCTCTAAATAGTAGTACAGCAGCTTAATATGCTGAAGAAGCTCCCAGAGTTTAACAGTGCAATTTAACCTATGAGAAACCATACCAATGGAGAATGCCTGGCAAACCTGGTAATGTCCTGATTATGAGGACTGTACTCCTGCTCAGCAAACTGTGAACTGAAATTGCTTGGTACTTTTAAGAAGCAGTCTTCCACAGCAAAGAAACACACATTTCTTATTCCCTGCCTGGGAAAAGAGCTCCCTCTCAGACAGGCAGGAGAAACCCAGAAACTCTGAAAACTTCTAAAAAATTTAACATTTTTTGTTTTCTGAGGTAGACAGACTAAAAAACACACAACCCTGGAGTTTAGCAAGGCTGGCAGGCATGGCTGGGCTTTTCTTCCATTGGTTCACTAAGCTTGATCTGATCTAAGCATGCAGAGCTCCTGAGCTGTTCAGCTTTGTCTAGCCTGTCTTTGTTAGCCATCTCTTGACAAGCACTCAGTCAGAGGTTTGTGGCATCTAGCTGGTTAGGAACAATTGATGTTAAATCAGACCATCACATTAAATGCTAGCCTCCCACGCAAAAGATTTGACAGAGAAAGTTGGCCTCAAGGAAACCACAGCAGGTTCTTGCACATACACAATTTTTGTATTAACATTTCATTAGTATGTAGGCTGATACAATAGCACGAATGAGAGAAAACAAGGAGCAAAACCCACCATTCAAGTAAGTGCAGTCCCTTTTTGTAAAATTTTATTATTTCAGCATCCTCAGCTCAGCTGTGATGACTGGAAATAGTGCTCAGCCTTAGGTTTTTTAACCATTTGCCCCACTCCTATGAAAATGAGATGGAAAGTTGGGCACTATCTCTAAATGTTCAAAATAAATACTCAAGAAGTTCAGATTTAATTAAGATGCACTTGGAATCTCTGCCTCTTTACAAAAAGGAGAAAACATCTGTTTTCATTTCTGCTTCTATCAGCAAACATATCTGATTTCATTTGGGACATTATTGCATTACATATTTACGTTATTTATGTATTTACAGAGTAGACCCTCAAACAGTGGACATGCAGGATTTCACAGAAGCCACCCTTTGAGTGAAGCTACATTACATTACACCAGTTCAGAATCCACCCTTTAGTGTTACTGCAGGTGGCAGGTGCTTTTTAAAAACACTATGCAGGACTTTGCAGTTTAGCATCTCATGGTATCCGTCCTCAACCGGAGATGAAGTTAAGTCTGATGAAGGCACTGCCTCCACATTTGAAATAATGGTGGTAAAATTTAAGATGTGTCAAAACCAGCTTGGGTAGACATCATCTAGTCAATACCAAATGCTCACCCCACTCTTCTACAGGAGTTTCTCATGTTCTAGAAAAGGTGACAGAAAATGATGTGCCAGTACTGAGGAAGTCTTGTTCTGAGTGGGAACAGCAGCAAAGAATCATCATCTCCCTCTGAACTGGGACATGACAGTGCATCCTGCTACCTTTTGTCTTGGATGTAACCAGGCATACACAGACTGGTAGCAAGATGACATTTTCCTACCTAGGGTGTCAAAAATGTATGTAACAACCCTGGTCGGAGAAATTCAGGGAGTGGTATAATGTACCTTAAATTCAAAGTTTCCCCTGAGCATAGTAACTCTCAAATGACTTCCATTCAAAATGGCACCCTAAAAATAATTTCCATTCTGTCCTCTAGTTTCCATAGCAGGTTCAGACTCAGTTCAAGCTCTATGCTGCTTGAATAATTTTTTTCAATGAAATTAGCATTTTCAAAGAATCACAGAATGATTAGGGCTGGAAGGTTCTTTAAAGATCAAGTTCCAACCCCACCTGCCATGTACAGGGACACCTCTCACTAGACCAGGCTGCTCAAGGCCCTATCCAACCTGGCCTCGAACCTGGCCTCAAAGCTGGCCTCCTACCCCAGGGAGGGGGCAGCCACCACCTCCCTGTGCAATCTGTGTCAGTGACTCACCACGTTCAGAGTGAAGAATTTCTTCTTAATATCAAATCTAGTTCTATACCCTTCCAATTAAAAAGCCATTCCCCCTTGTCCTATCACTACATCCCCTTCTAAAAAAGTCCCTCCCCAGATTTCTTGTAGGTACTGGAAGACTGCTATAAGGTCTCCCTGGAGCCTTCTCTTCTCCAGGCTGACCAAACCCAACCATCTCTGTCTTCATAGGAGAGGTGCTCCAGCCCTCTGATCATGCTTCTGGCCCTCCTCTGGACCTGTTACAACAGTTCCATGTCCTAATGATGGGGACTCCAGAACTGGACACAATGCTTTGTGTGGGGTCTCACAAGAGTGGAGGAGGAGAATCATCTCCGTCGATCTGCTAGCCAAAGGCATCAAAACATACAAGGCTTTGCACATTTGGACACACAGGCTAAGCCAGAGGTTTTGTTGTGGTTCTTTGGGGGGTTTCGTTGGGTTTCATTTTTTATAGTTCTGAACTAACATGCAAATGATGAAAACTTGAGTTCCCCCCTGAAAAAAACCACCAATTTGGGATTTACAAAATATTTTATCATTATGGATTAATTTGTTTCAATATTTTTTTTGTTTCAGTGTATGTGTCAATACCTGTTTCAGTAATATACAAGTGTTTTATTTTAGAAATGCTATATGTATGGCAACAGTCTTTACATCAATATCACCATATTACCTTATTACTGTTCAACTTTCATATTATATTAATTTTAACACATATTATATACAGTATATTTCCAGAACTGTAATGCAGCATATATGAAATTTCCTTTAAATAGTCAATATTTGCAAAGCAAAATTATATATTATGCAATGTTACATACTGTATATTACCAAAATAGCACTTAATTTTAAAAAGCAATTATAATATTTTTTTTTCAGCGTTTGTGATCTCTCTGTATGAACAATATGCTAAGTATTTCATTTCAAGCAATTCTTTAAAATCTAGAAACATTTGCAGAATTTTCTTCGCTGGTCTATTTATTACAGAAAGGTGAAAGCTTGAAAAGAAAATGACTGAGCCTTTTGGATCTCCATCCTGTCTTTACAAGACAAGACAAGCCTTTTCTGTAAAAACAACATTGTTGACTCTGTTTCGTTATTGGAGCCATGGCAGGATCCTGTGTAAAAAAAAATATTTAAACTCTGTGTGTATGGAGAAAACTAGAGCATCTGGGAAAGACAGAAACATAAGAGAAATGACAACTCTAGAAAAAAAACCAAAACAAAACAAAACAAAACAAAACAAAACAAAAAAAAAAACCAAACACTTCTCAAGAAACAGGATGCAACCAATTATTTCCAAAGGCCATCATTAAGGAGGCTGCTAAGGAATCAGATGTGCAATTTGCAGATCATTTATTCTGGGACCTTAGAAATTTTGGGGTTTGTGCAGATCTAAGCACAATGAGTCTATTTTAACTAAGTTTTACTCGGTAGAGTAATGCAGGCATTAACAACTCAAGTTTTATAAAAAGTCCGTGGAAACACTTTTTCTTTACTGTGTCTCTCAGTTTGACCTCATTCTTCACATAGTCTTCTACCAGCGTTTGTATTACTTGACCTTGCATGAGGATTTACAATGAGGTTTTAATTGTGCTAGTGTCCTGTACTCACTCTCTCTTGTCATCTGAATGACATACACTCCTTATTAAAAACACAAGAAAGTATTTGCATTCCATAGATTTTCACTTACAATGTTGACCCAACTGCCCCTATTATGGTACATTGATCTACACTACCTTGAAGTGAGAAGAGCCTAGGGTGCATCTGATACTCTCCTAGAAAACAGATCCTCCAAATTCAAATCCTTGGCAACTTTATCCTCAAAACTCAAAATCTTAGTGGGTTTTTTTACTTGTTAGAAAAGAACAGCGGGTGACCATTTTATATGCCTGCTAAATCAATCCTAACATTTCCGATTGAACAAACATTTTGGAAGGACAAAGGTACTGAAAATGACTTCAGGGTCTGATTACTCTTATGCACCAGTGCAAAGGTCTGTGAGGTCAGGGATTACGGGCCTGATTCAACAAAATGTTTACGCTTTAAAGCATATTCTTTTACTTTTTGAGAAAAAGTCATCTAATGCAAGAGATAATGAGATTTCTACAGGCACTTTCTCTCACATATTAGCCCTGGTTATTATAAGCAGCAGAAATTAGATACTTGTTGCATCTTCTCAACCACAATCTTATCTAAAGTCAGCAAAATTTCTCCATGCATCCAAAAAATGTTTTTTTTTCTGGTTTAACACTCAGTTCACTCCAAAAATCAGATACAGGCTTGAAGAATGGTACAATGGTGAAAGACCTAATTTAAAATCTGTTGGAAAATCAATGCAATTCTTTTCCTTAAGATTAATTTGTTGACAAAAATATTTTCAGTAAGGTAACCAGATGCCATGTCACAAAAATTACAGTTATGCTAGTGGTTTAATACGCTTTTAATGCTTGTACTAGTGTTTTCCTTTTTGGTTTTCTTTTGGGGGTTGGGGTTTGGGTTTTTTTGTTTGTTTTGTTGGTGGTGGTGTTGTGGTTTGGGGCTTTTTTTTTCTGGGATTTTTTTTCCTCCCTTACTTTTATACTGTACTAAATCCTGCCTGAGAACTTCTTATTTTTTGTTTCCTATGCCATTCCAAAATGCTTTCCCCACATATTTTGATAAATTTGTTTCAAGGTTTCTTAAATTTTTATATCTGCACTGTTTCATTACAAACAGCATACAGGAACACTCAGTACAAAACCTGCTCCAAACAATATAAGGAAACATTCAGATGTACATATGTGCCTGTGGGAGACAAAGAACGGCCCTGAGACATAACTCTGTTGGGAAGAAACTGTGGGACCAAGAGTCAAACAGCAAAAACACTAGATGGAATGCGTGGGACACTGTGGCTTTGGTGCCTGGATGTCTGTTGGGGCTGGCTCTTTACCTTGCAGTGCTCAGTGTTACGGTGTGCTGGGAGATGGTGCTCTTGGTGATGTTAATGGGAGTCCACAAGTGCTGGACAACACTTTACAAAAGGAGGTTGGACTTCTTGTGTTAACCCTGTGTGTGACCATGGAAGAGTACTGAACCTGACTGTGGGCTGCTGCCTCAGCCATCTAGAAGGTATAAAAGCTTCTTGGTTGTTATAGAACTTGTCTTCAATTCACCATAATCTTAGTCCATGCCTTCAGTACACCACATGTGCCTTCCCTGTGGTGCTAGCAACAGCCTCAATTATCTGTGCTGTTAAATGACCATTGTTTTCTCGTATCCTAAACTGAAGATTGTATCTGAACTGGTTTGCAAGGGGCATTCTGTAAACATAACTTTTAAATATTTTAAATTATTTTCAAGTTTATTTTCTTCCTTTTTAAAAAACATTAAATAGCAAATTATTAACTTATTCTAGGCTCATCTGTCTGTTCCACTCACCCACACCACTAATAATAGAGCAGTAAACAATACCTCCATGTATCATGCACAGTCCCTAAGGTGAAAAGGTAAAACAACCAGGCAACACACTAGGAAAACAAATGCAGTTTTTCTCACCAAAATTAAAGGATGCAGGTGAATCAACAGAATGACTGCATTATAGTGGCAAAGGTGGCCAAGCTTGCCAACCAGAAATCAACTGAGCTTAAGTCTCATGCTCCTCAGCTAATATAATATGTTCTCAGATACCCTTTGATGCCAGCAGATTGGAAGAGATGGGAAGACTTTTTTTTCTTCTCCTTCTGGCATGTGCCCCAAACTTAGGTCCTCTGTCCATTTCTTCTTTACAAAATAAATTAGCGAGCTCTCTGAAGCACTGCTGATACTTGGCACCCTGCAATGAATAGCGTAAGCACATTCTCTTGTCCACGGCTTCAACCTTGAGAGGCATCTTGGATTTACAGCTCGCCTCTTCAGCAGCGTGTGGCAATGGAAACAAATAGGCACAGAAGTGTCACAAGGGCGCTGCGACCCACTCCTACCTCCCTTAATTACTATGAGTAAATAGAAGTAATAAAGGTTTACTTGCCCTCAGAAATCTTTGTCATTTCATGATTCTGAACACAGTCCTCTACAGCATTGAAGATTTTTTTTCCAAAAGTGTGTGACTTCATACACATTATATTTTTTTTCTGAATCTGTCTAATATGACGAGGAATACACCCTGTGCATCTAAGATGCAAATTCTTTTAAAAGGGGACTCTGGACAGGTTTGTAAAATACCTCATTAATAACAAGGGTGTCGTTTAAATATAAAAATCCAATTTGTCCTGTATGATAGCCGTCCATTTATTCACAAGATCTCTATTTGACTAAATGAAAAACTGTATTTAATGACATTCCGTTATGATCCCCGTGACAGGTGCAGTATTTTTTCCATGTCACTTCCTATTGACTTTGCAGCAAAACACAGATGCACAATGCAGAAGTGAAGGCAACCAAACCTTAAATTCACAACAGAATTCTGTCTGACAGATACATGTAGCAACTCTCCAATACCAAACAGAATGAATAAGCCATACACAGGCTCCTCACATCATTGTAACTGATTAAATGCATTGTAGCCTGATTCTGCCGAGTCCTTCCTGCATAAATCCCCAAGTCAAATCCTCCTTGTGTATCCGATGTCAGCCTTAAGATTTTGAACACAGGAAACAGAGTATACAATTTATTAATTAATCTGCATAATAACTGCAGACACTGTAATGAGCTGTGAAGTCTTTTCTTAGCCAAGAAAGTATTGGCTTTTTGATGGGGGTGGGGTTTGGTGGGGTTATTTTTTTTGAGGGGGGGAGGTTCACATGCTTTCTGCCTCTGCAGAGAACTTTGGGTACTAATTTACTATTTGCTAAGAGTAAAAGAATACTTTTCCTAGGTTTCTGCTTTTCTCTTCTGCTTTTATTTCTAGATATATCAAAGGCATGAATTATGCTTCATATTTCAAATGTTATTTTGTTGCAGTATTTAAATTCTAGTTAAAGTTACTGATTAGTTACACTTAACAGAAATCACCTCAATGACAGTATTTGAGTGAGAGGGGAGGCTCCCATGGTAGGATGCCCCACGATAGTGTTCTTATATTTGCTAGGAATATTCTAACACAAGTCATGTAAAACATGATTCGTATTCATACATGCTCTTTTAGAGAGTTATAGGTATCAAACACACAGAAAAGTGAAATTCTGAAAATAGCAGCTGATGGATATGTAAAAAACTAAAGTTGAAGGAGTAATATCAGAGTTCTTTAAAGGCAGTTTGATGCATCACATAAAAATCTACAGTCGTCAAGGCAAGGGCAGTCCATCCTTAAACAGGGAATCTATTCATCATGATTCACATTAGCTGTGGCAGCAACTGATAAGAGAAAGGACAAAAAAAGGTTCCATGGTTCTAACCAAAATATGTAATTTAATACACACACATTGTATTCAGAACTCCAACCAAATTTTTATTTGCATGGCAAAAAAATATAATCGATACAAATATGAGATCAATTAATTCATACAGACTCTAATTAACTATTGTTACTTACCTACTCACAGCACAAGAGAAAACTTGATAATTTATCCAAAAGCCCAACTAAACTGAAGGTGAAATGCAGGACTGCTACATGAAGTCTTGTTTATTGTATGTACACTATTTTTAGGGAAGTTATTACTATTTGAAAATGCCCTTATTTTTTAATAATAGGAATTAGCCATACTATAAGCTTATTCTTTCATTCCAGACATGGGAAGTATAGCTGTAAGGTAGGTAGTAGAGTGCCTTGGCTTTATCTTGAATGCTCAAGCATTCACTTTCAGTTTTTCCCTCCCCTTCTTGTCTCATTCCCTTTACACCTTATGGGCCAATGTCAAAGGCAAATAAGTCTTCCATTCTCCATGAGTTCAAAACCAGCAGTTTAATCCAGAGCTACCTTTCAGACAGTACTGAAAGCATTGCTTTACAAGGAATAGCAATGTTGCCATATGAATGGCTCCCCAATTCAGTAGTAAGCCATTAGTGAGCAACACAACAATGCTCAAATGTTGAAATACAGATGGTTCTTGTACTATAAAAACTTACTTGTGAGTTATGTAAATGATCCATTTTATGCTTTTATATATTCAACAATGATATCCAGAAAGTACATACTTGGTGCTCCTCTGCTATTATTGTAGTTCATGTTGTCTTTATGTAAATACACTGTACTACAAAGGTTTTTTATCTACTCTAGTTGGGGGTTTTTGTTACACAAATGCATCTATCCTTGACTGTTGAAACTGTTTTATGAATAAGAAAGAACCTCAGTCTTCATGGTCATAAAACATTGTTTGGCAACCTTATAAGTTCAGCTACTCTGGTGAACATGTGAGAAAATGTATAGTATATTGTATATTGCCTATTATTCGCATATGTATTATGATTGAGTTTGCTGTACTTAACCCAGTTCCTTAGGCCCAGAGTATATAAAAATATTAATAAAGCAACATTCTGTCTCCTGGGGTGTGTGTTATGCTGTTCAAACTATCTGAGTGACAGCTGATATTATTATCAACAGTAAATTGTCAAGTCTTGTTCAGATAAAAAAAGACTTTGCAAGATACATGGTAACCAAATAAGGTTATTTTTCATTCCATCAGCAGTTGTTAAAAAAATATATATTTAAAACCCACTAATAGTTTATTATGTTGTTCTTACATGGTAATGAAAGGAGAGCTTGAATTTAAGTTTTCTGTGCTTTTGTTCTTAATACAGAGAAAAGTAAAAAATAGTAGCAGTACAGAAAATTTCTCCCTCCCATCTGCCAAAGTAGGTAAAAGCCACTATTCAGATCATTTCATTTAGGCCTTAATCTTTTCCCATTTTCTACATTTTCTATTCCTGTGAAACAGCTAATATTTTTCAACTCCATCATTTTATACCAACAAAACACTATAATTTCCAAAGCTTCCCTCTCTTTCCCCCACACCCATCCATATTAATTTTGAATAGTCTGTGTGAAATTCACCCATCTGCTACTTCTTTTTAACTTGTATGCTGCTGATTTTACATAGTGGTTGCAGATATTCATTTGAAAAACAAAGACAAGGGCTGAAAGCCTGAATTTATCTATCTACTAACAAGCTGTCTGTAAAATCATTAGTTTAAACAGATTTTAACAGAGGAAGAGAGAGGAAAATAATAGTGTTACTGATAGGATTCTCTAACTCACTTAAAAGGTATTTTCTTTTAGCATTTTTCCCACTGACAGAACTAGGAATAAGAAATGCCTATTTAGCCTTCCATGTTTTGCTTCATTAAATCATTATGATATGAAACAAAAACTTTGATACTATTATTGCTTGTCTTAGCACTTGGTGCATATTGATGGAAATATACAACAGTGGTCAAAAATATGTTACATTATTTTGGTTTAGAAGATCAGATGCATTTTCTAACACAGCAACCAGATGTTGTTTACACGTGTAAAATAACTGATTAGATAGACTGATTATTTTTTGATAGGGGTTGCAATGACTCTAAAGACCCGCTAGATAGTAAAAAAAATCTGAAAATTCCAATCACAAATGTATTTTGGGGCTTAAAAATCAGTATAAGCCCATATTTATATAGTATGCATGTAGTACGCAACTATTAGTTTTCTCTTTTTTTCAGGCTATTTTGATCTTGCTACAGAATTATATATTGGTGAAACTGTGCTTGCTTTCTTACTGGTTCTCCAACTGGTTCAATTCACATTCCCCTAAGTGCATAATTTTGCTCCCTATAGCCAGATAAATCACTACATCAAAATTCTTTTACAAAATTAGATTAAACCAAACAATAACAACAAAAGAGCCATTATAGTTAATTAGGCGATTCCAGCTCATTCATTTCTGCTATCTGTAACAGTGACTCATATCCAAATAAAAAGTTATTTGTCAAGAAAATAAAAATGAATAGAGAATGTAATAGAGTTGTGTAGCTTCCCTGGTTCTGAAATATTTGACAGTGCCTGATTTTAACACCACGGCATTTTTCTTACCTCACTAAATTTTCCTCTGTTTTGTGAGGCTGAACCTTGGGTCAAGAGTGTAGCATTGCATCAGAAAGCAATGCAGTGACCAAAAAAAACCACCAGAACCAAACCCCAAAATTATACATGTGAGGGCAGTGAATACTAAGCCCAAGTTTTACTATTTGGTACCAAAGTAACTTCACTTACATTCAGTTAAAGTAGTCTGTACGACGGACGTAATAGTGTTTCTGACTAAGAAACAAGTTTGCACTGCACAGACCTACACTTCGGTGTAAAAGGAGTTATAGAGATCATTTACTATTTTTAGTTCTCCTCGTTTAATTGTCTAATACCACATCTTGTTTTGTGAAACTTGTTGGGTTTAATTATACATCTCCATTATATTCACATTGATTTTAGTCAAGTTATTGCTCCACACCCGGAGTATACCCAATTTTGAAGGGATTTATTATTTCTACGCCAATATGTATTTGAGAAAATTTGGTTTCTCTGTAGTGTCTGTGTTGAAGATAATTATCTCAAAATATAGAATTGAATTAAAGAATCTGATTTCTAAAGGGTACAATTAATTCCACAAGAAACCTGTTTACTGGTGCAGATATATTCACTTGCTCCCTTGCTTGGAAATCTCTCACAGACTGAATTCACTCTCTGGGATTGTGCAGGTTTGGAAGCACTTAGTTCTGTCCACAGGTTGACTTGAAAAATGAGATAAGAGTGTTTTGGAATAACTGCATTAAACAACTTTCTTCACTCTTTTCAATGGCAATATAGATGAGATCAAAAAGGACAATGTGAAGTTCCTTCTCTGTTTTACTGGATGCTCTCATTCATGTGTGAGTTAACACAGAACTAAAAAATCCCGCTGTTTTGCAGTTTGTATGCTGTTCACAGTCATTTGTTCATCATTTAGAAAATATATTTCCTTGCATATATTTCTGGACTGTTTTTTTCAGCTCAGTGCCATTACACACAGTAAGAGATTGACTTATCTGTCTCTTTTAGCTGCTGTTTGGAACTCATTTCAAAACCAGGAAAGATGCTTACACCTGATAAACCATCCAGGACATTAATAAAGTATTACATTTAAATCAATTGGGAATTCAGGAATGGTGACAGATTTATTGCGCCACAATGCCAGCCAGGCAGAAATGGAGAGTAAGAGAGAAGAAACAATCCAGATAGCCAAGGTTCCCTCAAATACAGGCTTCCTTACAACAGGGCTTTCCTCCAGCAGGCTCCCTGCTTCCTCCCCCCACCCCCACCTTCCCCCCAGCAGAGGGCCTGTTGAGGGGGCTTGTGTCACTGATGGCATGACACACATCCCTATCTGCTTGACTGTGGTGCCAACCAGCTGGCAGCCACCCTAACAGCCACCCGCAGGAACAGCAACGCAGAACTGTCATAACCCTGCGTCCCTGGGCAGTGCCTCCCAAATCGGGATGACGTTAACCGTTCGTTCCTGGTAGCCTGTTGCCACCTCTGGAGTGGAGGACAGGGAAAACATCAGGCCACACACTGAATTGTTTTAAGACAATTGAGTTCTCTCCAAAACATTTTTCTCTCTGCATTTTGCAGAAGTGAGTTCATTAAAAGCCGAAGCCTCCCTGATGACAATGTGGCTCCTTCACTTCTTCATGTACATGAAAATAGCAATGACATAAAAATGATCCCAGATTGCTTCATTGGTGTCAGAGTAGGGAACTGCCTGAAGTAAAAATAAGGTATCTTTTAAAATATTTTCTTCTATTTCAACTAGCTTTGCAACTGTTCTTCTATTGAACTGAAGTGAATTTACAAAATATATGTCACCGATATGAATTGCACAGGAGGAATTTTTCACCTAGGATCTCTCAGAAAATGGAAAGACACTATCGTGGTTTAGCCCCAGGAGGCAGCTCAGCCCCACGCAGCCACTTGCTCACTCCCCCTTGGCAGGGCGTGGGAGAAAATCAGAAGGGTAAAAAGTAAGAAAAAAATATGGGTTGAGATAAAGACAGTTTAATATGACAAAGAAAAAAAAAAGATGATGATTGATGATGATGATGATGATGATGATGATGATGATGATGATGACGACGACGATGACAAAGGAAGTAATGAACAGCATAATTTCTTACCACCCAAAGTCAATACTGATCAAGACCCCTAGCTGCCGCGCCTCTCAGCGCACCCCATCTGCTCCAGTTACAAATAGAGCATGACTTCATATGATATGGACTATCCCATTGGCCAGTTTGGGTCAGCTGTCCTAGTTGTGTCCCCTCCCAGCTTCTTGGTTGGCCCCGACCTTCTCATTGGCAGGGCACTATGAGAAGCTGCAAATTCCTTGACTGCTTGGTACAAATAAAATATCAGTCTGTTCTCACCACTGCTCTCATCCTAAATCCCAAACACGGCACTACCCCAGCTACCAGAAGGAAAATTAACTCTATTCCTGCCAAAATCAGGACACACATCAAGCTGTTCCATCACTATGGGGGAACACAATTACTTAAGCAATATTCTGAAACAAGTAAGTTAAATCTCTGCCACTATACAACCTGTCACAATTATTTCTCTAATTTATTTCTGATACCTAAAGATGAAAACAGATCCAAGAATTAAGACTGTCAGCAAAAATGTTTTGCATAATTTAAGTTTTTTGTTCCACTTGAAGAAATACTTTTGAAATTAAGAAATATTAAAGATTTCCATGTATAATGCATTAAGTACAATCAGACATCCCATCTAATTTAGCATCCTACTAGAGGAATAATTTTCTCACGTTATTAAAAAGTCACAGTTTCATCTTTTATTTCTAGAAATACACTATCAGTTGTAAATGCATGTTGTAAATTTACTTACTATGACGTTAGCCAAAATGGAAACTGCATTATGAATTTTAAAATTACCTATGCTTTCTGAATCTGAAGCTATCCTTTTTATTTAGACTATGAAGTCCTACTCAGAATTCCTCTCATCTGCCCCATTTTTTATCATGTCATGTAGCTACTCTTCTGAACTAGAATGGAATCTGCTTGATTTGTTGTGATTAAACGCCTAACTCAGAAAACTGATGTTAATTTTGCCATTTGCAACCCATGCTCAGATTACTTTTTGCTGCATTAATGGTATATAAATACTGGCTGTAAGACCAATCTTGACTGTAGCCTGAAGTGTGACTTGTAGCTAATTCTCAGCTTTGAATCCGTTTGGGAATTCCTTGCAGCACAGCTGCTATGCTGTCACCTATGCAGCAGACCGCCACGTACCCTGAACCATCCCAGTACTTCGGCACCTGCAGCCTGCACCGAGCCATTTCTCCAGTCACACCTCCAACTGCAAGTGAAGAACTGAACTACAAGTGAAATCAGAAGTTTAGCTGAAGAGATTACCTTGATTCAGCCATGTGTTGAAATATCATTATTTCAGACCCCGGTCTGGGGAAGTTTTAGTATTTTCTGAGGAATTCCCACCACATAAACAGAAAGATGATGGGTTTGACTATGTCAGTACTACACCTACTGCACGGCATTTCATTTCTTTAGCTAGCCAAGCAGTTAAGCCTGTGTGTAGCAGTCCGAGCCAAGACAATGAAATCACTGGTATCTCGTCAGACATTGCCTGGAAGCCTTTACTGCTTTAGGGAGCTAAGCAATGCAAAATCAAACTGATGTGACCTGAGATATTTCACTAAAGGAAAGCTCTCTCTTATGCTGTGCACACAGGCTCTGAAGGGCATGATTGGAAGCGAGAGAGAGAAGAAATGCCTTTCATATCAACTAATTGTTACTTGCTCACAACAAATATGGTCTACTTGAGTACCCAGCATGCGGTCGCTGCACACAGGATTTCTAGCCAATATCTTCAGTGAATATGACAACAGCACTGAGAGTTTTGGAGCATCTGGAACTCTGTAACTTGCCCTACCAAACTCTTCCTGGTAGCAGAGGTGAAAATGAAGAAGCCAAGCAGCTCATCGCAATTCAAAGTGGATAAATCCACCTGACAAATGCTGTAAGAGCCAAGTAATCCTTGAGTGGGTTACTGCAAGTCCCACATGCAAAATCCTGCTAGACACTGGAATTAAGGAAGAAAAAAACGGCACCACCTTTTCCTTAAGTAACTACTAGCAGATGTCCACATGATGTATGGGGGTTGCTCAGGAATATAAAAGTAAATCCAGCTTCCCTAGGGGTGTAGCTATTATATTGTACAATTAACACAGACTTCAAAGAAAAAGACAGTCAATACTGCTGTACTACTTCTTCAGCCTGTGAAGCACACCGTCGGCTCTGAGGGACACCACACAGAGATGGGGGTTTGGGATGTGTGGAAAGCTCTCTCCAATGCCACTGGAAGTTCATTTATTACCTCTGTGCACATACACATGCGCTGGGATGGGAGGTTTTCAAAGGCAGGGCAGCTCTGAGGAGGGGGCTGCCATGAGGGAGAAAATCACTTCTGAAAAATCACACTCCTGCCTTAGCTAAAGTTTTGCTAGCAAGTACTTACTATCCTGGAGGATACTCTGAATAGCATCATTTGTTTATTAGGGTGCTTGTCTTATCAGTTGCTTTTACTGAAAACAATAAAGCTAGCAGTAAAGTTTGTCATTGACTTATTGTACAAAGAAAACTCAGGCTAGAAATTTATGATTTTTTTTTCCTCAGACCAGCTGTCAAACAGAAAATTGATATAATACTTTTACAACATAGTTGGCAGACACTGTGCCAGGCCATAGTAACACAGTAATAGGGATCTGTGGCTGATTAATGCAGGTTTAGCAGTAACAGCACTTGAAACCTGTAAAAACTAGTCCACAAAATTCAGATTGATCACTAGGACAGTGAAGTACTTTGAAAATGTGGTGAATCAACCCAGGATTACATAGACGTAAGGATGAACAAATAAATATGGACAAATAGAAGAATCTGTTTGCAAAGGAAAATATACCTGTGTTTAATATACTTTTTAATAAAGTATATTAAAATTTAATATTTTTTTAATGAACAGCTATCTTTGCAATTTTTACTTTGAAGTTAACAGGCTTCTCCTGAGCAGCCTAATCTAGTCCTCCTTAACCTTGGCTAAAAATCTGCACCCATACAAAAGCAGCTACAAAGCACTGCTTTTCTCATTTTGATCCTTTTGACATCCAGACTGTATATGATACACACAAGGTGAAAGGTGAAGTAGAATTGAGCACAGAATCCATATCAGCTGAAGGTGAAATACTGGGTAACTTTAACTTCGAATGCTAACCGCAGGAAAAACAAAAGGTTTATTCTGATCTATGAGAGGGCTGCCTAGAAAGCCCATTAGACTTCAAACATCAAAAAATAACTTTATCACCCATACTGGAAAGGAAACCTTATTTCGTAGTTCCAGAAACTTAAGGCAGGCATAGTAATGTCCCAGATATTGGAACAAATGCATAGGCCATATATTTTTATTTTTAAAGGCATAAGCTACTAATGAACATTTAGCTGTTCAGCCCTGTGATATATAAAAGTGACAAGTGAGGCCCCAATTAAAGAGGGTAGAATTAATGTTCACTTGAATAGAGACAGAACAAAGTCCAAATCCTGGAAAAATACTTTTCCTGCTTTTGCCCAGAGATCTCCTTCCTCACCAGTTCTTTCAAGTTTGGCTGCCTTTCCTTCCCAGAAAAGATATATTTAAAATATATCGTGAGTTTGACACTTTAGGACTTTTTGAAAATATATGATGGTAAGAATACATAGAGTTTTTAAACTGTATTATTGAAACAATCAGTAAGTTAAATTAGTTTCTGTAAGCAATACATTTTTGTGGTTTTGGAAATACTATTTCTGGCTATGTAGTCAGTTAGGCAGCCATTTTTTTCCTTAATGCAGTTTGATGACAGGAAATAACCCTGTGGGAATTGCTAGTAATATGGAGAACAAAGAAAAGGAGAAAATATAAATATGAAGGTATTTTCACTCCGTGAGAATTAATTATGGTGCCCATGAATAAATATTTGAAGAGTATTGTTAGTACAGTGCAATAAGAACTCTCTGGTGGCAAAAAAAGATTATCATTACATTGCATCTCATTGTTTTACAGGCAATAAGGGGGTTTTGACCTGCACTATTTTTTTGCCCACCTCACTTGAACATATAAGCAAACTGTGTTTAAAAGAATACAGTTTCTAACTGTGGAGGTTTTTTCCCTATTAAAAAAATTTAGCTTAATAGATTTTATACTTCTAATCTTCTATACCTGCACCTATCACAGCAGTGATTTCTTCCCAAGGCCAACCTCTCAACATCAGTTCTGAACTTCTCTTATTCATGTCACTAATGACCCTATTTTTTATTTCACTTTTTGATACCAACTTTTTTTTTTAATTTAATGTAAATATAGAAGATTTGCACTATACAACATAAACCAAACTGTGACCAGTGTGCCCAAAAACACATGAAAAAGCCCCACTGGTTCTTTTCTGGCAGAAGTTGACAGCACTCCAGTTTTAGAGCCGAGAGTGTTTACAACACAGTCAGGATGTGAACACAAAACTGTGTGTGCAATGTGAAACAAATAACAATATACTTAATAATGCAATACAATACAATGCAATATAATGAATACTACCCAAATGTGTTAGTCATAAACTTAATGTATTCCTTAATTAACAACATAGTTGAGAGTCTGCCTGACGGAAGCATGTCACTTATTCCTATATTTTCCATCCCTGATGCAGTCATCCCCTCAGAGGTTCCCTACACGCCCTAGGTAGTAAGTGGCTAGAGAAAGCACTACTCTTGAAAGTATCAGGGAAAGATCCTGCCCACCAAGTTAATGAGCTTAAAATTGCAAACAGTGTCTAGGAGGTATGTTCATTGTTAGCAAATTAATGAAGACAAGAATGGTGAAAACTAAGAGGGTAACTTTTAAGGATATTAATACATATTAAGACTTAATGCATAATGCTTTTCATCTAGATTTTGTAAAATTCTCTGATTTATGTTCCATGCAAAGAACATGATTCATAATGTCAGTAGCAGAAGTCAGGAGAGCAGAGACCACAGTCCAAATTTGTTAGTTCATCCCAACCTCTTGCTCCTTCGGGTCATTTGGAGCCAGCCAACACCTAGGAACCAAGCCAGGGCAAGAAAACGGACAGGATTTTCTTCAGTAAATCATCACAACTATCAGGGAGTCTCTAGCATGGCAGCTATTCAACCACACTGCAACTTCCATAAGGTACAAAGTCTCCTCCTGGATATCTTTCCCCTCAGTCCTTTTCACAGAACCGCAGAATCACAGAATGTTAGAAGTTGGAAGGGACCTCAAAAGATCATCTAGTCCAACCCCCCTGCCTCAGCAGTATCACTCAGATTAAGTCATATAGGAACATATCCAGATTGGTCTTGAATGTCTCCAGAGAAGGAGACTCCACAACCTCTCTGGGCAGCCTGTGCCAGTGCTTCGCCACCCTCAATGTGAAAAAGTTCTTCCTTACATTCACATGGAACTTCCTATGCTCCAGCTTGGAGCTCCTTTTTGTGTTAATAGGGCAAAAACCTGTTAAGTGCTAGGAATGGTGTTGAAATGGCTGAATTGTACTTTTCCACCGAGAATCTATCACTGTTACCAAAACAGTTGCAACTTACTGAGGCAGGAGCTGTAAAAGCACAAGCAGTATGAACAGTCCTCCAAGCCAATGGTAGTTGATTTGTGTCACAAAGCTTACACATGCTTATACATATCAAATTACTCGCTGCCAAAGCGCTCAAGGTGGCATGGCTCTAATGCACGCCTCTGAGGAGATGCAAAATCTCAGCGGGTGCAGACTCCGGATACCTAATTTTAATGCAGAATTTCATTCAAAAATACAAGCTTTGTGTCTTAAAAACTGCAGAAATATTAGCATGTGCAGATAAAAAGTTCATTCACATTTGTACAACACTGTCATTGAACTCACTATATCCAGGTTTATGGGTTTTTCCTTATCTAAAAAATTCTGCCAACAAACAAAAGTGAGCAGCAGTTTTTCCTGTGACAATAACTGGAGAATAGTCCAGATTTATCTGAATGAAAACCAGCTCCTATGCTATCTGGTTGCACACCTTTAGCTTATCCATTCACACATTTTCCAAGATTCCTCTACCTTTCAGTACCTTGAAGTGAACAAAATACAGATGCAATAAGTAACAACAAATATATTGCAGTCAGTGAAACATCCACCTTGACTGTGAATTCAAACCAAGGCACATAACATTGAACCCAATTACTTTTATATAGATTGCAAAGACATTTGTTCCACCCAGAAATTGCTAAAAAATAATGTTAAAAATTTGAGCTCCTCTCATAGTCCAAATCCTTATCCATCCGCATTCCTTCCAGCATATACACTGACTGTTGATTCCTTGTATAAACCACAGTTCTCTCCCTAACGACACCCAGCATTGCCATTACCACTATTACCATGAGCTGTGTGGATAGAAAAATGAGTAACTGAGAGTGTCAAACCTGTTAGAAATGAAGTAAAGAACAACAACAAAAAACACCACTCTAAAACCCGGAAACAACATTTATCTTACTGAGCTTTATAGTCTTTGTATGAGATTAAAAATGAAAACCACAGCAAATCTTACCTTTTTCACTACTTTATTTATTTTTAACTTTAAAGCTCTCTTCCAATCCAAACCCTTCTATGATTCCATGAGGCAAAAAAACCCACTTTGACAATATAATTACTCTCCCCAATTTTAGAATAATGGACATTTATATAGTAAAAACCATTATTTTCCATATATAAGTAGGTAAAATACATTTGTGTTACTGTTTGTGGAATGAAAGTTCATAAGATGTGAAAAGGATCCTGATAAAATAGCTGGTTTAGGACACTGAATGCCCTTCATCAGCTTCTTTCTCTTGTTCAGAAGGTAGGAAACACAAGTCAGAGAGTTCCAAAAGGACGTTTTTCCACTTGGTCACTCCTAAATGGCACAGCAGAACTTGGTTTTAGGAAATGCTATGAGATTTCTCTTTCTATGTAGTTTGAGGAAAGGGACAGAAAGAGTATGCAAGACAATAGATTACTGAGGGGGAGTGAGGTCAAAATTTGTATCTGACGCAAACTTCTAATTTCATGATCATCAGTCAGCATCCCATCCTGTGCCCAATGAGGAACCCCAGTCCCCCCTAAGAACATCCACTATGGGGCTCCAAGCACATTCTGTTCACTTGCCTCCCCGGTAAATAGACTGTTAGTCCTGAGAATGCGTATTTTTAATGCAGAAGAGTGCAGAACTTGGCATTATAATAGAAGTCCAAAACAAAGAATGTTACTGAAAGCCAACTTCCAGGAATGAATGGGACTGGTTGCACCTTCTTCACTGAGGCATGCAGACTCTTTTTCTAACTGAAAAGAAAAAGTCTCATTCACAGCAAACTGTGCATTACTTACAAAGCATACAAAAAAGGTAATAAAGATCTGCCTATTGATAAGATAATTTAAACCTGAGAATATAAGGCAGTTCTTGTTTTCAAAGGATTTTAAAGTATGTTTCTGACTTCCCACTGACATTTCAAGGAAACTTAACATGACATTTAATTATTGTTGATTTGTTTTTCTATATACAATCAACAGCATATCTCTTAGAGTGCATTTGTCTCATAAAATGTGATTCATGCTTGGAATTTTAATAAACAAGAAGGGAAATTGTCACCAAAGATAGGGACCCAGAACATTACTCATTAATCTAATTTATTAATTTTTTCAATAACAAAGTTATGAAAAGCAGCTGAAAGTGTATTGAGATTCATTAAAATTTCTATACACTGTATGACTTGGCAGAGTGAAAAGTAAAAAAAATTAAAAAAAATATGTAGAAGCAAATTTTGAGTTCTCCTAGCAAAACAAGAACTGGCAACAAAATTACTACAAGAGATTGAATTTTATTAGGTACTGGATGGTACATGGAAATGAGCCACATTTTTTTCCCTGTGTATATTTGCTAAAATCTCAGAGAGAAAATAAATTTGAGAATCTTCCTTTTACATGGAAAACTATAAAACTCTAATACATGATCATTACAGTTTAAATATAAACTCTGGGAAAAAGGCATACATTCACAGCTGCTTTTTTTACATATGTAAATATGTAGGTTTTTGAAGATGCAGTTCTCTAATCTGAAACAGTAATTCCTGTATCTCCAAGTGATACTGCTAACGATACTAGCAGCCAAGACAAGCCTGTCCTTCTGCTTTTTATCTGTAAAATATTCATTAATAATATCACATATATATTACAAATTTCAAAGATCATATAATACTTTTTAAACATTTAAGTTCTTAAATGTGTATTTTTACATGTTGAAAATTAGTAGTTGTAATTTTGTTGTGCACAAACATGATCAGCTCTCTAGTGAACATTTTGAAATTTATGTTACACAATTTATTACATTAAATTTAAACTCCAATATAAGGTTCTCCATTTCTTAAAGGTGTGGAAATCAAACACCATGTTGGCTGATTTTAGACTTTTAATCTTATTGTTTAAAAAGTCTCTTGTGTGCTTTCTCCCTTAGTGTATTTGCTACACCAAATTGGTCTCTTAAAAGCAACAACAACAAAAACCCAATTAATAGCATTGCTGTCTCTGGGATACCTGCACTTCCATCTGGCTAATTTTGTTACAGAATAGGAATCTGTCAGTCCAAAATGGCTTGACAGAAGGAAGATCTATTTTGTATGTAGAAAGCTATCATAAATTTGTGTACACTCTCAGTCTGAAACCTGAAAGCTTGTGTAGTCTCTCTTTCAGATGTGGCTAGAGTACAAACAATTCATAGACTTCAGTGGTCATTAAGAGGTGAGAAAGAGAATCACTTATTATGATAGTTTTATATCTAAATAGTGATGACTGGTTTTATTTTTCCTTGCGGGCTTGGAAATCCTTTCTTTCTAAAGGCAATTCTACGCTCCCTTACCCTCCAGGTTTGTAGCTGGATAGATGTAGCACCACCTCAGATTGCTCTGTTTTCCCTTTAGGATCCTTTTCCTGACCCAAGATTACAATAAATCTCTCTTTTGATAATGATAATGTTGCTGAAAGGAGTGTTTGATATCCACATATGGAATGAAGGATGATGATACGATCCTGGATGCCCTAGGTACATATGACTCACAAGGACAGCTTTATTATTAGAGTCCACTGTTGTTTACATCAGCAACGAAGTCTGTTGGCATCAGAGAAAAGAGAGCAATGACATACATCACAAAATAGGATGAAAATAGAAAAGGCAGATGGACAGTAAGAATAAATGAAATGCAGACAGCTATGGGTGGAAAGCCAGAATGCCATGAGTGTTGCATACATTAGCTACCAAGCTCTTATTATTTAACATTCTTCACTTGAGAGGTTTGTATCACAGTCTCCAATTTACCAAGTCATAACAAATCTCCTCAGCATGCTTATGGACTGCCTTAATGCTTTACAAACCACAAGGAATATTCTTTCCCATACAGGTATATGAGAAATAGTGTTGGGAATATGGGAAATACCTCTTCCCCATACTGTGCTGTTCGAGGGTTTCTACCTGTGTGCAGAAGTACACCCATTATCTCCTGCAGCAGAAGCCGAGACTGTAATGTATACTATGTCACGATTAGCTCTCTGAACTTTATTAATCTCTGTTTATACACTACTTCCTAGAAAATATACAGCGTCATTATTCCATAGTAGTGTAAAACCACTGTTGTCATAGCTACATAAGCTACAAGCCAGCATTACCCCTCCATAAATTTATGATGATGCTTCAGAGAAACATCTTCATTGTATCTGCAGTATAGGATACTGCTGCCATGTCTTCATCGTTGATTTATGTCCGAGTCATACTCTTCTTTGGTTGTGTCCTCCTTTAACTCCTACAGAAAGAAACTGTTGGCTCACACTGTGATGCTCTCAGAAAAGGAAGTAATCTAAAGCTGTCTCAGTCAGCTTGATTTCATCAGTTAGAACAGCAGCAATCAATTACATCAATTACAATAGCAGTATCTGGGTTTACATGTTTAGAGACAGGGCAGGAGATAAATATACATCCAATGAGTGAACTGATTCTGCATGATTTTTTGATGTATAAATGGTACTTAAATATAGACATTAAATTAAAAAAAAAAAAAACAAACCAAAAAACCAATAGTGCACTGACTTCAAATTTTGGTGGCAACTGACAGAGGTGGCAGAGGTACCTATAGTCACTTAGCATATCTCTTCTTTTCATGAGGCTTTCCTCGGGGCAGGTGTTCCACCACTACTCCTAACGTACCTTAGTTCATTTTCTAAAATCAGTGATATTAAATAATGTATCTATTTAATGCTGGCCCTCTCAGTATTCCTGAGAATGTCCTAATCACAATTTGATAGAAACCCTGTCAAGAATGGAACACCATCTTCAAACACTTGCATCTAGGTACTCCAGCCAGCCCAGTTATTCCTGGATGAGACACCCAGTAGATTTCATGGTTTGACAATTTGAAGGCAATGGCTCTGGCCAACTTTTAAGATGATATATATAGAACCTGATAACTGACTGTGTCTCCACACACAGGTTTCTGATGCATACAGAAAATCATATGGAATCAGGAGGCAGCTCAGAAATGGAATAAAGGACTCTGTCCAGGGAGGTGAGCAAGATGCCTCAGAGCCAGGGCATACAATGAGAGGTGGTGAGAGCTTCGCCCATTCATTTCAGGTCACCACCTCAGACTGACCTTAGTTTTCCTAAGTAATAAGGTCTTTGTTAAATATTTTGTGACAGAAAATAAATTTGGCTAAAGTGATCATGATTTAATTCCCATGAAAAAATATTTAAATTAAAGAATAACTTAAAAGTAGTAAACATTACGTTTGATTTCAAAAGACAAATGAGAGAAAGAAGTTACTCAGCAAAACAAAAAGAATCAAAGAACACAGGAACCTACCTACAGAAATTATCTTAAATTTTTAAAACTAATTTTAAAATCCTTGTTGGAATTGTATTCCATCCAAGAAGAGAAGTAGGTTAACAAAGAAGAGAATATGTGTTGGCAAGACAAGTTAATACAGATATTATTCGAAAGATAAACAAGAATTACTGTAGATTATAACAGGAATGACATTTTCTAAGATCTTAAAAAGGGTTGTTTTCATATGTATTCCCCATGTATGTATTTAGCCCCATTATAATTTTCTCATTAAATGCCATTTCTTTTATAAACACAGATACTACTTGTGCTACTATGGAAATAAAAATATTCCCAACAATCCTTCTGTATTTCAATCATTTGAGGAATGATATATTTAGCACTATATTCAAAGTTGGTTTCAAAATGTCTAACAATGAGTTAAACTTAAAAATTTTCATACAGTCTGTCATTACTTTTTATTTCAAGCTGTATTTCTCACCACAAAATTTAGCTTTCAGTATTTTCAGAAGACTTGTTCATTAATAAACAAAAGGATGGGATCCATACTCAAGTCTTTTACCTTCTTTCCTATTATAAAGAAATTTATTTTGAGAAGATAAACTTGCATGTATAAAAGTTCTGTATTTTTCACAGCAAATGGTACCTAATTTGTAGTTTCTGGGGAGAAGAAATAATGGTAACAGCACTTTGTGTGGGATTTATCACAATCTATAGGACAAGTGTCTCCAGGCAGCGTGGGGCACAGGTCACAGCTCATAGGCAGCTGACCACAGATTTTTCTGGTATCCTAGAATTAGCAAGATGATTCCACTCTTCGTGCTTTCCCAGCCTGAGGTGGTTTAGGGCAACAGGGGTGCCCATAGTTGTAACTAAAGTACTCTTGAAGCTCTGCCTACATAAAGCCATCTCATACGATTACCAAATAGATAGGCAGCATTGTTAAAAATTTCTGCAGTGCTGCAGCCCACCCTCTCTGTAACTCTCTGCTCTCCATACATTTCCTGTATACAACCAAGATTAAGGAGTTTCTTGGAAAGCAGCTCTTTGCTAAAGGGATCTTTTTTTGAGAGCATTTTGAGCTTTTAAAGTTACGCATCTCTGACCCTTCTATGCATTGTAACTGCACTGAAAAGCTTTATTTCAGTGCAGTTACAATGAACCATAGAAAAAAAACATAGAAAGCCAGGAAACTGAAAGCAAAAAATCAAATGGTAAAGAAATCAAAACTTTGGAATAGAAAACAAAAACTTAGAAGGAAGGTAATGATGATCTGTTAATTATGTTTCTGCAAGACAACTCTTCCAATATCAGCTCACTTTCATGAGTTGCAGTTTGTGTGTGTCTGTTCCCGTGTGTCTGCCCTTGTGTGTGTGTGTTGGGAACTCAAGAACGGAAATTGCTTATTCTTTAATGTGGACATCATGGAAGCTTCACAGCCTAAAACAACTAGATAAATATTTGCCAAAACAGCCTGAATATGAATGATAAAACTGTCATTTAAGGCACTATTGTAAGAGAAGCATATTTGTTTTACTAAGAGAAAAACTAGGGTTTTTCTAGGAGTTTTTTTTATTCTTATTTATCTCTTCTTAAAATGCTACCAGAATTAGATTTCCAAGTATTATATCACACTACATATGTTTAAAGTGTTCTCTTTTCTTCACCCAAATTGTCTTCTGTAAGCACACTACATATTTGTAAATAATGCCCACACAGCTAATCCATAGGAATAGCCATCCAGATCAGACAACAGACTTAAGTGTATATGCAGCTTCTTTACACTTACATTAATGTGGTCTGTGGTGTTAACACCTGTTAATATTAATGATTTGTTTTGTAAAGCACACAGAAATCCGAGCTGGGAGCAGGACTCCATCTCTGTAATCACTAAGGTTACCTAGTCGGCCAACTGCAAAGCAAACAGATCAGAAAGCACAGACCCACTTCAGGGAGCTCAGCTTCTAACCTGGCTCAACCAAGAGCCCATTCAGAAAGACACCTACCCCCATCAGCCCATAAATAATTGTAAGCATTTGTTGGTGGTATTTTGGTAAAATTAAATCAGAATAGGCCAACCACCAATTGCCTACCTCAGAGCTGAACAGTAAAAATTATAAATTGCTTTAGCATGAGCCTTTCCATCTTCTCCACTAACATGGCTACCTACATGGCTTCATAAAATTATGGAGAACACTGAAAATGAACTCACTGAAAAATAAACACCCGAGTAAAAAAAAAACCAAAAACAAACAGGCTTCTCCCAAGGAAGAGTAAAGACACAGCAGCAGCAGATTTCAAGCATATCAACACCTGTGTTTGCATTTCAGTTCTTTATAAACAAAACAAACAACAACAACAAAAAAAAGCCTAAATCTTCATTCATCAAATACAGTCGTCAAGGCAGCATTAAAATCATGACCATAAAACAACCTGACATGAGTTTCTCAGTAAAAGCCTGATAAGTAGCAAGCCTAATTTAGGCCATAGCTTGACTGAGTGATAAAACATACCTGAAATAGATTAATCGTTGTGAGACGCACTGCTCAGCTGATTGTGTTTTTAAAACAGTCCAAAGCGCTAGCTCTATCTTCTGTTAGGGGAAAATCTACCCTCCAATCTACCAGTACAATTTGAAATCTTCCTTTTCTTTCTGTTTTCACATTTTTTTAAATAATTACACCATAATCTGTTGGTACTTACAGTTTTACTGACTTTCTAAGTAGAAAAATAATAACTTAAGACAGTTTTTTTCCCCTAGAAGTTGTTCATATAAATGTGGATTTCTATGTGCAATGTACAAAATTACATTAAATATGATATTAGTATTTCTGTTAGGTAAGACCATTTTTATGCCTTGGGTAAACCAATTTCCCTTCTTGTCTTGTTTCCTAATTTTTTTTCTTTTAATGAAACTATTCCCTATCTTGTATATATTTCCATACAGAACCTCTACACAATTTAAAGAAAGAAGCACTACTTGAAAACACTGGCTTTTGTTAAGATGTATCATCTACCTTACCAGCATCACGGAACTTCATTATGAGCAAACTCATGCAGCAACACATAAGTCCCCTCCTTTATTTCATTACTGGGCTGAGCTAGTGTTTTTTAGGCAGGAAAAAGCAGAAGGGCCAAGATGCAAATCTGTGGAAGAACCACCAAAATATAGTGGGTCACCTAACTTCCCTATATTGTCTATGGGAAGAGACAAAACCCTCGAGCGGGGTCCAAGAGACTAATTTTCCAGGTATTTTTAATCAGGTGGCATGAATAGACTGTGACTCTATGATAGTTGTTTCTGTGTCAACGTCTTCTGTGCATCTTGACTGGAGAGCTTTGATTCTAGGACCAAGAAGAAAATCTGAGGAAGAGCCACCTAGTTATAGTGGGTTCAGGTCACCCAACCTCCATATATTGTCTATGGGATGAGAGAAAATCCTTGAGTGGGGAAAGGGAGCGGGGCACAGGATCTTGCTGCCAAGGCAGTATCTGTGAGCAGACACCAGGCAACTGCTGGGCATGAATGACACCCGTTCCCGTAGTCTTCCTCCTCTGTGTAGGAGCCCTTGCTTAGAAACCTCAGGGGACTTGCAAATCTGTGAGAGTTCTTCGTGTCACAGATGGTGGAATTTGTCCAGTGGGTTCAAAAGTTACTTACCGGTGGAAGGAGAAGCAGGCAGACAAGTAGCATGATTACACAGGCTATAGGAAACAGAGAAAAAAAAAAAAAGAAAAGAAAAATCAAGAGAATCATCTCAGCTTCACTGAGCTGACTCCCAAAGCCAGTATGGGTTCTCTCAGTGTGAACTCTAATAACCTTCTAAGTACCCTTTTTTCTTTCATTTTTTATGCTAGGAAGTGGCTGAGCTCATATAGTGTGAAAATCTGGTGATGCTAAAAATGGAATATGGCTAAAAGATATTTATGAAATACATTTTTTGAAGTAACAATTCGATTAACTTTGTGAAGTCCTTTCACTACTTTACTCATAGTGACCAAGTTGTGAAAACATAATTGCACATGCATATGTGTGCATGTTTTTTTCTTCTCTGAGGATATAGTAACAAGCCTCAACATGAATCCATTTAATTTTCCTCAATTGTTTGTTAAGACACAACACCTGGATCACTGAAATACCTGTCAGAATTAGCTGATACTACACTAGGATGCCACTGTTTCCCTTTCATCTAGTCAGTCACCAGCTGAACACATCATTTTGAGCAAGTAGATTCCACTCATTGTCTCACTTCCTGATTTCTCACTGGCAGCGCTCACAAAATTGAGAGAAGACATAGAATTGTTTCAAGATCTATAGATTAAATACACCAGGAAAAATGCACGGCACTGTTGTCATGTAATGGACTGTCTTCCAAGTGCTGTCAATTCCAAATAAAATCATGGGAGCTGAAGTTCTCTGCAAAGTCATTTTCCTGGACCATTAATTCTGAATTGCCATTTACAGAATAATTGCACTTTTGTTTCCCTGGGGATCTTGCTGGTGTGCTTGAACCTGTGCGATCCTTCTTAACCCTCACATCAAAATATATACAGCAGAAATGGAAGTCATGAGCTTATAGGTCATTAATGCAGAGCTGGGCCTAAGGGTATCTTTAATAGTTCTGTCGAGGACATCCTTATAATGACTGCATTTTTAGGGGAGTGGAAAGATTTTGTACAGAAGGACACAGCTGGATCTATTCTGAGAAAGGTTAGCTGGGACAGCTGAATGTCCCTGAGGAGATAATAAATTGCATTGGCCAATTTGATAGAGCTGATTCTGAACTGGAGGGAATCCAAACAGCAGAAGCCTTTTGAACAGTAAATACTTCCCCCGTTAATTGGTGAAGACACAGGTAGGCTTGAGGGAGTTTCAGTTTGACTGTGCTGCTATTTTTCTTTTTTTTTAATTTTTTTTTTTTAGGTAACTTACAGATAAAAAACCGTACTGCACTTGAAAATGACTCTCATGACTTTGATGAGGCTCAGGTTGAGAAGAATCCCTCTTTCTTTCCTTTTAGGAGCCACTAAGGGAGGAGCAAGGCTAACAAAGTTAATGACTAGATGTCAGAAGTCAGGAGTGGTGGATCTGAGGCAGGAAGGAAGCGCAGCTGCCTCCCGCTATTGTGCAGGGTAACTAGGAAGGTGCTGTATTAGCGAGAACATCGTCCTGGCCACACTTTTGTCAGGCTCTGAATAGAAGGTCACTGTCTCCCTCATTTTTCCCTTCCAATCAATATTTAGCCGGCTCAGCAGACGCCAGAGCTGGCTGCCTCTGAACTTCATTGCTGTAAGTTACTGAGAAACCGGCTTATTATGACAGCTCAGATCTCCCATCAGATCTGACCTGCAGCGGCTGCCCTGTCTCTTTCTATCTACTCTGAAATACGAAGATGAATCCAGCACACAGCATTTACTGTACAAGCCACTGCAGAGAGGCTCCTGATCAACAGGCAAAGTAACAGGCTATGAAGGGACTGAGGGCCAAGTGTGTTACATGGGACAAAAAAGTGAATCTAATAAGGTCAAGGTAACTGGTTGTTAAAAAATATAGTTATACAAGGACTCATCGCTTAAGACCAAAATTTTACTTCCTCATCTTTACCAATCAAAATTCCAGCACAAATGGATTTTTCAAAGGTTGTTTCATCCTCCACAAGACCTTGGGCAAGGTATGCAGTTATTTGNTGGTTGGTTGATTTTGTTTTGTTTAGCTTTGTTTTCCTGAGAGATGTTAGATAAACACAAAATAACAAAGTTATTTTAGAAAAAAATATCATGCAGACTCAGGGAATTACAAGTTCGAATGACTGGTGATAGTACACACAAATTCTGTCCTTTGGGTAGTAATGAGATGGTAGTAAGGGTCTAAAACCTCCATGGCAGCAGTTTCAACTTATGCTAAGAACTGAATGAGTGTGTTCAAGGCCAGGTTGGATGGGCCTTCAGCAGTCTGGTCTAGTGAGAGGTGTCTCTGACCATGGCAGGTGGGTGGAACTAGATGATCTTTAAACTCTCTTTCAGCCCAAACCATTCTATGATTCTATGACATTAAAAAAAAAAAAATAAAAATCACTTGCCACATTACTATGTAGGTAGCCCATAAAAAGTTATCCTTACCAGGTTACTACTTTTATGGGGCATCTGTTTGTGTATTTTGCAACATTAAAATATTTCCATTCATATCATTTTACCTGGTCTTTGCATGAAAGCAGGAGTTATAGAAGACTGCTACGTATTTATCAAAATTAACTTTTCAATCTCAAATCTCAGATTATCTGTTTGGAACCAGATAATATAACATAAAAGACCTTAATCCATTATAAATGACACTTCAGCTTCATTTTAAATGTATGCATTCTGACCAATTATTCCTTAATACTGAAATTGCTTCATGAATTGCACACTTGAAAAACAATATGATGCCATTACAAGGTCTTGTTCTCTTTCACTTCAGCTTAAAACTGTTGAAACCTGGCTATTAGACAAAGCACAACTGGCTTTACAGAAAAGACCATGAAAAAGTTTCACTTTCTGACAGTAATCTAGTTAGAATTATTTTGGCTTTCAAGGAACGAACCACAGATCTGTCTGTAGAGTTTCAGTAAAATAAAAATGCTGTCCTTCTTCATTTCCTTACAATAGAAATTTCAAAATACTCTTACAGAACATTTCTAAAGTCTCTCATTTACTTATAACGTACCGATACTCCTACTGAAAGGAAACTTTTCAAGGTTTGCCCACTACTTGCAGGGGAGTTTTGATTCACCAGGAACTGTGTTGTGACTACCTTTGCATAGATACCTCAGGGGGATATAGTGATATATTAGTTAAAGCACAATTTTTGAGCTAGGCTCTATTCCAAGTTCTCTCCCAACTTCCTCTGTGACCTTGAACAAAGCACCTAATTCTCTGTATTTCACTTCCATTTCTAGAAAATGAGGACAAGGAAATCTTTCTATCTCAAGAGTCCTGTGAAAAGAAATTAATTAGTAGTTGTGAAGCACTCATATGCTGTGGCCATGGCAATGCTCAGACTGAGAAAAAATGGGGCAATGTGTAGTAAGGGATTCTTCTGCCTTCCATACACCTACAAGAGTCAGCACTACAAACTTGATTCTTGAGCACTTGGCACTGATGAAATCAATCACAGTCTGTTTCCATCCCTTGTTTGCCTCTGAAGGAGTACAGCCACATAAAAATTGGATTATAAAGCAGCACACTTGCTACACAAACATATATTTCTTATTTGTCTGCCAAGTCAAAAACAGGAAAAAAAATCAGAATTCTTAATCCTCCACTAAACCAAGTTTCTCCAAAATTGTTTCTTGGAAAATCTATTTTGGAGTACACTGACAACAAATTAACTAACAAAAAAGGGGAGAGGTAAAAAAAAAGGACAGAGGAAGCGGGGAAGACAGAAAAAAGCGCATCGAATTCAGAAAATACTAAGCAGAGGAGATTCCCTTTTACCTACTATTTTAGTAGCTTGTATACTCTGCAATATATATGCACAGTGATCTCTCCTACAGGAGACATGGCTTTAAAATCTCATGGCTATCTCACACCTCCCACATTCCACATTTCTCACCTATTCCAAATATTTCCATTTGATGCCTTCCTACAATTTCATCACAGATTCAGAAATAGTTTGGGGATGACTTAAACTGGGGGTGGGATTGGCATATTTACTATTCATGCAACATTTTTAGATATTCTAATGTACAAACAACATTTATAAAAGTATTGTTGAGTGATACTCCATTTGCATGTAGAGCTATTATTAATACCTATCTGTGTCACCTGCAAGTTAAACACTCAGTAAAAGCTTTGGTTTGCTTTGAAATTTTAAATATGTAATTCTCTGTATTAAGAGTACTCTCACCTCAAGAATATTCAGTATCTCTAGAAAGGATTCACTATTCTCATTTTTTCCAGTGATATGTGTACTGCCAGTATCAGTTTGAAAAATACAGCATAGTAATTTAATGTCTGAAATGGAAACAGGGAAAAAAACCCCACACCAATAGAAGAAACATTTAATTCTTAGGCTAATTTGGCAATTCGAGTACTGTTCTCTGAAAATGTATGCTAGAACTCTGTAAAAATAACTGTTCACTCAAATTTAATTTTAAGGATATACTTTGAATAACAGTTTGAGTAATTTGAATAATTTTTTTTTTGTATTAGTTTCAAATCAATTCACTGGTTATTTTTTCCCTGTCATTACATGGCGCCAAATGCTATTGCTGAAAGCCTTAGTTTCACAAAAATTACTCTATCACTAAATATCTCCTGGATGCTTCAAAAACCCTAAGAACTGCAAAGACTATTTTATGCTCCCTTACCTGTAAATGCTCGGAAAACATAAGAATGTTTCACTACCATTCTATCTATGCATATCTACAAATGTTCATCACATGCTCCTAATTCTCAAGGCTAGTTACGCGCTTCCACAACTTCTGGCATTCCCACAGCACAAGAGTTTTTTCCCAGGATGTGTATGTTCAGGACCTGGCACGGAGCCTGACTAATCCCACAGAAAAAGCGGCAACAACCATGATCGATAAGACAGATGTAATGATGGAAATACAGAAGTTGCACACACTGTAGACTGAAGAATTTTCAAGTGTGGCCAACATTATTCTTCCCTTTCCGACACTTAATTAACACTCACCTGCCTTTTTTTCCTTGAAACGGAAAGATTATTACTCTCTAAACTTTACTGCAGTAATTTCAGATACTGACAGTCTGATAGTATATAGCCTCACTCTAAAGGCAAGAGTCTATAAATGAGTTTTTGAAAGGAATCACAGAAAGCTGGCACTCTAGATTCATTGTAATTTAACATACATGCAGAAATGGATCTGAGAGGCGAAAAATACAACCTGCATTTTCTGTATAAATGGCCTTAAGCTTTTGGCTGAGATGCTGAAATAACCCGAGTCCCTAATCCAGATGTTCCTCTTGTTTACCTCAGGTGGGCAGGGCTTTCAGAAGCTGCTGGGTAACAGGGTAACCTGTCACCCAGGTTCCTGGTGTACCATCATAGAAAGATGCTTCTTTTCTGCTTTTTTTTCTTTTTTTTTGCAAGACATGGATCACTATTAATTAAACAAACAAACAAACAAACAAAAAAACCCAGAAAACAACCCGCCCTCAAAAACCCCAAACAAACAACTAAAACTTTGAAAGATTAATTGGACAGTAGTTCTTTTCTGAACTTGTCGGGAATATATACCAGACAATTGGAACCTCAAGAGATGTAATTTTTTTTTTTTTGGGGGGGGGGGGGAGTGAACCTGAAAATGTTTATTTTCTAACCAGTAATAAATTTGTGTTGAAAAAAGTATTTTTAATTCAGACTAACAATAACAAAAATATATTTATGTCCAAAAAAGCTAGATTGAAATTAAAAAAACCCTAGAAGGATTATTCACTTTACCTTTGAAAGCTTAATTTTCAAAAGGTAACATGAAAGGGAGAAGAAGCAGCTTATTGTTTTATTGCTACTACACCTGACACACCTCAAATTAATTTCAGGACTGTGGGTCCTTGGAACTGCCAGGTTTAGACTTTTCCCTCACTTCTCCCCAGTTCTGGAGTTATACAATAAGTCATTTAGGGCATGGCAAGGACATACCTGTAAACAAGGCCTTTCATCTGATCAAATTAGCATTTTTTGCTTTCAGTTGGATCCTGAAAGACATTAAAACTGCAGACACTACATTGCTGCTGGATGCCCTCAGAGGTCTGAAAGGTCAGACTCTTTCTATATTTATTAGAACTGGACACAAATCCCATCATTACGCTGCACTGACGTGTGAGGTTTAGATATCTGTTAACACTGTATGAAACGCTGAGGTGGTGTTGTCCTTCTCAAATGAGGAAGCCAGCTATGCAGCAGGTCTAGGTGTGTATGGCAGACCGCTCACCATGCAACTATTGTAGAAGTCTCCCCAACAAGAGCTCTTCCCCAGACAAAGAAATGAAACAGGTGTAATAGGAGATCTAAGTAAAACATCATACAACGGCATGCATTGTTCTAGCGCATCCTGAGCACATCCACGGGCTCAGCAGACTCCACAGATGGCAGGTTTCCTGGCTGTGTTGCCTCTGCAGCCTTACAGCTCCATTTGAGTTCACCAAAGGAGAAAGCCCTGACATTTCTATGTGATCTATATGCGAATTTATTGCCTTGTCCTGTTGCAGGGGTAAAGTCAGTCCCACACCAAACTCCACATTACTGCAGGGGCCTTTGGAAAACAGAGTACTGGAAGACAAGGGCTGAATTCTCAAGTATCATTTCTTTGTTGTTTGGCTCGTTTGTTTTTCAGAAGAGTTTGTTTATCAATTATAAACCATCTGAACGTCTCAGGAGCCAGAGTGGCTGTGTTTACTTGGTGTCCCGTGACATTTTTATGGCGGTTGCAATAATTCAGAGCTGGATTTAATAAATGAGGGTGTAAAATGGCAACAACAATAGCACTTAAAATCATGCATCTTACCCTACCCTACCAAAGTCAATAAAAATGATTTGTCTGGTTTTTATACTTCTTTATACAAGATTATACAAATGAAGGCATTCACTTCTCTTGCCAAAACCACAGCACCGTGAGGTTAGAAGAGAAACTCTTGAAAGTATGGTTATCTGTGCTTGATCTCTAGCTGTCATTTAAGTGAAAACTACCAGCAGGTACTACTAAGGTGAAGAAGTGATGGAGTGATCTGGTAGGGGAACCATGTAGGGCAGAAGAGGTTTACTGTACCTTCTGCAGTAGGCAAGTAGGAAGTGACAGATGGTGCAGAATGAAAGTTCACAGCAAACCCTCCTCCTTTACATTATGGATACTTTTGTGCACAGAATATACATGCCTCAGTAAAAAAATCTAGCTTACATTTGAAATCTAAATGAATATGCAAGTACTCGTCTTTCCCAGCTGCTGTGTAAGATTGTGTTGTTAAAGATAGGCAATCTGGCTCAAATGACATAAGAAAAGACCAATCTGAATCTCCAACCAAATTGAATCTTGATTTTGAGGTAAAAAATGTTTTAAAGTGCTATTTGAAATATCCACATACTTCAAATTTCTCTTTGCTTGTCTGTTGTTTTAAACAAGCCCATTGTAACTAGAATGAGCTCAGGAAACATTTGTTGTTTCAATAGAAGATAAATTGTGGGAAAAGCTTTAGGTAATTTTGTGGGTTTAGACATGTATTTCTATGTCAACTTATGCAATACCATTATCTCATTAAGAATTATTGCATCATTGGAATTAGGATAGTCAAGAAAATCATAATATAATCCTATCCTATGTCTATCCCCTATTTAATTACACTGCCCACAGAGTGAGAAATATATTTAAATAAGATAAAGAGTTTTAAATAGGCTACAAGGTGGACTTGAAGGCTTAATTATTCAAGAATTTTTGGAAACTATTTAAGCACACTGATCTGGAGTGGTATCTCACATGAACCTGACATTAGCTCAATACAATTCTAATCAATATTCTCATTCTTTGTGAGATTAATCTGGAAAGGATAGTATGCAATCAAGACATGAATATTGTGCAGTTAAGAATGAAGCTGAACACTTTCTCCTAAAACCACAAGGAAGGAGGCTTCACTTTCACAACTACCTTTTAATAAGCTTTGTTCCCTGTTTCGTTCTCTGTTTCATTAATAAAGCATTGCTTTTTACAACACAGACACCTCAGGTCAGATAACAATAGCTTCACATTTTTAATACACTGCCCAAAAGGTATTCTAGGCTAGTTCAACAAGTGCACAACTACCAGTCATTTACAGCAGCACTCATGACTGGAATATTGATGGCGCACTGCCCATAGGTTGTGACTACTCCTCCTGCAATGTTATTACAGAGGATTCATCACCAGCAGAGCACTCTCAAACAAACAAGTTTGTTAGGCAACACATATCTTCAGAAGTACAACCCCCTCGTGCCAGAAGGACATGCATGTTTATCCTTCTGAGAATAACAGCCTCTAAATGCAGTCATTGGGTGTGAGCCTTTTTTTTTCCCATTCCCTGCAAGTACACATCTGATTACATCATGCTATAATATGTATTATTTTATCTACCTTTCTACTACCTACATCTGTGTTGTTTCTCTAGAAATATTCCATGACCCTTGCTCTCATCAATAAGAATGAAGTCTTGTACTAGAAGAATCTACTCACACAGAAGGCTGCTTTGTCAGAACCAAACTTCTATTCTCTTTGCTTTGCATACTAGCCACTCACCATATCCCCTGAACATCATTCAATCACTCTTTAGACAATATGTATGATTTTTTGTCACACTCGCATCGTCTTTCATAGCATAAGAAAATTATGTGTATGGCATCATCCTTCACACTAAAGGAGTTCAAGGAGATGTCTCTCCACTGGTTATGCAGGTAGCAGGAAAAGACTGGAATTATTACCAGATTTACTTCATACTTTTGACTCAGCTGAACATTAGCTTCAGTTCATTTTTTAAATTTAACTACTCCTACTCCAAATGCTTTGCACCACTTTACTGTAAATCTTGCAGCTGCTGATAGCAATTTCACAGGTGTCTGTGTATCCAATCTCCTAAACATACTCATTCTCTCATACAACAAGCTACACTGACTTTTAAGTGTCTTCCAGTCTTGATGCATAAGCTCCAGCAAGCATCACAACTGCAAGGAACAACTTCAACACATCAATAAAGTCCCTTGAGCAATAAACCTTTCATGTTTTTTGCTAGGTCTACCCACAGCATTGGGTGCTTCTGTCAGCATGTTACTTACAGTATTTATTATTTTTTTGCTGCTGACAGGATACCCAACAACACTTCATATGCACATAAATGGTTCTGAAGTCAGAGAGTGTGCATCGGGAGAACACACTAGATGATGCAGCATGGAAAGAAATCATACAGAAATCTGGCCAAGATTTTGCCAGAAACCATCAACAAGAACATTAAACAGTCATTGCTGCAGTCTGATTTTGTCTTTTCCTCTTTTCAGGTTGTGAGGATGGTAGAATATTTCTTCTTTTACTATATGGAGAAAGTAATCACTGAAAGGTCCATATCTCCCCTGGATGCCTTCAAGCATTGATCATTACTATCATTTTACCACCTTCCAAGACAGACAGTCTGCCAAAGCACTATCGCTACCTTTATAACATCATTTACAACTTTGGATGGAGTGCTGGGAAGATCACAGATTTCAATTACTGTACCTTAACTACTGTAGTTTAAAAATTTTCCTCTTCCAGTTCTCCCCTCTCCATTCCACCACAATGAGCTCATGTTTCTTTTCTTCTTAGAGAATCATTTCCTGCTTCTCATCTCTTTGTAAATGTTCTCTCCCTGCTCTGGGACAAGATAACAGTTTCATCACTTCTGCATGACTAAATACTAGTGGAGCTCTAAGACATTTTGGGAAAGCCCTTTTATCAAGGAATGACATTCCCATTCTTCATAAGTACATTTCAAAACAAATGCTTCAAGCACAGGTACTTAAAGTTACTTCAGCATTAGAAAAGTTGGGGGAAGGGGTGTGTTTGTTTTTCTCTACAAATAGTATAATATAGTTGTTTCCAGGTTGGAGAATGCCTGTTAGAATCTCAGTCGTTCACTAGCTACAGCATCACAGACAATAACAACCTCTTGTAAAAAATACCACTTTGCAACTGAAAAACAATAATAAATTAACTGAAATAGCTTCTCAAATATATTTTATGTATTTTCCAGGTTAGATACACTGTGTCTCTGATAAGGTTAAAAAAAACAACCAACAATATCCTCAACATGACCTTTTAATTGAACTTACAGTATTTAGTTGTTTACAGTCAAATGCTCCCCAAGAGCAGTGGTGCTACACAGTCTAGTATTTTCCAGCTAAAATCAGTGTGAAAATGTTCATTGAGTTAACGGTGAAAGTCAAATCCGAAGAGAATGTCACCAATCCACTAGAATCCCAGAAATCATATGCAACCATTTTAACTGCAAATACATTTTCACAGACTGGTTTCATCCAGATTTAGGTGACAGGATTTACATCTATTGGAAAGCTATCTTTGCAGACTTCTTTAGAGAAAGTGATCTAAAAAACTGACTCCAAGCTATCTTTTTGGCTTATCTCTTACCAAATGATACAATCAGGGTAAGCATAAGCAACGTGAATGCAATCTAGATGCACAGCCAGCTGTCTCAGGCAGCTCACATCATGCTATTAAAGACTCTTTCTGTCTCATTTTTAATGATATTGCAACAGACATGTTCCTGAACTGTTTTGATTTTCTTCCTTTTTAGGAATGTGTTCTTTCTTCAAGGAAACACCAAATAAGGTGTTAATGATCTTATTTTCCCAAGATAATTAAAGAACTTTCCTGAGAAATATCATGCTGTTGCTCAGGCGTTTATACAATGATTACCAGCACATATCAAGTGTTTATACTGAATATGACACAAATTAACCTAGCGGGAACCTCATTACTGCTGTGTACTTAAATGGTTATGAATTAACATATGTACCATCTAAATTTGAAGGTGGGAATTGTTTAGCCCACTGAAACTGGAATGATGTTGCTGCTTCTCATAAAAGACACAAATTCCATTCTGGGCTACCATAAGCAATCTGTTAAAATCCAAATAGCTGTCATAAAATACAGGTCAATCATTCAGCTTCTCTATACCATGTTCCTCCCACAGCTTCCTTTCATTTCCAAATCTATAAAGAGGGACATTAAGGAATACAACACAAATAATGTGGTAGTGAGTAATTTCTTGAAGATCATCCAAAACTCTGATATGGAGATAGCTTAAGGGCCAATATATTATTTTTTATCATTACAGCCTAAAATTTTTATCAAAATTTAGCATTCTGTGATGAAGACCTATGGCTAGAAAGAGGCGTAGCAAGTGAGGATGTTATAACTTGCTGAATTTGAAAAATATCATAAAATGTGTGATATGTGGGAGAGGCTGGACCCTAAAATGCTTCAGAAAAAAGAGTGAGATTATTTTCCTCAGGTAGCAAGTAATGTGACTTGTCCAACATTACAACCAGAAACATGCCTTGGGGTTAATGAAAAGGGTAAGATTTGCATAGCAGACATGGTCTGACCTTAGAATGTTAAACTAAGAATCTTAAGCAAAAGAGTTTCAATGTGAGATGTGCCTTTGCTTCTCTCAATAATACTCAAAACAAATTGGCTCAAGCACTTCAATGTGCTCATGTCCTGAGTTTGGCTAGAATAGAGTTAATTTTCTCCCTAGCAGCCAGTAGAGTGTCCTTGTTTGGGAGTTAAGATGAGAGTAGTCCTGATTAGTCCTGTTTAGTTGTTGCCAAGCAGTCAAGGGCTTCTCAGTTGCTAACAAGAAGGTGTGGGTCACCCAGGGAGCTGGGAGTGGACAAGGCCAGGACCGGTGACCCAAACTGGCCAAAGAGAGTATTCCATGCCAATTATGTCATGCTCAGTATAAAGGGGGACAGGTTGGGGGAGCTCTCCACTTCAGTATGTGCAGTTTTTTGGGGATGATCCAGATCCAGAACAGCTCTGAGCTGTACGGCCTGGGATGTGTGGTTTGGTGAGAAACTGCACTGTGTATGTATCATCAGTTTTGTGTATTTCACTATACAAGTCCTACTGCTGTTATTTCTCTCCGCTGTCCCAGTAAACTGTCCTTATCCCAACCTGTGAGGTTTGCCATTGGGTTTTTTCCTTTCCCCTCTCCCTCCACCTCCTCGATGTGGTGGGAGAAAACCGTGACAGCTCAGTAGGAAATCCAGGGTCCCCATGCACACTGATACAAAGTGGTTTCTCAACAGCTATCCTCTTACTGGAAATACATTAAAATGATTCTTTAATGCACCAATGCATAGGAATACCAAACCAGTGGATGCAGAGTGATCCAGTATAAATAGGTTAGTGATCCTGAGACATCTATGCTAAATTCTGACAATATTCCTTATACAAATGGCAGCAAAATTTCCACAATAAAGAGAAAATATTTTAAAAAATGAAGCTTTAATAAGATACATCAACTACTGCTCAGTGATCTACCCTGTAATTAATAAAATTTTAGTTCTCAGAACTGCTACAGAGTTCTACATAGCTCAAGCAAATTGCTACAGCCCAAGAGCATTTATCTAACTTACAAAAAAAGACTGAAAACTTAGAGCTTTCTCTTGGCTAGATGTCTGTGAAGGCTCATATTCTGTTCATATGAAACTTAAATGGATATGCATGATAAGCTGGTCTCTAATCAGTTCTCTGCTCTGCTCTGGCAGGGGGAAGACCATTTCCACACTTAAAATGAGTAATATGACAATAAGTGTGCTAAGTTTTATGAGTTGCTTATACAGTCATTGTTGTGGTTTAGCTCTAGCTAGTAACTAAGCCCCACACAGCCACTTGCTCACTCCCCCACAGTGGGGTTGGGGAGAGAATTGTAAGGGAAAAAGTGAGAAAACTTGTGGGTTGAGATAAAGACAATTTAAGAAGTAAAGCAAAAGCCACACACACAAGCCAAGCAAAACAAGGAATTCATTCCCCACTTTGCATGGGCAGGCAGAAGCTCAACCATCTCCAGGATAGCAGGGCTAGATCACACCTAACAGTGACTTGGAAAGAGAAATGCCATCACTCAGAATGCCACCACACCCCTGTCTCAGTCCTTCCTATTCCCCAAACCCCTTATAAGCTGATCATGATGTCATATGGTATGGAATATCCCTTTGGTCGGTTTGGGTCAGCTGTCCTGGCTGTGCCCCCTCCCAATTTCTTGTGCACCCCCAGCCTACTCACTGGTGGGATGAGAAGCAGTAAAGGCCTTGAGGCTGCTCAACAGTAACAGAAGCCATCACTTTATAGCAAAACCACCTCCAGTAACACTGTTTTCCAACACAAATCAAAAACACAGCCCCATAATAGCTACTATGAAGACAATTAACTCTCTCTCAGCTGAAACCAGGACAGCCATGGATACCATATGTATATTATGTGTTTGTACCTATACACTGAGATACTCTAACTGAAATAATCTTTATCACAGACCCTGAAATATCCCTGCGAATAAGCAGACATTCAGTTAAGGAGAGGATAAATCAATGTTTTATAACATTGGAAATCTGTATAGCATTCCCTGGGAATAAAAAGGTGTGCTCCCTGACTTTCAGTGTTGTGGTTAGAAACACAGAAACTGAAGGTAACAGAGGAAGAAGAAAGGAAAGGAAGGCAAGAGAAAGGATAAAGTGAATCGTAGTTACTGTCAAGTCTTAGAAAATGAGACTGAATGCTGAATCATAAACTCTACTGGGTCTAGCTATAGCTGCTAAAGAGGCTTCTGATCCTAGCTCTGCTCCCACAATATCTCTAGAGGCTTGGGACATTCCTCGATAACTGTATTTCACATGATGTTTTGTTAGCTCAGCCCTCCAACGTGTCAGGCAAAAGACGTTTTTTTGTCAGCAAGACAAGGATAAGGGCTGTGGCATCTCAGAAACAAGCCCATTCCATTCCAGTATCCATGATGTGCATGCAGAGGAAAGGCACAAGTATTAACTACAGCTATGCTTCTGATGGCTCAGGAACTAAAATTCTGGGTTGTAAGAGCATGGAAGCGCACTAACCCACCCAAGAAGAAAGAAAAAGTCTTCCCTATTGAATTAAAGGAAAGGGAGATTCATGAAGAGAAAAGACGGACAAGACTGAACAGAAGTTTTTTCAGTGCAGAATCTGTATGAAGGACATGGGACTGTCCTTCATACAGATTCATACAAACAGTAAGAACTGATGAGTGTTTCCACTAAAGGAAAAGTATGGCTGAAGGTCTGCTGACAAGAACTCTCTCTAGATCTGGACCATTCTCCTCAATTCTGACCTGAAAAGGCAGTCTGGATTTTCATCTGTGTAGAAGATTCTTGGCTGAGAAATTGCCCTTTCAGGCAGTGAATTAACCCATTAAGCATGAGCTCACCTGGAGGATGTGAATATGCACACACATACAAAAGTATTAGCTTAAACATATTTCTCTTTTGTCTAAAAGCATTCTGATGTCACCTCTATTGTAGACTACTGTAGTAACAGACATCACATCTTACATTTCCTCTGTGTGGCCCATACTATTACTTCTTACTTGTATTTAAGTCAGGCAGACTCTTTATCAATGAGGATGGCTTTTAGGCCTCTGCAGGCAGTCATGAGAATGAAAAGTAGAAATAAGTAAGCCTTGAAACACTTTATGCCAGCTTTCACAGCTAGGAGACTGTAGTCTAGAATCATCCTATGGTCGTTTCTGTGCGATTTACAGTTGTTTCCAAGAAGAAACGGACACCAACGGTTTGAGCAGACAGGTTTGCCCAGCCACTTCTTAGCTCTTGTGTCTGCAGAGCAGTCTGATTCGGAGAATGCTGCCCTTACTGTTAATGGGAGCAAGGACAACACATGAGCCCAATCAAAATCAGTCCAGCTTGCTGTAGGTTCATGAGGGGTAATTCTGAGAAACAGATAACTGTACAGGAAAGAGTGGAAAGAAAGGCAGAGGATAAGAGGGCAACCAAAAGCTTCATGGGGCTGTTACTGTCTGGGCAACCCTTTCGTACCTAGCAGGTACCTGCTTTAAGAGTTCACTGCATGTGTATGTCTGCTCACGCTGTGTCCTGCAGCTGGGAATGAACTGTCAGCTATCTGATGCAGACACCTGATCATGGACAGAGCAGAGATTTACAGTTGAAGTCTCACAGCCATGAGATCAAATGCTGTATGCTACTGAAAATCTTAAACTAGCTATGTCTAAACTCTCTTATCCAGTGAGATCAATAGAGTTTTAATCAAAAACAAAATCTGTATTAATAATTTTTCTAGTTTGGCATGTAATTAGGAGACATTTCCAAATGTTAAAGGCATCAAGTGATTCAGTGGAAAGTATGAAATTACTAGGACTGCCTACAGTCAAGGCACTTATTTAAATGTTTTCCTAATGAATTGAAGCTAGTTTAAGGCAAAATGTTATGCACTGTCAAGAGTCTGCTGAAGAACACCTCAACAGAAGTGCATGCTGCCTGTAAGCAAAGTTTTCACAGTCACTTATGGGTATATCAGCTTCCAGGCAAACCTAGTACTGATCATCAGCCTCTAAGTTTATGTGGTGTACATGTTCTTTAAAAATCACCAGCAGCATATCCAAAAAGGTTATGTTAGAGGACGAGACTGACCAATAAAACTGCTGTGAAATAGAGGGTTGAGCATTTTACCGGCTGATTTGGTTTGAATTTGTTGTCTTAACATCACGGAGGCATCAGGTAATTGGGCTTTCATCCGGTTCTAACTCACTTCTCAGATAATCCTGTTTGGCATTCATAACATTTACATATGGACAAGAAGAACAGAGCAATCACAAAAATCTGCAAACATGGAAAAGCTGTCATTTTTACCACAGTAGCATTTGCTGCATGGATAGAAACCTAAAACCCAAACTTCAGATCACAGTTATGCAAGTATTTGCTCACACTTTAACACTGAATAATATTGCAGCAGGCGTACTAGACCTTTACTGATAATACTGCCAGCATGACATAAAAATAGTCTACAGTCCATTTTAAGATCAACTCAATATGCCAGCCATTAATTTACAGGAAACTCACTAGCTGAGAAGAAAGAATTAAAGAGAGCTCTATTCTCAAATCTTTCATCTCTTTTTCCTTTTGTGTTAATTGGAATTTGCAGATTTTCACCACACCACAAAACTTAGACACTCCAAAAATACCACTGAAAAGCACACTTGTTTTAAAATAAACCCCAGGAAAGCATTTTCAAGCTTATACTACTGTTCTGCACATAATCTTTCCAGTTCTAGTAGGTCAAGGTATTTGAGGGGTTCAAGTTATGCAGAGGATAGATATATTTGATCAGGCAGAGAAGCAAAACTTGTATGAACAAATGCCACACAGCACCAAATAACCAAGTCATAGTGGAAGATAGTGGAATTTGAAGGGTCAAAGCAAAGACAGTTCTACTTATCTAGTTCTTGCATGTATATTTTTTACTATCTGCATTTTACAGATGAAAAAGTGAGTAGGAACTATATTGCTTTGCTTCTGACAATAAGAAATAATAAAAGGATATTTTTCTGTTCACCTCATAGAAGCAGTGGTGAATGTCTTGACTTTATTGTTTACAAGTCAAAATAATACTAAACTTGTTCTGAAATACTGCTTTAGTTTATTTAGTTCTACCAGTCAAATAAATATCACAAGTATTTACAAAGGTCTCGTGGTTTAACCCTGTCTGGTGGCTAAGCCACGCTGAGTTGTTCACTCATGCCCCTGCTTTGGGTGGGGAGAAAATCAGAAGAGTAAGAATGAGAAGTCTCGAAGGTTGAGATAAAGACTATTTGATAGGTGAAGTAAAGCTTTACAAACATTGGTGTGCTTAAAATTAATTCTATCCCAGCAAAAACCAGTAAAAAAGCAAAGCCAGCATAAAAGCAAAACCAGCACAGATGTATTTGTAAAAGGCTGGTAAAGCTTCATGCTTGACAAATTATTTTCCTTAGCTTCCAGCCAATCAGCTTAGACTCCCATTTGCATGTCAGTGTGCATCCACTTTTAATACATACTAGTACATCAATAATTTCTCTCATCTTAAATATGCTGGCCCAGTGCACATTACTATGTACCAGTACATTAATCTATATAGCTGCTTCGTTACCAGCTCTTTTGGCAATGCATATTTTACTCTGTTTCAATGGAGATAGATATATATATGTCTGTGATACTGTACAAATGGCTGCACCTTCGGATGCACCTCTGTGCTTTCCTTAGGGTTTGATTTAACCCTGAAAGTCAAGGATACAAAAAAAGTCTTCTTGTGAACCCTGTAATTCAGAGGTAAATGCTGGCAGAGGAAAATCAAATGGTAAATCAAATCAAATCGGAGGCTAAAACTGTATACCACAAGGATTTCCTAAAAGACCTTGTGAAAATCTCTGCCAAAAATTAGTACTTGTTTAAGAAGGAAGAAATAGCTTTGGGAGCCTAGTCAGAAAAATAATCTTCTTTGCTTCCCTTACTCTACAATTCAGGGTAATCGACTTTCAATTACAGTGGTATATACTCATTTTCTTCCCTGTCACCCAAGAGTCTAGTCTGAATAAGACAGTTGTCCCAGAGCTACACCATTAGGACACAAAAGAGCACGTGTGTGTGTGTGTGTGTGCGCGTGTGTGTGTGTGTGTGTGCGTGCGCATACTTGTGTCTGTGTTCACATCTGAGCAAGAAAACAAGCTAATCTCAAAATCTTATTCTTCAGAACATCTCACAGAATTCATTATATATTGTACTTCTAATTCTAACAGCATTTTTCCCCTACTACATCAGAAAAGCGAAAGAGGAAAAGAACAGGCTCCTAAAAATCATATTCACAACTGCATGTCTTTGTGGCATGTCTTTAACCCCAAAAAGGGGTTATTTTTATCCTCTTTATCAGAATACTACCTTTACATTCATAATACTGTACCATAGATGCGTAGCTACTGAAGTATTTCGTATTAGATTCAGTTTTGTTCTCCTCAACAGTCCCTGCAGTGTCCCCAACACGCGGCTCGCATAGGCTATGTCAGAAAGAAGATGACAGTGCACCTGGGAGGTGCACTCCAGATGGGGACATCAGCCAAGAATAAACCCGTGTAGACCCTGAATAGTAACACAACACAGTAAGGCAGGAATTTTGCAAAGTCCTTTCTTTTTCTCCCGTGGAGAATTACTGGTATCCAAAATATGACATTCCCCTTCCAAATGATGCCCAAGCATCTGGGATAGTAGCAACTCTACAAGTAGCAAATGTGGTTGTTGGGAAAACCCTTTTCTCCTCAAATTCCTTTGCTTTCTTTGAAAATAAGAGTTTGCCGACAAGAGTGCAGGCCTGGACTGATTTTTTTACCCATGGGGTTATACACTGGTGCACAGGCACAGGAGGAAGGTAGGGTACCCTGCCTTCAAGCCTCACCATGCGCTCGTAATGTCAGCGAAGCCATTCGTTGCAGACACCTCCCTGTGCTTTCCCTCCCTCCCCCACGGGCTGAATCTGTACGCCAGCCTTCTCCGCTTGAAGTGATGGCACGGATCACATGATATGCACCCACGGTCTGAAGGAAGCTGTAGCAGAAGGGGAATACATGTCCCTGCCCATGCTCTCCGATTTGCTGCATAGCAGCTAAAGATTAATTTGACTAATAACCAAATTGTAAAGGGTTACACCTTTTTTTTTTCCCAATAAATCTGTTTTTCCTTTCATTAGAACTATCATTCAGCTAAGTACGTCAGAACATAATGTTACATTTTCTTCTGTTATTTTCCCTTTTTCATTTGTGCTAACATTCTACAATGTCATCATTGTTTTTTGACATTTATTCTTCTATTTCTTCCCTGTGGTCTTCTTGATTTCTCTGTCAATTATCATTTTGTACACACTATGAATCACTTCAGAGTCTGCCCATTCTTGCAAAACATTAATCATCACCTTTTTTAATAAACAAGATTATTTTAAAGATATATAATGGGTTTTTTAAAGAACAGAATATAAGATCTCCGCTATAAATCCCAGTCTTATTCTACTATAGCAATGTATAGGATTGGAACAGTCCTGAATTGTGTGGATTTCATGGCTCTCGTACAGGTAAGGCAGAACTGGCAGTCTCTGGAGCAATGCAGGAATTTATGCAGCCACAGCTGTCACATAGGAAAGTTATCACATACCACATCATCTCTGAGCCTGTTCATTGTACAGAAAAGCAAGGAAACTCCTGTCCTTTCTTTTCTTGCTTGTCTTAGTTTTACTGAGTTGGGATCATGGAATACGTAGTTTGCTGATGTCATTAGTTCACAAAATCACAAGAGAGTGACCTCAAGCATCTGATTAAACATTTGACTCAAATGTATAAACTCATTAAAGTCCTCAATTGGGTAAAGATTCTTTATAATGTGAATCCACATCCTCTTGTAGATTCAGCAATGAAGTGAAACCTGCTCTGAGACAAAAACGCGTTGGTTGGTTGGTTTGTTTGTTTGTTTGCTTCGGGGAGGGAAGAAGATTCTTTTGCCTTTAGTAGATATTTCAAATGAACTATTGTCTTGCATTTGTTCAGACTGCCAGTACTGCTTATATAAACAGCCTGACTGCTGAATGCATATCCATGGTAACTGATTTAATACAGAATGAGACCGCAGTGGTGTTAACTTGGTGTCGTTAATGTCAATGGCAAATCTCCTACTGATTTCAGTGCTGCCAGTAACACTACTGTTCTTAGAAATTGCACAAAGAGCCCTAACTACCATCAGTGCTGTTAGCAGGTGCCAAGCATATCTACAAGTATAAGCTTAACAAGGTTTCTGCATCAGAGATTCACCTGTTATCATTTGCTAGTAATGTCTCTGGAACTCCATACCTGACATACATCTACCATGTAGCTGATATACATGGAAGCATCCTGTTCAACTTGAGATGGACCCTGGTACCACTTAGGCTCTTCCTGTACTTGTAGACAATGCTGGATTTATTTTTATCATTCCTCTTGCCTTTGAGACTGTTCCTCCATACCTTCCAACTACCAAATTAGTATCTCATGCCCTAGTCCCTCAAGTGGTCTTCATCTGACACAGTCATTTATTGATCGCATTATTTATGATGTTATTGATGCTCAGCTATAGCATTAACTCCCATTATTCTTCCCGACTGCTTTCCTCCTAAACCAGCCAATGAAGAGAAACCTTGCCTGAATTTCAGTAATATATGAACTCCAGGCAGGTTGCTTCAGATGACCAATCAATTGCACAACTCAATACCAGTCACAAGGCCAACTTCGGAGGTATTAAACCAGGAATCCTTACTGTTCTGTTACTGCCTTGGATCCTACCTGTTTGATGATGTCAGCTACCTTTCACTATTCATTACTCCACAATGTGTGAAGACTCTTAGAATTATTTGTCATGACATAGTGCACATAGTATGTCCTCCGAATTTCCTACAATGTCATTTCTTAGTTCATTAATTTTCTACTACATCTACCCAAATTCCCACTTTCTCCTGATAGAGAAATTCATATGCTTATGAAATTTATGTTTGATGACCTCACTGCTAAATCTAAGAACAACTCAAACTTTGTTACTTTATTTGTAAACTTAGTTAGTTGTTAATTTATGGCTGCTCAAATCACAACCATACTAAATGTCAAATATTTAAATGTAAAGAAAGACAATGTTTGGGCAGGAGAGAAAAGGAAAAAGCACAGGTTAAGGAACAGTATCAGGACCTTGCTTTATTTTCATGTCTCATAAATCACTGCTCAATGTTTAACCTTCACTTTTGTCTGGAATAGTCCAGAGAAAAAGGAGTAGCTAGAAATACCATCAATAAAATTAGCCTAATTAAACAAAGAGAAACAATTGTGTCCTCATTGTCAAAAACTACAAGCATTACAAAACAAGCATAATAAAGAACGTAAGTTCATTAGATTCATGGTATCACAAAGTCTTTGTAGATCTGAGAAGCTTTCAAAATATCCAGAATGGTCTTGGGTGAGATTAGCAAAGATTTTGTGCATCTGATTGTGTAGAAAGGTGCATAACCCACTATAATAGGGACATGATTAGTAATACATTGTTTATGAAATGTAAAGAAAGTACCCATATAAAAATGAATATTTTCCTCAAAACCTTTCATATGGATAGAAGCCTAAAGTAAATTTTGGTTTGAGATAACTTTCAAGGAATTGCAGATTAGAAAATTTTATTTTACATTAGCACATACCATGGTTCCAAGCACACATATACTTTTTTTGGATAGGCTCGATTTGTACTGTGCCAGACCCAGTCCTGTGGGTCCCATCTGTTTCTGGAATGAAAATACATAATCTTAAAGTCCTTCGATGAAAGGCTATGACATTACCTGCCAAGAAAGTAGTGATAAATAGGATTTATAGGCCACCTCAGTCTAGCCTGCTAAAGAACAGCACAGATACCAGCAGCTGAGCTGCCATTTCCACAGCGGATAAGCAGGCAGGTCAGGGAGCATTCTGCTGTTGGTGAAGAGACAGTACTGATGATTAGACTAATTAAACTCATTTTCTGTGCCTCATTACGGTGGATGTGGAAAGCAGTTTCCTTCTGTGCTCTTTATTTTCTCAAACAAGTATTNTATATATATATATATATACGTTAGTATGTATGTATGTATGTATGTATGTATGTATGCATTCCTGTTTCAGAGGAATACTGAAAGTGAAGGTGTAAATAGTTGCAGGCAGCATCCTATTATACAAGACTGCATGTAAAATTACATGTACATCTAATTCAAGACTGCGCTAAAGAATTTTGAGATTAATTTTCAGAGTTCCTAAGTAGCCCCAGGATTAAAATAAGTTATGAATATGCACTTTTAAAAAGAGAGGAGCACCACCTCTTTTTCCATGCTGGAGGGAGGCAGAGACCGTGTTCAGAGGTGGACTCCAATGTTAGATAAATCAAATTCAAACATTTGTTTTGGAAACACCCAGTTAAGATGTACCATCTACATAATCCCCTATATTTAGTTACGCTAGCCTAGCTACACTAGATATTTATCAAATTACACAGTGCATATAAAAAAATTAATATCTGTAATTAAGGTACGTGGGAAAATACGCAAACACAGTGAAGACTGAATTCTTCAAAATATAAAGCGCATGGAAATTTCTGGCAAAGTAACACTAAAGCAATGCTACTGATAAACGTACACCAGACATACACAGGAAATGTAAAGCCATTTTTAGCAACAGCAAAATATTGTAAGTAATTTTCAACTGGTCCATTCTAAAAGCAGACCAAAAGACTTTCCTCATAGAGACCACTGGTGTGATAATGTGAAGTCATACTGCCTTGACTAAGCCAATATGCAAAAAAGAACAGTTTGCTGGAAACTATAAAAAGTGAAATAAGCAGAATTCTAAGTTGTTTCCATCAATACTAATTATGTGACTGCAACAAGGTTAAATTAGTTGACTCTACAGTCAATGTTCTGAGAGTAGTGTGGGTTTTATGTCCTAATTGTTGTGTATTCCTTAACAAAACAAATGAAAGTTCCAGCGCTGTGCTGTAGGTTTAATCTTTTTCCCTCTACTCCTTTAAAGTTTATCTAGTTAAATAGGTTTTTGCTAGTAGAAAAATATCTGAGAAACATATAGGTAATCTGAATCAATCTCTGTTGGAGCTACAAATCAAGTCACTTATGCCTAAATAATATATTATAAATTAAGATAAAAGGAAGAAAACTTAGAAAGCAAACTCCAAGTGGACTTTCTAGTTATAGCATGCTTTTTTTTTCCCCATAGAAAGATTTGTACTTATAAATTTTCAAAATGAAAAATAAAAAACTAAATACAAGTTGGTTTTTTTAAAGAAGTCAGATAGCCAACCCAATTGCTCTAAAAAAAAAAGTAATTTTATAAAATACAGTGTTTGAAAATGGATGGTTTCCTGATCCAAGTTCTGTTTCCATTAGAGCAATTATGAAAAGAATACAAATCCATTGTACATTTACAAAGAATTACATGAAACCTAGTAATTTTTGCTACAATGAATTATAAACATCCCTAGGCAGAAACTTTCTAGAATGGCCCAGAATCCTATCTGGCAATTTTCAGAAAATAAATGCAAATGCAGATATATTGAATAAAATGTCAAATCTTTAAGAAGACTCTGTACGTTATGGTGATAATAAAATATGGCTGAAATTAATTTGCATTGTTCCACTGATATTAATGAAAATTGGCCTAATTTTTTTTTTTTTTTAGAACAGAATTCATTACGTAGCTCTCCGCGTAATTTATTTAGTGCTCTATCCACTTGGTCTTGTACAGGATCTGCCTCAAACCTAGGTAAAATTTTTCATCAAAGATCAAACAATCTGAAGATTATTTTTAACATCTTTTTCAAACAGAAAGTATTTTTGGTATCTTTATTACCAAAAAAAAAAGTTTTTCTGATATCTTTAATACAAAAGCCAAAGCTGAACTATTAAAGCAACTATTACAAGCAACTATTAAAATCTAAAACAGAGCGCTACTTTCGCAAAGCAGACACAAAGAAAATGTGTCTTAGGAAATATCCTTTAAAAAGTAAAATAAAATAAAATAAAATAAAATAAAATAAAATAAAATAAAATAAAATATTCTAAATCCAATCTAAAGATCTAGAAGTCTGCCTTTTTTCATGTATCTCACAATAGTGCTTAGAAGTATCACCACTCCGCTATCCAAGGATACCTTCATAATTTTAACGATCCATAAAAAAAACCTACAGTAATTCAAAAAGTTGCATAAATCTGTTGAAAATACCAGTGGTAAACAACAAACAGTGGCTGCCAAAACCATGTTATCAAGGGAAGATTTATGAAGAAAAATAAAACACAGCGTACAAAACTCTCATTTCAGTATTGAACATAATAGATGAAATATTCACCTCGGCCCTAGTCCATTTACTCCCTTTTTGAGTTGATCTGAACTGTGAGAAGCAGTAACAAAAAATAGAGCATTTTCTAAGGTTAAATGGAATAGACTGATAATTCATTTCCAAAAGCAAACACTAGTTTATAAACTTTCTATTGACTCTTCTTACAGAATGGCAAAGACAGTTTGACAGGTCTATGTTCTTATGTGTGAAAACAGAAGCAAGTCGATGATGGGATTGTATTACTATGTGATACAGCATTTTGTTTTGAAAACCCTTCAAATTTGCTTGAGTTTCCTGATGTTTATGGGACTAAAGGGGAGTGGGGGGCGGGGGGGAAGCAGACGTAATACTGACATTACCCTGAAGTGCTATGTCCTTCACTATTGTCGTTGGCCTTGTAAGAAGAAAGTTTTTCACAAAATGGAAAGTGGTAGTTATAAATGCAGCCTGAATCTTCAAGAGGAGAAAAAGAAAAAAAAAGCCTCTCACTGTGAAGAATAATTTTTATTTTCATAGCTTTGACAATACCTCATTAGCTTAGAAGACAAAACTACAAGCAAGTATTACTACACTTTTATTGTCAGGGTATGAAGCGGAGCAGGGAAATATTAAATTTTCAAACTGCACTCACTTTCAAATCAAGATTTGGTAGAAAATGTTTTTTTAAATAGTGGTTATCCTTAACTGTCAAAATACTGCTTACATGCTGTCTGGAAAAATTATCATTCATATTCATTTGTCAGTACTTGTCCCACTCTTCACAGTCAGGCAAAGAGAGAATGTTATAATTCAAGTCAAAGTTGTTTTTTTGTCAATGATATTTATTGCTCCTAAATACTAATATGCAGAGAAACCTTTCTGGATTCTTAATGCTGCCGGCACATTGTGCAGTGCTGTATTTCAGGCTAAATTTCCCCGTGAGGAGTTACACTTGGGAGGGGAATAGGACCTTCTGTTATGAAGGAGACAGTGTAAGTCTTTTGATCTTTCAATTTAGTGATATACATTATTTTTCTGACATGCTACATCAAAGAAAGCTACTCTACAATAACCTGGCCATCACATTTCAGAGAACTTGCTTTGCATAATGTATCTCCATTAGTGTTTCTACACAAGTTGTCAGTATGACAGTTAAATGTCTTCATGAATTTCTATCACTGCATGTAATAAAATGTTAAAGGTCCTATGCATGCTGAAGACAAAAATATACAATATATAATGTAAAATCAAGGTGTGCAGAACTGGAGCATTAGGATATTCCATAAACAGGGGTAGTTGGTATCAGACTGGAATCTAGAAATTACAGTCTCTTAGGTATAATGCTTTCATTAAAATGTTAAAACAGTGTCTCCAAAGCTAATTTTCTTTCCAAAGTACCCATGCATAGAAAGTACAGCAATAAGACATCCCCCTGCTATGCCTTTCTGAATAGCAGATTAACTGCAGACCTAGAATGATGTCAATTTGTTTCAAAATATTGCAGCAAAGCTTTTGAATGGATGAGCAATTACTAACAGAGGGTGCAATTATAACAGAGTCACAGGGAATGCTTTAATACGGTTCTTCTCCTATGTACAAGGAATAACAAGAAAATGTAATGAAAGAGGAATAATGAGACAGCTGGGTTTGACAGCACCTTGGCAGCTGTCACTAAGAAAGCAAGTGCATTAGTTCAGTGGAGTCCATTCTTCAAGAGATCTCCTAAAGAAGGATGAGGAAAATTAGCATCTTGTCAGAGGGTAACTGAAAGCATAACCAGCAGTGGCTGCAGAATATTGAATCAAAACAAAATCTAATTTTTATACTAATTAACACTTAAAAGACAGACATTTGGGTAGTTTTAACTAGCAAACCTTTGCAATTTTCTACTCTTTTTATCTCTGATCCCCAACTTGGTTTTTGTTAGCTCTGTGGAGACAATATAAAAATTTGCTCCCTTATGACCTCTCTTCTCCACAAGCTCACTCAACAATTCACTCTTTTGTTTCTGAATGAAATTTTTACAAAGTGCTTTTTGCCATTTGTCACATTAAGGTGGTTTAATACTATTTCTGCACTTAAATAGGTCCTGCCTGGAGCCAGCTGGTCTGCCTAGACAGGTTTGGGAGGAAGAAAATTAAGTTTTAGAAGCAATGGGCCAAATTCTCCTTTCAATTATCCATTGTAACCTCATTACATGAAAAATCAATGATACAATGCGCTCCCATGTTTTGCTAGTAGAATCAATATAATTGTCTTTTATGGTATTCAAATGCTACATATATAGCAAATGTTTTTATTAAAGATAAACAACTGCATGAGAAACCCAGAACAGAAAAAAAAGCCTTAACTAGACTAAGTTCATATTTTTAACAATGTTGTTCTTAAGTTACCAAATGCTCCATGAAAAAAAAAAAAGCTATGAGATCAAACTGCCATGTGTCCAGTTCTGGGCTCCTTACTACAAGAAAGATACAGACATAGTGGAAAGAGTCCAACGAAGGACCACTAAGATGTCTAGGACTGGAGCATCTTTCCTATGAAGAAAGGCTGAGAGAGCTGGGATTGTTCAGTGAGAAGGCTATAGGGGAGGATCATGTTAATGTGTATAAATACCTGAGGAGAGGGTGCAAAGTGGACTGAGACTGGAACTTTCCACTGGTGCAGAACCAGAGGCAATGACCACATGGTGAAACTCAGTAGGTTCCCTCTAAACATCAGGAAAACTTTTTCTTATTCTGAGTCTGACTAAGCACTAGCACAGGCTGTCCAGGGAGGAGCCTGCAGAGTCGCCATTCTTGGAGATTTTCAAAACCTGTCCAGACATGGACCTAGGCAACTGGCTGTAGGTGTCCCTGCTTGAGCAGGGGTGTTGGACCAGTTGACCTCCAGAGGTCCTTCTTTCCAACATCAACCATTCTGTGATTGTGTGCTTCTCCAAAATATTCATATACTTGCTACGAACTCTGTAAAAGAGTATGAAACAAAGGAATCCAATAGCATGAACTGTTTCTTCAACCTACTACTTCTACACCTAGTCGGTAGTAAATTGTCTTTGAAGTGTCTCTGTCTAACTCACCCAAGAGAAGGAAGGTATCAATGCTCCTAATCCAGTAATACACTTCTGATTTGGGGGGGGAGGGTGGTCGGGGGACAGGTGAGTGTAGATTTGGGGGGATGGAGGAGGAAAGGTTAACTGCCTTGCAGTGATTTAAAATTCATAAACTTCATAAACATAAAAAAAATTACACTTTTTTTTTTAAATTTATTCCATCTTTATGGAAAAAGAAAAGCTTTCTCTTTTTTGGGGCCGAGGTACAGACAACTGAAATGGAATTCTTGAACAGTCTCATTGTTTGTAAAAGTGCTAAACCCAGACCACTCAGTTACCTGTATAATCACCAGGTTTAGAGCTCCCACACAGCATTCAGCTGTTCCTGGAAGAAAAGTCAGACAGATTTCTATCTTCTAAACACCAGGTATCACAGTTAACATTTGATTTGGAAAAAGTTAGAGTATCAGGTGCAAATTACCATTGCCATATATATACATATACACAACATAGAAATTACCCTTTTTACTACTATCTGGAAGTATGCCTTTTGATTTTCTCACAGATATACATTTCCTGAAATGTACACATATACATATTACTAGTTGGTATTGCTACTGGTACTATCTGCATGAGCAAGAAATATTATTTTATGGTGAAATTAATAGTTATTAATGCAAAAGAAAAAAAGACGGACAGATAGATGGTCGGACGGACAGATAAATAGATAGTGTCATAGTTCAGCAAGA
>VXBZ01011700.1:141761-162261 GCA_013399135.1 Heliornis fulica | reverse complement strand
CGTGGCCAGGGCCCCAACACATTCCTCTAAATAAAGTTTTGCTATGGATCATTAAAGTTTTAGGACAGTAGCTCAGTGTCTCAATTCTGAACCATCAGTCCCACATTACTTCAATGACCCTGGCAATATCACCCCACTTGCAACAGAAATATAGAAAATTTAATGTTTTCTGATATTTGGACAGGATCTGGGATCTCTGTGATTTAAGCAAGGTGTCATCTTTTCTCAGACTAACTTTGAATATGTCCTTTCAATGTATGCACTATACATCTTGTTCAGAGCCAGGCCTTACCTGCACTTAAAGACATGCACAGAAAGTATAGTTCTTGGTACTCGTCACTTATATGTTACTCTTAGATGTGTTTTGCACTGCCTCAAGGAAAAGTACCTGTCATTCCACTTGATCAAGCTTTATCTTTCAGTGCCTTGTAAAATTATGATCCCATTTCCAACATGCTCCTTTTTTAAAAGATTTTCAAATCCTATACAAAGATAGACTACAGCTGAAGAGAAGGGGGACCAAATTGGATCCTGAAACTAAGCAGCATGTCATGGCTTAGATTGCTTAGATCTAGTACCTACTACAGCAAACTTGTCTTGGAGAGAGCTAGTTACAATGTGAAGGATAGTGAGGAATAGATTAATCCATAAGCTTTGTGAGCTACTGGGTGTGAGTTCTTGAATTCCGTTTCTGAATTTCCTCCCAGAGAGTTTGACAGACATACCTGTGAAGTCTATTTTTAAGCATTAGTCATACAAGCAGTCAAAGGTATTTTTCACTTGAATAAGTTTTCAAAGTCAGCAACTTGGTCTCCAAAAAGAACTTTGACTTTGTTGTCTCTGCTACTACTTGAAAACCATTAGTGGTGTATCCCTTCCGTAACTGCTGAACACAGGCTTTTCTCTTTCTTGGTATGTTTAGATATCTTACTTTCATTCTTGACATACTGAGGCAAGAGGTTACTTGAAATGTGAATTTTAGACTGAATGAAAGATTAAATAAAACTGAAGGAAGGCTTGTTTTTTGTTGTTGTTTGTGTTGGGGTTTTTTGTTTTTTGTTTTTGTTTTCTGCAGGATTTTTATGTCAATTATTATAAAAAATGTATGATAGATAGTGGGTAAAACCAGGACTATTAGTGGGGAAAAATGTTTTTAAGCAGATGGCTATCAGGGCGAGATATGTTCTACCTCTGTCTCTCACACCAGGTTCATGCAAACTTCTGGGCTCAGCTCCAATTTTCTTCACATGACAGGATTTTTTCCTTACAATTTGCACATGAAAAATCATACAGGGTAAAAACAATCCTGTAGGTTCAATACAAAACCTTTTCCTGTCCTTTACACAGTATGCACTGCTATAACTACACTCAAATTAGGAAAGTAATTTAGGTAGATCATCTTTTCTTTAGCCTTCTCTTTCAGCGATGCTGACTGATTTGCATGTATGCAACTAAACTTACAAACCCCTTTCTTTTGATTTTGGCTAAGATGTTATTTTTGAGACACTGTTGAAATTTAGGTTTTGGGAACTCTCGCTATAATATGAGAAATATCTGCAATCAGAAGACATAATCTCTCTCCATCACCACTTTTCCAATATTTTAATCTGACTGTGTTCTTCTGCTAAATATATGAATACTTGAAAGAGAAAACTATTCCTTGTGTCTTTCAGAGACCCTGTATCCCACTCCACAGCAACAAGTTTCCTTTGTTCTTATTCTTTCTTTGTGCTGCCAGACATAGATTCTTTAGTGCCTAATTCTCCACAGTTACTGCAGAAGCAGCTAAGGTGTTTAACTCAACCTTTCAATCCACTTAGTCAAATTTCTAATTGTACCTCTGTGCAGATCATCCCAAACCTCATGTCCCTTGTTTTATTAACTTCACAGATGCTCCAACCTTTTGACACCTTACTGTCTGTAATAAACTTTGGCACCTAAACTTGTTAAATACTGATTAAAAATCCAAATATATTGTATGCCTAGTTTCTCTTTGTTTGTATTATGTGATACTTTCTAAGAACTCCAGCAGAGCAGTAAGGCAGCATTTCCTCCTGTCTGTTGACTCAGCCCTCTTGCCTCTTTCTCCAGAAGCAGTGTTTATCCAAGTATTCAGCTACCATACTCTTTGTTAGACTGTATCATCTAACCAGAGGCAGAAGCAAGACTTACCATTATGTAGTTTGTAAGTTCCATCTAGAGTACTTTCTCTGTGGAGGAGTTATGCTGGCAGCTCACCAATACTCGGACACAGTTGCTGCTTGTGATGGCACATCACACTCCTTGCCAACTGCTCTGCAGTTTCCCATATGAGCACTGCCCTAGTGAATACCATCCAATCCTGCTGATTTGTTAGGATCTTACAGAAAAAATCTGTTTGGTCTCATACTTTATGCATATTCATTTCAAAATAATCTAAGCCCTCTGAAATAATAATAATAATAATAATAATAATAATTCGGGTGTGGGATTCTCCCCAGAATGCTTAACCAGTAAAAAAAAAAATAAAAAATTCTTCCTTTGCTGTGATAATATCATAGCTGAGTGGTCCTTAGGCAGATTCATGACTTTCTATTCAACTTTCTGCTTTTAATGCTTTTAGGGAACCTTTACTGTTAGCTCAAGCATCCTTTCAAATATGTTGAAAATCTTCAGCACTGTTGATTTCCTATTTACATCTGACCTGTCAGAAGTTGGACCAGCTTTCAATTTTGCATATAAGATATGCTAATGATCAACCTCTGCCTTGTACCATGGTCAGTTGAATGAGTCTTTTTGACCCCTTGGAAATATGCATACAGAATAAAAAAGTGGGTTTGGATTTACCTGCTGTATTATAATAAATAATGTTGATGCATATCATCTCACTATTTAATTAGCTTAATCAGAAATAGATACTAACATCAGAAGGCATTGTCTCCAAGTCAGAGACAAACTAGACAAGGGAATTAAAAACTTAGGTCATTGAGGTGGACTTTGAGAAAACTCCTTACCTCAAATACTACATCTCTGCAAGGGCTTATTGAGAGTTTTATATCATAGATTCCCCTTGTGATAAGGTTCCACTGAGGCTGGAATAACTTGGGTTTCTTCCTGAAAATTCATAATGTAAGTGAGCCCAAGGCAATGGGTCCTTTACTGAAGTAAAGACCACAGAGTTTTTGTCATAGTGTAATGATCTTTTCTTGTATTTATCAATCACTTTTTCTCAGCCTACTACATTTTTTATCTCTTATTCACACTATACTATGTTTTTATTTCAGAAATATCTCTGTGAGTGAGTACCTCCATCTGCTGTAGGAGTCTGCAAATGTCATGGAATCACAGAATGGTTTGGGTTGGAAAGGACCTTGAACACCACCAGTTTCCTTTCCCTCCCCCCCTGTAGGTAGTAAGGGACTGGCGTCCGGAAGATATCGCGATGTACGGGAAGATGGGTCCCCCTCTCCTAATAGCCAGTAGCACTTAGTTTATGATGTAAGCAGACGGATGTGACGTTGTAAACCCAAGCCATAAAAGGCCGTGTTGCATACCAATAAACGCCATTTGCCGTCCACCACATTGGTGTCTGTGAGCAAATGTCCCGAGCGGCCAGGGGTTGGGCAGCCGTGCCGGTCCTGAACCAGGTCGCCACGCCAATAAAGGCAACACACCCCAACCCCCCCTCCCCTTACCATGGGCAGGGACACCCTCCAATAGATCAGGTTGCACAAAGCCCCATCCAACCTGGCCTTGAACACTGCCAGGGAGGGGGCAGGCACAGCATCTCTGGGCAACATGTGCCAAGGACTTACCACCCTCACAATGAAGAATCTTTTCTTAATATCTAATCTAAATCTATCCACTTTTAGTTTAAACCCATTACCATTTGTCTTATAATTGCACCCCCCGAGTTTCTCTCCAGCTTTCCTGTAGGTCCTTTTTAGATATTGGAAAGGTGCTGTAAGGTCTCCTAGAAGTCTTCTCCAGGCTGAAAAAGTGCAAGTCTTTCCGTCTACCTTCATAGCAGAGGTCCTCTAGTCCTCTGATTATATTCAAGCTCTCCTCTGGTCTCAATCCAACAGCTCCATGTCCCTCTTATACTGGGGGCACCACTGCAGAACACAGTACTCCAGGTGAGGTCCCACAAGAGCAGAGTAGACAGGGAGAATCACCTTCCTCAACCTGCATGTCACTCTGTTTGAGGTACAGCCCAGGATATGGTTCCCTTTCTGGGTTTCAAACACACATTGCTGAATCATGTTTGGCTTCTTGTTCACCAATACTCTCAAGTCTTTCTCCTTGGGGTTGCTCTCAATCCATTTTCTGCCCAGCCTGCAGCTGTGCTTGAGACTGTACCAACCCATACACAGAACTTACACTTGGCCATGTTGAACTTAATGATGTTCACATAGGCCCACCTCTCAATCCTGTCAAAGTCCCTCTGGAAGACATCCTTTTCCTCCAGTATTTTGACCATGCAACAACACAACACACCACACATCAGCAAACTTGCTGATGGTGCGCTCAATCCCAGTGTCCCCATCTCTGACAAAGATGTTAAACAGTGCCATTTCCAATTCTGATTCCTGAAGAATGTTATTTATCACTGGTCTCCCGTTAAAGATCAAGCAGTTGACCACAACTTTTGAGCGTAACCATCTAACCAATTCCTTATGGAACGGTCCATCAAACAAATCCAAGTCTCTTCAATTTAGAGACAAAGATGTTATGTGAAACAGTGACAAATACTATGCACAAGTCTAGATAGATGATGGCAGTTTCTCTTCTCTTATCCACCAATAACATATTCACATATCTATAGAAGCTTTTCTTATTTCTCTTCTTCCAGGGATTTATACCATGGTATTCTGCCAAAGATATTTCTGGAGAGGCCAGATTCTGCTCTCCTGAGTTGCAAGATAGTGAGCTTGTTGTGCACCCTCCTTGCTCCACTGAGGAACTCTGACATTTCATGGTTACTGAAGCCAAGACCACCCTTGAGTTTCACGTCCATTACCAACACTTTCTTGTTGGTGAGAACAAGATCCACCTCTCATTCCCCCTTCTGTCACTTGGAGAAGTAAATTATCAACAATGCTGCATTGTCCTTTCAAGAGATAGCAGACTGTTTGAAGTCTCCCATGAGGGCCACAGCTTGTGAAGATGAGCTTGCTCCTATCTTTCTAAAGAGAGCCTTAGCCTCACAGTCTCCCTGGCTGGGTGGCCTGTAGCAGATGCCCATGGCAGTGGACCCTGTCTCTTAACTCCGTTTAATCATGACCCATAAGATCTTGGTTAGACCCTCATCCAACTTCAAGAGGAGCTCCATGAGCTTGTCATTGACATGAAGGGCAACACCCCCTACTCATCTGCCCTGCCTGTCCATCCCAACACTCCAGTCACTAGAAGTCACCCCACTACATCTCCACGACACCAATAAGATCATAGCCCTGTAGAAATGAGTACACCTCTGTGTCCTCTTGACTATTCACTATGCTACATGCATTTTCATGGAGGCATTTAAGTTTGTTCATGCTGTTTCTTGTAAAAGTCTATGATATACCGGATATTGAAAGTTATAGCACATCATTAATATTTGGTACTGTGGGATACTGGTTTTGTTTTGTAACTCATGTCCTACTTTGTATTTAGTGCAGTGGATCATTTATTTCTAAGGCATTTTTTTAACAGGTCAATTCTATTCCTCCCCAGATATACATAAAAATTGAAGAGAAGTTTAGTGGANTGTCCTTGAATTCTCCTTTTAAATTTTTCATTTCTGCAACTTTTTTTCACTAAAATAATTTCAAATTACAGTCCAGTAATAAAACAGAGCATTTGGAATGTTAATATTTTACTTAGATGCATCATAAGATATTATATCTATCATATAAAGAAAGTGGCTGGAACTTAAATCAATAGAACATCTGTGATTATTTTTTCCCCATAATTCATTGGCTATTCCTAGATTTAATTGTTAAAAGGCAAAAACTGAATGGAATATGTTACAGCCACACGTAAAATTGCATTTAATTAGAACTGTTGTGTCACAATATTGTTTTCTTTCTTACATCTTCTGTTACAGTTCTACTAGCAATTTTTACTTAGTTAAGAAACTTTCAAGTTGAGATCTAAGAAAATCTGCCATCATTAAGTTCCAAGATATTTTGGAACATTTGCCCAGCTTTTTGTTACCCTTTAGCTCACGCTGAACGGCTTCAAATTGTTCACAGTGGTATGTAACATGGATAAACATGGAGAACTATAAGTGATTCTTTAGTTATTCAGCACCTAGAGTCTCTTCAGCTGATGTATCATAACAGTGGGAAGTCTGAACAATTCTTCTTCCAGTCTGTCTGTAGTGCTTGTCTTTTAGGTCCATAAGCAGCAGAGCTGTTGAACTTGGGAAGGTAATTAGCATTTGTCTGTTGTCTCTTCCTCCATGAGAGCATGAGGCTGTAGAGCACACAAAAGTCCCCCTGCCATTGCTGTAGAGGGAGGGAAGATGTATGATTCCACCTTATTAGGGAAAAAAGCTAATATCAGGAAGAAATACCCCATGACTTAAACTTCTCCAGCAGTTGTGTAGTTGTCCCTGAAAAAAGTGCAGTACTCGCAAATACTTAATAAATTAATAATAATAATAACTTAATAATTCCTTTCTCCTCACACATAAGTTTTGTTTGAAAAATAATCCCTATTATAATTTTATTTTTCTGTTCCATCTTTTTTTTTTTTTTGATACAATTTGCTTTCAGATGCATTGACTCTGTGGTGGGGATGAGGGGTGCTTAAACATAGCTATCTGTGATTCCTAAATGCTCCGGTTACATCACGCACACTGTATCATTTGCTTTCTACTCCTGGTCCTTCTGAAGCTTATCTTTTCATACAGAACTTGTATTGTATCTATTTTTTTCATTCTGTTGACATCTCCTTAATGTTTTTTTCTGGCCTGAGCCCTCAGACCTGTCACCATTCACTCCACAACCATCTCCATCATCTCATTCTGTTTCCATTCTGCCTCCCATGCTACATCTCAAACCTCTTTCACTGTTCCTTTAGTTCTCTTGTCCTTTAATCTCTGTCCTGTCAAATAAACAATTACAGTCTGTAAAAAAAAGCTTGAACATCTGCACCTATCATATGATAGCTTCCACCTTCTCATCCCATGCTTGTCCCTATCTCTCACATTCTCCTTTATGAGGATGGTACCAACAATTCTGTACAACCCACCAAGTGCTCTGTTAATGGGTGTCTGATGTGCACAGCTAGAGGACAGGTTTATGACTATGTCCCTCAAAGCCACTGCAGCCTGTGGAGACAGAAACCCTCTTCAACCTAAGTCCTTGGTTTCATTAATGAGTAATTTATGGTGCTGACGTCTTCCCTTCATAATATTTCTAATACTATTCTAAAGAGACTGAGGGGATGTTGAGTGAGTAGGATCTGTCAGAGGCAGGAACAACCCTAGGGAAAGCTGACTTGCACAAAAGAATTTGGGATGAATGAGCTCCAAGAGAAAAGGTGGCAGGTAGGAATGTGTGTGCTTGTTGAAAAGTGAAGCTACACAGCTTTTTTTTTTTTAATCCTATACTGCAATCTCTATCTTGTCCATTATGTAATTTCATAATAACCTAAACAAACTAAGAGGTTTTAAAGAATTTTAAAAAGCAATCTTTTTTTTTTTAATGATAATAAAAGTTCCTCAGCCTCAGTAATAGGAAAAAACTATAATTTAAAACCTTTCCTTATGATTTTATCTGCTTCACTGGTTATGTGCTGGAATGTTGCAGTGAAAAAATTACTTATAGCCAAGTAACTAACCTGCATAAGATCCTACATAAATCCTGTTTGTCCTGGATTATTTGTGGCAATTTGGTCAGTAACTGTGTATCCAAATTTACAGAACTACAGTCCCATGTGATCCACATTATATGAAATGGAAATCAGTTTGAGATGGCACAGAAATTGTAATATACTCATGCCCCTGGGGAGTTTTCCATGACCAAAATATGATTTTGCTTCTCTAATTGGAATGTAGTTACATTAAAAACCATAGTGTAATAATGAGAAAAAGGGACTAGCTTTAAACTATTTAGCTTATGTAGTGGGCACACTCAAGCTATTTTGCTCAATCAAGAAGGAAGAAAATTAGTCCATGTAGAATATCATGCTATCATGGCAATCATGCTTCAATACTCAAGATGGCCTATTTAAAGTTTACTCAGAGATCTTCACATTCCCATGATGTCTACTGGGGTTGGCTTGGTCTAATTGTAGAGCCAACCTTTTTTCTTTTGAGCATGGATGATAATCTGGGAACCCAGATACCATATATTCAGCTTGTTCTGTTTGTGTGAATTTTCCCGTTAACATCACAGCACAACTGACATGAGTAAATCATCATCTGTGAATGATTACAGAATCAGAACAAATCTAATAACTGAACAGCACAAGTCCACCAAGAACTGGCTAATTACTTTCTGATATTGACTTAAAAATATACCTTTGTATAGCTGAAATCTGTGTTTCCAAACTTGAATCTTCCCATGCTCGCTGCTTATCACAGAAATGAAATTACAGAAAACGAGAAACTGAATTTTATTAAAGCCAAGCATGCATCTACTTCTTCCCTGCCACCCTTAAACAGAGCACACCAGCAGCTGGAGGAACAATCTGAGAACAGTCCGTTTCAGATGATGCCTCTTAACAAAAGTTCATCAGTCCAGAATCAGACTGAATGGTGTCCCAAGTGCCTTTGAATTGGAAGTTAGCATTTTCAGTATTGTACTTTGAGGAACTGGCATATAACGGCAAAAAGTAATTAATTTAATTGCATTAGCTCCTCTGGCACTTCTTTCAATCAATGTTGTGTTTGTCAAATTGTCCATAAAACCTTTTTGCAATTTGTGCATAGGCACATATGATAGTTTATACAAATACAATGGCAATAAACTGCTTACCACTCAGCGCAGTGGTTCTAAACCAGTACTCAATCTTTTTATTAAATCTACTAAACAATACAATCCTTACCTCAGATACCACTACAGCACCAAGTGTCACCTTCTTAAGAACCACAAATAATTTCTATTTATGTAGCATTATTATTTTTAGAAAGAATAAATATTTTACTGTCATATCAGCCATATTGTTAGATTACATGTTCATATTTTGCTAATTGAGCTTTACCTGAGTGATGTTACACAGTGCTTAACAATCTCTGTTCAAAACAGACTACTTTATCAACTGCACTTTAAAAATAGTTTTAAAATGCATATGACATTTCTTCTTGAATTTTAAGATGGTTGTGGTTAGATGATTTCAAATAACATTGTGAAGTGTTTCAGAAAGTCAGACTTCAGTTTATAAGCCAGTACTGTAGTTAGGACCTGCAATACTCTAATAAAAATTCATAAATATAAATTCTGTCAATGTGCTCCAGCATCAAAAAAAGTCATTGTATAAGTACTATATCCTTATATAGCAATTATATGCACAAGTACATGCATACCTTAAGGAAAAAACCTCTTTACTGTGAGGGTGATGGAGTACTGCAACAGGCTGCTCAGAGAGGTTGTGGAGTCTTCTTCTCTGGAGACATTCAAGACCAATCTGGATGTGTTCCTGTATGATTCAATCTAGGTGATCCTGCTTGGGCAGAGGGGTTGGACTAGATGATCTTTCGAGGTCCCTTCCAACTCCTAACGTTCTGTGAATCTGTGAATACTCATCTCTGCATTCATTATTACTACTAAAATTATTTTTAATTAAAATATGATTTTTTTTTCTTTGTAGCCACCTTTTAAGTACTAGGACATGGCTATAAGGTCTACCCAAACCTTTTCTCAAGGCTGAACAAATCCTGTTCTCTCAGCCTTTACTCATATGGCAGGATTCCCAGTCCTTTGATCAACTTTGTATCCCTCCTCTGGCCCTCTCCAGCCTGTCCACATCTTCTTTGTATAACAGGGACCAAAACTGTGTGGCCTGAAAAGCACTGAATAGACTAAGATAATGACTTCTTTATCTCTGCTGGTGATGCCTTTGTTGATGCAACCAAACATCCCATTGGTTTTCTTTCTTGCAGCAGCATGCTGTTCGCTCATAGCAAGCTTATCATCCACCAGCACCCCCAGGCACCTTTCCACAAATTTTCTCACTAGCCAGGTAGATCCCAGCCTGTGCTGTGCTGCTGGAATATGTTCTCCTAGATGCAAGAACTTTCATTTGTCTTTGCTGAACTATGTAAGGTTGCTCTCAACCCACTCTTCCAGCCTACCCAGGTCTTCTGCTGAGTGCCTCGCCCTCACAATTGTCCATTTCCCTACTCAATTTGGTATCATTAACAAACTACTGGACTTCTTGTTACTAAATAATACTTGAGAATGTGTCTTCAGGAAATGTAATTATTTTTATTGATAGCCACTATTTCAGATACCAGAAATATATACCCTTTAAAGTGTTGTGCTTCATTTCTGGTTGGCAAATCTAACATTTGTATGAGAAACCAGTGCACTCTTTGCATTCCAGGAGTTTAATGAATGACATGTGAGCTGCTGTATTGTTCTTCCAACAATTGTCTGTTGAAGTCACCCATAAAATCAAGTTCTGCTGACACAAAGCTTGCTTAAACAACTCAAATACTGCTTCACTGGCCTTATCATCTTGGTTTGGATGTTGGTAGCAGATGTCTACTGTAAGATCCCCCCTTGAATTCTACTCCTCTGGTCTTGATTCACAGGCATTCAACATGGTTTCCCCAATAACTGTAGCTTAGTTCTATACATTCAAGTTTCTCCTTAACATAGAGTGAGTCACCTCCTCCTCCTCTTCCTTGACTGTCTATGCAAAACAGCCTGTAACCATCCTTCATAATCCTTCTGTTATGTGAGTTATCCCACCATATTTCAATGATATAAAAACTTTCTGACTGGTGTGGAGCTCCAGTTTCTCTTGTATGTTTCCCAAACATGTCCACTGGTATATATAAACCATGAGGTGGTTGGTCTTCTAGTTCTCATCTGGTTCACATTAAGAGAAGTTTCATGCTGCATAAGAAACCAATTGGCAAATTAGAGAATTTTAGAGTGTTGGTTTTGGGTTTTGGGCTGGGTTTTTTTAATATCAAATGTTTAAGATTAGGCTTTGTTTAATTGAACAAATGTTGTGGAAAAAGCTTTATTAAACAAACCATTAGCAAAAAATAACTGGCACTTAAAGGTCCCCAAATCTTCTGTCTGTCTTTGCCTTGCAAAACTGCTGAGATAGAAACTGTCTGATTTTTTTTGTTATTATGCTTCAGACATAAATTATATTGTTATTTATGGTTCTTCATAGCTAGATAAAATGACTGTATGCATTTTAGTAAACATGAATTTTAGAAAACATTTTAATTTCATTGCTGTCTTCCTTGCTTTACTGCTGTAGCGAATGGGGATTATTTCAAGATTACTTAGGTTTTCATAAATATATGACTTTATATTCCCAAAAGTAAGATTTTGTAGACAGAGAGTCTTATACATGTTTATGTCTGCATTTCCATACTACATGATGTGCATGCATAGAAAAAAAATATCACTTCTTTGCAGGAGGGCATCGGATTCAGTCCATTAGCCCTCACAAGCTGAAAGGAAGAGAATGATGGAAGCTGTTTCAGTCCTGAGGCTGCAGTAGCCACAGCAGCAGCTGTTACACAATGTGCTCTTAGCATGGATGAAATAGGTTAAGCTGAGAGCTGACTAGTCCTTGGATATGCTGCAAAGTGTTATGCTTCAGCACTTCACAACTCTCATGTGCCAAGAGCACATCTCTGCTTGAATGTTATGACATGAGTTGCTGTCACTTATGGCAGTGTTCTGGCCTCATATTGCACCGATTCCTTATGGAATCATCTCCTTAACCGCATGCTGGCCATTTACAGATTATTACTGCACAGCTCATCTGTCTCAGACTGGCTGGAAGTAACTGCACAGCAAGTATATGATGGAGGACGGGCTGGTTAGACAAGGAAGTGAGAAAACCACTTCACCTCACTTTCACCCTCCCTTTTTCCTTTCATCACACTGCTCCATTTAGACAATTTCCTTTGCCTGAAATCCCACAAGAAATGGCAATGCTTAGGCTTCCCCATTTTTCTGCCTACAAAGGCAAAGTGACGTAAACCAATGTGTGATCTGAGTTAAAGCACAGCTGTCTCCAGACCTCAGTGAATGAAAGTGAAGATGAGGAAGCAGCACAGTAAAAAAACATGGCAGTTAAGAGTGGGGTATGATAAAGGACACAGTTGCGATTCTAGTAAATTGACTGCTTGGTCTTAAACCTCTGGGATCTTTTACAGAATTCAGTTTCAGTTTAGAAAGAAATCTAATTATGAGGCTGTTAACTCTCCTAAGTAGAAGCTAAACTCATCTCTAAACCAAGACAGCTGAAGTGCCTTTGCTACCATGTCACTAATTGGTCACTGGGAGCACTGGGATTGCCAGGATTGACACAGTGAAAACGAAAGGCAATTGGTGAGTCACTGGTAATTAAGTAGGGAGGAACAAAAGGAAAACCTGTTTTACCACTGGTTTGGCAGTTTCAGAATGTTTGCCATGGACCAGCAGCAGAAAGCAAAGTGCCATGCTTAGTTAACAATGCTTTTTTGGTGTGTTTCCACAGATATTCGGCACAAGCAAAGGGCTGCTAACACATATGTTGAGCTGACCCAAGGACACTTTTTGGCTTTTCATGTCAATGCAAGCCAGCGATATTTCATCATATTGAATAACTTTCATTTTACACCTGACTGAAAGCCAAAATATCAAGTCCCAAAACAGATGCCACTTTTTGATTATGTCAGTCTGAGTAGTCGGCATGTATTAAAATTGCATGTGTCAGAAATGGCTGTCCTACATATGCTTACTGGAACTCATCAAATGACTTTCCGGCCTGCCATTGTGGTGTAGCAAAACTGAGAAGAAATCATTAGAAAGTGTGAATCTGATAATCTGAGAACATGCTGGCCTTATTAACTATGAGAAAAAGACCCTGCTCCCTGAGCAATTTCTGCAAACTGTCAAACATGACAGCCTTTGCTTGGCTCCAGGATACTATACATGCTGTAAACTATTTGCCTGGGGTTTTGCAGATAATGGAGATGGAACAAACACTGCAGTAAATGAACCTGTCAGTCTCACAGGGTGACATCAGACTGGATCTCCACACAAAATATTAGTATTATTATGGGAATTGCATCTTGACATTTTGATATAAGAAACACTTCCAGAATATTCGGAATATGTTATCTAAAAATATTTGTCTTGCGTGGGAAAGGAACAAACATACAGTGGAGCAGCAAGGAGAACGACTGCACTTTTTGTCTTTAGTCATTAGATAAAAACATTAAAAATGACTGCATAATGTAATACAAACACTAGATATCAGGTCAGGGACCATTTCTGAAAAATATCTGTTGACATAGATTTTGTTTACCTTGATGCCAGGGGTAAATAGAGTATAAATAACACTCAGGTTTGCATTCCTAATATGGCAGAGCTTTGTCAGTCAGAGCTTCATTCTCCTTCAGGGAAGACTTTTTCAAGAGTTCCCCAAAGAGAAAGGCATCCTCATGTAGTCTTACTCACATATAAAAATGAATGGGAAATGTCCTGCTCTCCCCCTCACTAGTCCACAGTTCCTGGAAGTCTAGTAACTGATAGGGCACAGGCAGTAATTTCTGCCCCACACATGGGCAATGCTTGTGCATCCTCTCCCTGCCCTTTGCATCTGAGAAAAGCCACCAACATACCTTATTCCTGTGGGAGAAAAGGTGCTGGTTTTATGTGACTTTTTCACTTCACCATCTGTTTATGAATTATCAGTTTGCTTAGAAAACCAGCCTCCATCAGTTCCTGCTGATGCAGGATGAGAAACATTAGCCAAATGTGAGGATTTCAACAGCGCAGAAGCTCCTGGGGCTGTATCTGAAAGACCGGCCATAAGGGTCTGAAAGCTGAGAGAAGACAAAGAATTGTTCACAGGGTGTAATGCAGGTGAGTCACACTTCTGAAATGCTAAACGTTATTCAGAAAGCATGTTGTAGAGCACGTACCAGTGGTGATATAAAGCAACCTTAAAAAAATATATCTAAAAGGTCATATACATTAAAACATATACATTTACATTAAAAGACGTATTTCCATATGATCCTGTTACAAGGAAGAATTATTCCTAACTGGTTGCTGGTTGTATTTTATGTATGCTCATGCATTAAAAAAAAAAAAAGTAAAAATCAATGGACATTCAGTTAGAAAAAGATTAACCATAAAAATGGGATAAGTGGATGAATTATGGAAGCTCTTTGGTCCTCCAGCAAACAGCAGCAGGGAAGCATCACACATTGCTACACCACTTGACAATGTCTCACACAAGGGAAATTACTGGTATTTGAACTACATTTATTTTCATTTTCATTTAAAGAAAAAAGACTGTTATTACAAAGAAGATATTTTCTCAATAATGTATAATTGTATTTTATTAGGAGACGGGGAAGTTGAAGAATTAAGGATGAATTTTTCAAACCTTTACAGACAAAAATGGGAAAATTGCAAATTTATGCTTTTGGGAAACTGTATATAATTTTTCACTAAGTACATTTGTGATTTAAAGTAACTGAAATGTTACTGATGAAAGTCTGTCCTTCAGTGGAAACAGAATTAAGGTTTTAAAATGAACAAGGAAAATAATAGATTCAGGAGAAAATTTTAAAATAAATATTTTTTTTAAAATGTAACTCAAATGTTTGAATACTGGTCTTATATTTGCCAATGTAACTTATAGAATTTTTCTTTTATTTTACTTTTTAAAAATTGATTCCGACATTACCAGGTTTAGGAAGATTTAGGAAAGATTTAGAAGCATTTAATTCTTCCCAAAGCATTAGTGAAGAACTATTTAACTACAGAAATAGATTACTTTGCAAGAAACCAACTCACCAAAGTCATCAACACATCTCTAGTGCAGGGATGTTAAATTCTCCTCTTGAAGTTGCTCCTTTCCATAACCTACTTTCACATTCATGGAGCGAGGGACACAGAGCAAAAGAGACTAAACAGGCAGACACCTGCAGAGCATAATCAGATGTTGTCCAGCAACTGAAAATTTGGGTTTTTTTTCTACCTTGTTGGACTACAGCGGTGAGTGAAGGAAAGAATTCTTGAACCAACACAAAACAGCAGCTGGTGCTGGAAACAGGATTGTCCTTAAGTCTACTTAGATCTCAGAGTATCCACAAAAACAAGTGGAAATTTGCGCAAATAATGCTTATCTCCAAAATGCTTCCTGGCAACTAACATGCAACACATCAAGGTTCTTGAATAATCATTTATTCCAAGTGACCTTGCTTTTAGGGGTTCAATTACCCTGATCTTAGTTAGGACTTCAGGTTACAGCATGAAAGAGGATTTATCCCTGTCTTTCTGCTTTACATAATCTTCATCCTTTCAATACTAAAAAATATTATTGGGAGATGCATTTAAATGAATAATTGAATTAAAATTTATAGAGAGCAATGTTCATGAATGTGATGGAAGTAAGAATAATGAATAAGGGATAAATAATTTATGGCATTTCATTTTGTCACAGACTGTCAAACTGTGACAATAACAGATTTCCTTATTTCCATGCAGACACAAATCACAACATGGCAAGAGTGAAACAAACAAGCAGCTCAGGCAAGACATGGTGATCATTCTGCTGGTGGAAATAATTTTAAATACTGTAACAAATAGCAGCTGTAGCCATTCAAATAATAACATTTTATTCATTCCTCATTATTTCATCTCCTGCATTTTTCATTTGTTTTCACTTAGAGTAATAGATTTTTACACCCAGAGGAATGCTGTTAATGTGGGCTAATCTACTAAATAACACACCTCAAGAAACTTCATCCACTTATTCTAGTGAGACACCATTGATATCTGCCTTTTCATTGTTGCATTTCTCCAAGGATACGTGCACATGGGAAGTTGGATATTCATTCTGCTCATTTCACAAGCTGTTAGATATCAGCCAGTTTTCAACCTGAAGCTCCTTAGCTTCGTTAAAGTGGCCTTCTGCTAGTGCAAGTACTGTGTCCAGCTCAGTGTTGTACCAACATGTCATACTGTTCAGAGGCTCTCTAATGCCTTAAGGGCTCAGGGCAGCAGAATGAAAGAGCATATTCACATCTACTCAAACTCTTAACTGGATTTCAGTCTTTGATGGAGCCTAAAATTAAATTTAAGTCATTAAATCTTTTCTGAGTTAAAAACATACTTCTTACTGCTAGACAGATCGTGTATGTTTTCAGCTCAAGGCCCTGACCTTCTTTATACTTTTTTCTGGAAGTTTACTTTCAAAATTTGATTTTATATATGTGTATGTGTAGTTCCTATAATTCACCCTTCAGTGGACTAAAAAGATAAATTTCTTTACTGTCTCATATCAGCTATTATCCTCTGCCTGGCTGACTCCCCATTTTCCTCAGACAGTCATTCCAGACTCCATCATGTACATTTAAACAAAAAAAAAAAAAAAAAATATGCAAGACACCGTCTACCTATTTCCTTCTCTCTCACCTGTCTGCCTGAGTCTGCCTGCTGTCCCTTACTCTTCACAGTGTAAATTAGCCTTTCCTCTGGTCTATGCTGACACAGCTAGATTGCTTTGGGTACTTTTGTCAGCTTCTTTAAAGGTTAGCAGGGGTATATATGTATTAAACTGCATTAAAGCAGTATGAATGTAACCAGCAACTACAATTTGTATGTATGATAGTATTTTAATAGAAATGCCACCTTGCTTTCTTTCCACCTACCCCATCTAGTCTAATTAAGCAGTGATTTCAATATTCAGTACATATAAAAGAAAACCATCAAGTCCAATAAATATCAACTATGCCAAATTTACACATGTATTCTCCCAGTAGAAGTTTTTCTCATCTCACATAAGAAGTAACAAGAGAAATTTTCCTTTGTATTTGCCTTAATATCTTGAGCTGTGTACATTCATGTTACTTTGAGATTAGGAATAATTTGCCTGCATCGGTCTGGGATTGCCTGAGTTTGTATTGATGTAAGTATATTCAAAGCTGAAATGCCTTAGAGGAAAGATATTTTTTTTTTTTTATCTTATCACAGTTTATTTCAGTTATGCACATAGGTTAACAGACTAAGCATTTACTTGCTTTGAATAAAAAGCCTTCCAGGAAAGGTTATAGAAATATTTTTATGAGTTTGTAAATTCTCTGAACTAGTTCTAGAAATGATTTGGCAAAAAGCCAACTTAAATCTTCATATTTTTGCATACATGGGTTAACTATTTACTACAAGTTTTTTTTTTCTAAGACATCCACTGAGCCAGTAGCTAAACACTTCCCAAGATCATTTGTAGTTATTTTTCATAAGATATTTATATTCTTTATGCATTCCTGACCTGTAAAAGTATTTCATTAACCAAGTGACATACTGAAGTACAAGTAGTAAGGTTGAATCACACAGAAAAAAAACATGTCAGAGACAGCAGAATGGTTGTCATGAACATCAAAATAATTTTACCAGATTTTGATTAACATGATAAATTGAGAGCATTTCTACTATGTAAAGGTACTCTTAATAAATGTTTATAATCTCAAATATAATCAGTGAAAAATAATATAATATGTTGGCATTAATATCTATACCTTTCAACAAAAACAAAATAGTACAAGATTGTACTAGATAGTACAAGAAATGAGCTACACATTTCACTGCTAAATGACAGGTGTTAAATCACATACCAAAAATCTTGAAGGTGTTCAAATACAGCAAAGTTATAAGAATCTCTATACAGTAGGATCTAACACACTTAATAGTATATGAATCTAAAGTCTTACATACATTATTTAGCATGTGGCATGATATTGCTACCCTCCCTCTTCTAGTAAGACTTGTTCTCCAGACCCTTCACTAACTTTTTTTCCCCCTTCTTTGGACATGCTCCAGCATCTTAAGGTCTTTCTTTCAGCAAGAGGCCCAAAACTGACCTCAGCATTTGAGGTGCAACCTTTCCAGTGCTGCATATGGAGACTATCACTTGCCTAGTCCTGTTGGGCACACTATTTCTGATACAAGCCAGGATGCTGTTGGCCTTCTTGGACACTTGGGCCCACTGCTGGGTCATGTTCAGCTGGCTGTCAGCCAGCATCCCAGGTTCTTTTCTGCCTGGCAGCTTTCCATCCACTCTTCCTCACTCCTGTAGCATTGCATGAGGTTGCTGTGACAAAAGTGCAGGACCTGGCACTTAGCCTTATTAAACCTCATACAGCTAGCCATAACCTATTGATCCAGCCTGTGCAGATCTCTCTGTAGAGCCTTCCTAGATGAAAAGATGAACAACCCCCAGCTGAGCCCTGGGGAACACCACTTGTGACTAGCTTCTAACTGGATTTAATGCTATTTAACATAACTCTTTGGGACCAGCCATCCAGTCAAATTATTCCCCAGCGAAGAGTACATCCACCCAGGCAATGAGCAGCCAGTTTGTCCAGGATAATGCTGCAGGAAACAATGTCAAAGGTTTGACTGAAGTGTAGGTAGACAGCATCCACAGCTTTTCCCTCATCTAGTAAATGGGTCACAGGTCACCTTGTCATAGAAGGAGGTGCAGACAACTTTGCATTTCTGTGTTTATTTATAGCACATCTATTCTAACAAAAGCATTTTCTGTATTCAGTTCAGTAGACAAATTCCAGTGTTTTCTTTAAGCATTAGCACCAGCAGTGATGGCTTCTTCACTTTTAAACTGCTTTCATTTGTAAACCTAATTTATCATAGTTTCCAAATAGCTGAGCCACTTGAGAGCATGCTTTTCCCCACATCTTGTTATTATTGTTGAATGTTATTGCAATTTATTCTACACAAAAGTAACATCTATGATAGTTAGACTAAAAGCCAGTAAAAGCATGCTGCAAGAGAAGAAACAAAGCTAACTAAAATAATATGAAGAATCAATGTCTGAAGTTTGATTCCTGTCTAGACACTTTCAGCAAAAGCTGAAATTCTTTGCTGGGACACATTTAATCTGATCTCAATTATTCTGGTAAATGAAACATGAAGAATACCTCAGGAATATGTTTCAACCTATCCAAAAATAAATCTGAGATAAATAGAGAAAATTTTCTTCTGAAGAATCTCAAGGTGACAGTGAATTTCCAGTAGAGAAAGCCTAAACATCTTTAAATAAGTGGGATATCTTTTATTATACTATTATCTAAGAATTAGAATTTTTCATCCAGCATAATTTTCCCAGCTATCTATAGTCAATAGAGGTGCAAAAATAGTTTAGGATAGTGATTTTTTCTGCTTACCACAGAATCATAACTTCATAGAATGATTTGGGTTGGAAAGGATATTAAAGTTCATCTATATGATGATGTTATCCTGTCCAATGACAAGCCACGAACGACAGTATTAGGAAGTAAGTTGGATGGGAAAAAATGGATTTGAAAAGATTATTCTTTTGACTCCAGCTGTACAACTTGTCAAAATTGAATTTTTACTCTGAAAATGTATTAACTAAAGTAGTGCACTTATGGTCTTTGAAAGGGAGTACTCAGCAGCTAGAGAATAAAAGGAAAATTAAGGAAAGACATCAAATAAACAACTTGAAAACAAGACACTGGGGTGTAAGGAGCCCAGAAAAGATCTTTCCTACGTTTTGTTATCTTTAAGAAGGCAACAAAACTTCAAGGTGCTGACTATAAAAGGCTATAAAAAGTATTAAGACAAAGTAATAGATCTATGCACATATCTACTTTGGTGAAAAATATGACCAAATGTCTTGCATCTAATAAAAGCCTTTGTAGTTTTCTGCAATTATAGTAAATTCATACTTATATTTTTTCCTCTTTGTTGTTCAGAAATGTCAAAGCAAGCCAGTTTGTAGCACACTAGTTCAAAATTTTCCTGAAGTCATGATGGATTTTTTTCTTTGAAGAGAACATCATTAGACTATCAATACTATGAGATAAAATTTAAGCAATGTAACAATTATTATGCTTTGACTAATGAAAATGGCAAGTTAGTCAGCTTCTTCCTATCCAGGACTTCCATAATCTGATTTTTATAGTGTCTATAAAAACACAGCTACAACACCTAAACATCAATCCTAATTTGAACATTGTAGCTAATATTCTAGACAACCTTAGTTCATAAGTGGGTTCAAACAATGGAATTCTGTCTTCCAAGGACTTCTTGTCCTTAGAATCTCCAGTGATACTAAATTATACTTTTCTACTAGTCAAACTGAAATCAGTGCATCATCATATGCAAAGTCCTTGAATCTTCATACAGATTTTATCTACAAAGACAATTTTGGTTCTGCACAGTGTTTCCTCTCATTATTTGTCTCTGGATGACCATAACATTCGGTTTCTCAGGATAGAAATAAAAATCTCTGCAGGAAAGCAAAAATTTTGAAAATTAGATAATCCATCTTTTAATCCTTTTTTTTTTTTTTT